>CM053329.1:37291160-37666160 GCA_028583605.1 Dastarcus helophoroides
TCTCAAAAATTTTGCCAATAAAACCAATCTTAAAGTATTCCACAGCATACCATAGGTTAAAGTTACAACATAAGATGATAAAGTTAATGAGGCTACAACAAACATCCAACCTATCAAGGACTCATAGATTTCACTTTCGCAGTGTTTGTAAATATATATATAATCTTTTGCATTATAATTAAAAGGAAAAAATAATATTGCTCCCATGAATGTCACTGTATATTGCAGAATATAAACCTTTAGAATCGTTAAAGATACTTTTCTATGACTCTGAAAGACATCACTGTAAACTTGTTTCGTTTTGATGGTTTCGATAATATCCCAAGATTTTCTGTAAACGTACGAATATAATTTCTGATTAAAATCAGTAATCACGGGTAAAATTATCACCTAAAATTTAATCAAATGAATTTTTAATATTAATAAAGCATATCCACTTGTCCATACATATGTCATGATAAGACAAGCAGGCCCATAGCTTGCCAATACTTTAAGATTCTTCTCTTGCCAAACATGATGAAACGTCAAGCAAACATTAGATAATGCAAGGAAAACCATCACATACAGATAAAATTTTACCGACCTGTGCTTCCAACCACGTATACTCACATAGTACAACGGGTAAAGAGGATCTTCTGCAATTACAAAATTTGCATTTGTACTCTAGAAAATGGACTAAGCAGCGTGTGTTTGAATAGCAGTTTGACACTTTATGGACGATAATTGTACGATATTTCACCAGCAGAACTGGCATTATTAGATAACAAATGCCGTCAAATCTGATGAAATACTTATGGTGTAATTAACGCCAATAAAGTACGATATGATAACGAAGGCTTCCACGGCCAGAGTTAGTACTGGATATACTTCTTCCGGGATTGGACCGTGTCAAAGAACTACTAAAAGTGTAGTAGTTCTTTGACATGGTCCAATCCCGGAAGAAGTATATCCTGTAATGCCAATAAAGTTGTGGTAAGACCCCCTTTTAGGTTTTATTAAAAGGCAGTGTTTAGTTCAGAGGTTTTTAGTTGGTAATTAACAATTTACCGTTAAAAATTTCTATGCACTTTTTAAGCCAACCTGGTCTTGTCATAGTCATACTAGCGAACTGTTCACACCATTTAACACTATTGATAATTTGAGAGTTTTGAAAGAAGGAAATAAGGTCAAACAGCACTATAATAGCGTCATTAATTTAAGTAGATTTATTTTGACTGTACTTAAATTAAACGCACTGAATTAAGCGTAGCATTTGCTATTGTTTTATCTCATCATATTTATGACTAGCTGTTACCCGCGACTTCCTCCGCGAATAATTGCCTTTAGTACAGTATCAAGTATCAGTGACCATCTTTCTGAAGATGATAGCTTGGCTGTTGAAACGCGTTGGAGCAACCTTTGTTCTGTTTTTTAATCTATCTTGGTTTCAGGGGACAATTCTTGTATTTCAATGTTATCAACGACGAAATAAAATGATATGACGCTGATAAATTTATCTATGTTTCTGGATAAACTATTTGTTTGAAAGTCTCTTGAATAATCTTGTAAGATACAATTGGGCCTATTTCGTATCTTGGATTCCAAGGAACCCACTGGCGTAGCTAGAAACCAACAGGCTCTTCTACAAGGACTCTGATTTTGGTCATTTTATACACTTATTCTTCATGGTGAGCTCTTATTGACCGGAAACATTATGTTTTTTAATTTTATTTAACATTTTTTCGGCCCAGTTTGGAAATATTTAAATTTTTATTGTTTGTTGACAATATTTCAATACACTTTCTGAAATATGGCTACGTGATATTTAAATTTAAATAATTCAAATATTTCCAAACTGGGCCGAAGAAATGTTAAATAAAATTAAAAAACATTTTACAAATATGACAACTTTTTCAAAAATTTCGAATTTTTTTCAAAATTTTTACCTTCTTTAATAATTTCAACTTTTCATTTTGTATATTTTACTTTGGAAATTTCTACATTTTCAAAATTTCTGTTTTATATCTAATTCTCTTTACAAAAATGCCGAATTCATTGGCAAATTGGATTTTTTTAATATGAATTTTATTTAAAGATTTAGACTTCTTTTCAAAATCTAAGCTTTTTAAAATTTTCGACCTTTTTTAAAACCCAAACTTTTGAAGGTGTTGACTTTTTCTAAAATTTCGTTTAGAAAAGTTTTGCATTTTTCAAAACTGGAATTATTTTTAAATTTCGGTTTTTTAAACCTACATTTTTTTGACAATTGCGATATTTTTTTTAATTCTTTTATTTTATTAAGTGTCGAGTTTTTTTTGAAAGTTAAGGGCGATTCCGCTGGAGACGATTCTGAGATAAACTTCTAAATCGCAGTATTTGTTACGTTTTTGATATCAATACAAGAAACCAAAATCTGGATTTAATTTTAAAACTATTTTTTGTAGCCTTAACTTCGCATTTAAATACTTGAGGTGTTTATACATAATATGATTTGCATATATGCTGCAAAAAACCAACTGAAAAATGGTACCTGGGACACTATCGGTCACTGAGATTTTGTCTGGGTTCTAAGCTATTGCTTGGTGACAAAAAAGTATACTAATTAGTAGTATACATTGCTTGATTTCTGATTTTGTTAATTATTTGCGTATAATGAAGTTAATGTTCTCAGAATTTAAGGCGCTTTGCAATCCCAATAATATGAAGTTTCACCCGCGATTGCTTTAAAACTGAATAATTCATTGTTTATCTTTGAGTTCTATATTTTTTTTTTGGTTCATTTTAATAAATTAATTTATACTCTTTTAAAATATAAAGACATAATTCAATAAATGTTTTACAATTAATAAGTGTTTGTGTTTTTTTTACTGTAATCTGGAAAGGAGAGCCGATTTGATTGCACCCGCGATAGCACTTTAAACTTTCATTGTGACAATTTATATTATATTATTAAGATTCTTATAACAAATCAGATGAGAACAGGTTGAAATCTAGCCCTTCAGAGAATAATTTCATGAAAAATATTTTTATTTTAATATTTTCTAGCTTCAAGTGTTGCACCCGCGATAATGGAACTTTTTTAAAATTCCATTTTTTTCTAAATTCTACATTTTACCAAAATTTTAACTTTTTGAAAAGTTTTGACTTTGGAGGTTACGATTTTTATTATTTAGATTCTTTAAATTCTAGAATTTTGTAAATTTCAACTTTTTAGAAAATTTCGAGATTTTTTTAAAAGCTTTTACCTTTTTGAAAACTCTGACTATTTAGGATTTTGACTTTTTTTGTATTACGAATTTTTTGCAAGCTTTCAATTTTTTTTCGAATTTCGCCAAAAATTTGACTTTGCCTTTTTGAAAAATGTTTGATTTGTTTCGACTTTTTTTCGACTTAAAAGTTGCGACAAAATGTGACTTTTTTAAATTTCTCTATGTAAAAATCCCACTTTTTTCTTTAAATGTCATCTTGTTTGAAATTTGGTTTTGAACATTTCGAATATTTTAAAATTTCGTTTTTTTTAACTTTATATTTTTTTAGATGTCGGGTTTTTTGAACCGTCGAATTTTTTTTTAATGTTGATTTTACTTCAAAATTTGGACCTTTTAACATTTTCGAAATAATGAAAATTTAAACTTTTTGAAAGTTACTACTTTTTCGGAAATTTTGATTTATTTTTTGAAAGCTTCAATTTCTTCTTAATTCATACTTTTTTAAAAATTACGTTTCTCCGATTTGGTTTTTTTATCTCCATTTTATTGACAATTCTGACATGTTTTAAAGGTTTCTTTTTGTTTGATTATTTGAAGGTAGGTATTGAGATTTTTAAAAGCTTAACTTTTTTCCAAAACTTCCCCTTTGTCTCAAAATGTAAACTATTTGAAAATTGTCACTTTTTAAAAGTTTTAATTTTGTTTGATTCCGACTTTTTCAAATTCAAGATTTTTTTTTAACTTTCCCATTTCGCCATTATTTTAAATTTCCACTTTTTTAAAATGTCTTAACTTTTATTTCTTTTGAAAATTAGCATCTCCAACTTTTTAAAAAATCTTGTAAAATTTCGGTGTCTTCAAAATTATAAAAAGAAATTGTAAACATTCATTCATTCGTATTAAAATAGATTTTTGCGAACTTATGACTAAAAATTAAAAAAATTAAACTCCATATTTCGGGAAAAAAACTTACCCGAATTTTTTCTTTAAATGTCATCTTTTTTTAAATTTGGTTTTGAACATTTCGAATATTTTAAAATTTCGTTTTTTTAACTTATATATTTTTAAGATGTCGGGTTTTTTGGAACATCGAATTTTTTTTAATGTTGACTTTACTTTTAAAATTTGGACTTTTTAACATTTTCGACATAATGAAAATTTCAACTTTTTGGAAGTTTCTTTTTCGGAAATTTTGATTTGTTTTTTGAAAGCTTCAATTTTTTTAATTCCTACTTTTTTAAAAATTACATTTCTCCGATTTGGTTTTTTTTTATCATCACTTTATTGACAGTTCTAACATTTTTTTAAGATTTCTTTTTGTTTTTTTATTTGAAGATAGGTATTAAGATTTTTAAAAATTAAACTTTTTTCCAAAACTTTCCCTTTGTCTCAAAATGTGAACTATTTAAAAATTGTCACTTTGGAAATTTCAATTTTTTTGATTCCGAATTTTTCAAGCTTAAGATTTTTTTTTAACTTTCCCATTTCGCCATTATTTTAAATTTTTACTTTTTTCGAAATGTCCTAACTTTTATTTCTTTTAAAAATTAGCATCTCCGACTTTTCAAAAAATCTTGTAAAATTTTGGTGCTTTCAAAATTATAAAAAGAGATTGTAAAAATTCATTCATTCGTATTAAAATAGATTTTTGCGAACTTATGACTTTAAAAATAAAAAAAATTAAACTCAAAATTTCGAGAAAAACTTAGCTCGATTTTTTCTTTAAATGTCATCTTTTTTTTAAATTTGGATTTGAACATTTCAAATATTTTTAAATTTCGTTTTTTTAACTTATATGTTTTTAGATGTCGGGTTTCTTGAAACATCAAATTTTTTTTAATATTGATTTTACTTCAAAATTTGGACTTTTTAACATTTTCGACATAATGAAAATTTCAACTTTTTGGAAGTTTCTACTTTTTCGGAAATTTTAATTTCTTTTTTGAAAGTTTCGGTTTTTATTTAAATTTCTACTTTTTTGAAAACTACATTTCTCCTATTTGGGTTTTTTATCTTTACTTAATTGACAATTCTGACATTTTTTCTAAGAATTCTTTTTGTTTGATTAGGTATTGAGATTTTTAAAAGCTTAACTTTTTTCCAAAATTTCTTCTTCGCCTCAAAATGTAAACTATTTGATAATTGTCATTTTTTAGAAGTTTAAATTTTTTTAATTCCGACTTTTTCAAATTTAGGAATTTTTTTAACTTTCCGAAAATTTCGCCATTATTTTAAATTTCCACTTTTTTCAAAATGTCTTAACCTTTATTTCTTTTGAAAATTAGCATCTCCAACTTTTTAAAAAATGTTGTAAAATTTCGATGTTTTCAAAATTATAAATAGAAATTGTAAAAATTCATTCATTCATATTGTTACGGGCTTATCAGTTCGAATTGATTATTAACGCGTGAATTGAATAATACCCACTTTATTACCAAACTAAACTCGGAACATTACAACTAAATAGTGAACTCACTTATTTAATTCCAACTACTAACTAATTACACTGACTGACTCTTAACTAACTAACTCGAGGGAAAGGCGACCGCCTTATATAGTTTTGGCTCCCAGGTTTTAGAAAAATCCCGCAGATAAGGTTTATCGTTTGCCGAAATTTCTGGAACGCTTATCTGCCGTTTGCTTCGTTATCGCGGCCGCTTTCCCCTTATCAGATCTTTATAGAAAATTTTCCTACCTACTAAATTCTATAATTTACATTTTACTACAATATTAAAAGAGATTTTAATGACCTTGAGGCAAATAAAAAAGAAATTAAACTCAAAATTTCGAGAGAAAAAATTAGCGATGAAATTTCAAAATAAAATTAAAACACCTAAGGTGCACATCTCTTGTTTAACTAAAGACATAATTTTTCGAAAAAATGAAAAGGTTGACATTTATTTTGAGATAAGAAGAACGTTTGGAAAGTAAATATTTGTAGAAAAAAAATAAGGAGTTTGAAATGTAACCTTTAGAAAAGATCGCAAAAACTAAAAGCATAAAATTTAAGGAAAAAAGTTTTGAGAAAAAATTCATGATTTATAAAAAAATGTTCAGAATGTCGAGAAAAAAGTTATGCATTTAAAGAATAAAATGATTTTCAGAAACGTCATTATATGTATTATCAAAGAAAATCCAAATTTTGAGTTAAAATAAAGATAAAATCAGCCGTGGTTATTTTATTTAAATTTCCAGTTTGTTAGAAATCTAAAATTTCAAAAAATTTTAAAATACTATGTTTTTTTTTTCAAAAATTTTAGTTAAGACTTTCACTGTCTACTTTTACTTTCTTAAAATCTCTAATTCAAATTTGGATTTATTTGGAACTTTTAATTATTTTTGGATATACTTTTCTCGATTTTTTATACTTTAACTTTTTCTCATAATTAAAAGTTTAGTTTCAATTTTGACTTTTATTTAAAGATTTAGATGGTAAATTTAATAAATATTAGAAGTTCAAACTTTGAAGTACAATTTTTGTACAACCAAGGCTTTTAATGTTTCAAAAATTTTGAATGCAAAATCAAAATTTTGTAGTTAGAACCATTTCAGTTATAATAATAACTGAATATTTTCAATCCTTTCTAAGTTTTGCTCTTGATTCCATTTAGCTTGGGAATGTAGTGGATGGATATGTTAAATGGAGTAGGGCCTAGAGTCCTAACCTTGTGATTGCTCCAGCTCTTAAAATAAATTAAAATACAAAACTTGTCCCCTGAAACCAAGCAAGATTAAAAAACACAACAAACGTTGTGTTTTCAGGGTTTGTGGTTTCAGGGGACAAGTTCTGTATTTCAATTTTTGAAGATAACCAAGGACCAGTCCGTTCCACCAAACCCCAGCTCTTACTCTTCTTTCTCCTGTTATTATTCCTCTAGTTTAACTTCAAATATTCTATTCTCCAGATATGATTGCATTATCATTGTTAATTTTGGATTGGTTTTCGCTCTATCCATTTGGATAGTAGTCCTGTATGTCAAAAAAAGCCAAATGCCAAATGCCAAAGGCTTTGGCAACATCTAAACAATACCGTGGACTGTTTATCGTTAAGTCCTTGCTCAACTTTTTCGACCAACCTCAACACCTGTTGTGTGGTGCTATGTTCAGGTTTAAAAGTCGAATTGTAATTTCCATATTACTGCAAACATTTCCAATCCTTCTTGCAATCTTGAGTAGATTATTTGTTCCGCCACTTTACCTGTGGCTGGAAAAAGATTTATTGGTCTTTGATTTTAAAGATATGTGGGATTTTTTCCAAGCTTTAGAATCATCGCTGCTTGGGCTCGAAAAATGTTCCGTTTCGTATTATGAAGTGGATAATTTTCTTGACATTTCCAATCTCTTCTTCTGGGAGATTTTTTATGGCCAGGTTTAGTATTTGATCTCTTTCTGATGCTTTTTTCTTCGCCATATTCTTGGTAATCGTTTTAATGTCTTTTGCATTCACGTCCCTTATTGGTTATCCATCTCCATTTTTTTCTGTTTTTTTGTCTCAGAAGCCTATTCTCTTATTCTTCATGGTAGACACTTATTGACCGGAAATATTATGTTTTTTTCAATTTATTCAACATTTCTTCGGCTCAGTTTGAAAATATTTAAATTTTTATGGTTTGTTTACAATTTTCCAAACAGTTTTTGAAATGCGACTACGTGATATTTAAATTTATTGAAAACGTGACCTTATGACAGTTCACAAATTAAAAGGTTAGTTTATTTTACATAGAATAGGAATAATGAAAAATAGGAGACCAAAAATTAGATATGGAAAAAAATAAAAATTTGTTTTTTTGATAAATTAGGAAAATATAAAAAAATATACATAAAAAAGGTTGTAGCACTAAACATCGAGGTTTCGCTCTCATTTGAGCTCGTAAGCAGTGCATGACATGAAAAGGGAACAATGAGGAAAAAATACTTAAAACTAAAAAAATTTTAAAATATAAAAAAGAAAAATAAAGAAATTTTACCATGAATAGACGTTTCATCAACAATTTAGTAGTGTTAAAAATTTAAATATTTGAAGCCCGATCCACAAGAAACAACTACTCTGAGGGCTAATACCCCTGTAGGCATTGAACATTGTCTTATTTGTTTTTTATTATAATTTCTGTAGCTAGGCTGGCATTGCTCCTTCAAGTGATCAGCCGAAGCTTCCGCTTATTCTTCCGGAGTATACACAATTCCTCTTGGAGTCTGCATACAACGTGTTTGAGTTCTTGCATTATTTAAAATTTTGTGTAATCGCCACAGGGAATTATCTTGCACTTTTAATTTTCTGTTCCATTCTGCATTTCTCTGCTTCTCTAAGCCCTGCCTCAATGCAGTCTGTGCTCTGTTCATGTTTCTCTTATCTTGAGGATCAAACGTTGTATGATATTTCTTCTTTAGTTTGTTCTTCTCTCTTGCTAGTTCTTTTATATAGTGATTATTTCTCCTATGATCTCATCTTTGTTTATATGTCACACGCTAAAGACATTTAAAATATTTTTTTACATCTTTTTAACATTTCTTTCTAGTTTTTTTACTGTTTAATATCTCCCCTTTAATTGTCAAATTTTCCTTGAGGTATCTTTTATATCTTAATCAGTTAGTTCTTTTAACTAATTGTTGTTTTTTCAATAAGTCTTCTTCTCCTACTTGTTTAAATATCGGATTATGATCTGAACTTAGTTCAGATTTTATGTATATTTTCATATTTCCTGTTATGTTCTTTAATAAAAAAAGAATTCAGTATTTTGACCGTGTGCAACGGAGGGGTAGAATTACGCTCCCACTTAAGGTGACACTCGACGCTCTCCAATCATATCGCTATGCTGTTACTGAGCGCTTAAGAATTGGTCAACTTCGCTGATACCCTACCAAAGACAAGCACAAGATTTCTAAATTTCAGGAACACCTACGAAGCTGTAACCTCGAAAACTGCTTTGACCTCTGGCGAACAGTCAAAGTCCTAAGAGGGGATAGAAAACTCATCCCTCCGATTCACGGACCCTAGGAAATGGCTTCCTTCAGATCAGGAAAAGGCCTCAGCATTCGCTGCGAGGCTAATCTTGGGTAAGTAAATCTAAACTTCGTAGAGAGAGTGAAACAAGAGGTTCAAGATCTTCAGGAGGAAGAGCCAGACGTGGAAGACGTCATCAGACCAACTCACGCAGAGGAACTCCAAAGCTTTCTGCAAAAGTTAAACGTCAAAAAGGCACCAGGTCCCAACGGAATTCCGAATCCAGCTCTGAAGAATTTTCCGGACCAAACTATCAAATACTTTGGAGACATACTAAATTCAATGTTCAAAAATTGGTATTTTTTTACAACGTGATAGTCTTCAAACGTTATCTTTATTCCTAAGCCAAGTAAGGCGAAAAATTTTCCCCAAAATTACAGGTCAATAAGCCTCTTATCCAACTTGGGTAAGGTGGCGGAGAGGATTTTGAAGAATCGTCTGCAGAACATCATGAGCGATCACAAGATCATTCCTAAGGAACAATTTGAGTTCCAACCAATGCACTCTACCTCGGACCAGTTGCTGCGAGTGGTTGAAAAAATCACACACAGTATGAACTGGAATCAGGTAGGAGGAGCAATTTTCTTCGATATCTTCAAGGCATTTGACACAGTTTGCCACCAAGGATTAGTCTACAAGATGCATCACTTTGGGATACCTTCGGGATGCATCACTTCAGGATACCTCTGGCGATGATTTAAATGGTAAGCTCGTTCCTGCACCAGCGCTGATTTAGGGAATAGGTGGGACAGAAACTGTCTAACCAGTAGAGATTGGGGTATGGCGTACTTCAAAATTCTGCCTTGTCACCGCTCCTATACTGTCTCTTCACAGCAGACATTCCAAGAACCCACCAGACGACATTGGCAACCTATGCTGACAACACGGCGCTATTAGCAAATTCTCTAAGTCCAGAACTGGTCACCAGACCATTACAGATAGCCACAGATAAATTCATAGAATACTTTTGTACATGGAGAATTAAAGTCAACGCAGAAAAGACCCAAGCAGTTTTCTTCACCAGAAGAAGAATCCAACCATATGGTCATACTCATGCCCATGGGCATGACGTCAACTGAAAACATTAGGCAAAATATCTAGGGGTGACTCAGCAAGATGGCTATGTAAAAAATGCAATTTGATTTTCATGTTGCAACTAGGCATTTTGAAACTCTCTAAGAGTTTCTGAACAATTTTCATGTAATTTTGAGCTCGAGTATTCTCAACAAAATCTTTGACAATGTTTTCGAATGTCAGCAAATCATTCTTCTTAAATTCTGTCATTGTTGCGATGAAAAAGTTGTTTGTAGCCAGATACCGAATCTGTGGACCATTAAACAAACTACCTTGATCTTTCCAAATGACAGTCTAGAAAATGCCATAATGAATACTTGAAACAATTTACTTCAATTGACACAGATTTAATAAAATATTTTATGAGACCCAGCTTTATACACAGATGTGAAAATATAAGGTTCTTTCTGTCGACAAGTTGCTAAAGTAGAATGTTTTAATTACTAGATTTTAGTTCACTGTTTGGCAACCAATGCCACTGCTCCCAATAATTTTCACAAGATCAGTCATCCCAAAAAACATGTATGTTTAGTATATCGAGGTTGCTAGCCTAGGAAAAAGCAGGAAGGTCAATACAGACGATCCATCGGTGCATGTGATATTGTGACAAATTAATGACTCTCTTTATGCCTTCATATTGCTCACGTAAATTAAGTGACCTGTTAGGACTTCACCAATGAAATGTCCGTTATGGAAGAGAAGACACTTTAATCTTCGCTTTGAGTTATCGATAAAAAATCGCAATGAGTGCTTCTCAGAATGAAATTTTCAACATTTTTATTAAATCACTAAAAAAACTTCAAAAATATCGCACAAACGCACTTCCTCTTCATCGAACCTACATAAGGTATCGAGAAAAAACTATAGGTGCTAAAAGAAAACTAACTGCAGCTTTAAAAGTCAGCATACTGTTGCACGTTATCGGCTCAAAGATTAATACTTCGTGAATTGTAACCACTTTCATTTCCAAACTGACCTCGGAACACTACAATTGTAATTCACTTAATTTATTAGCTCACGAACACTGTTTAATTAACTAATTGATTCATTGACTAACTGAGGGAAAGCCGACCGAACCACCTATTTATAGATCCCGTTCCGGTTTCTAGAAGGAACGACAGATAAGACTTATCGTTTGCGGAAATTTCTGGAGCGCTTATCTGCCGTTTGATTCATTATCGCGGCCGCTTCCCTTTATCAAATATTTCGAGAAAACTTCCTTACTTAATTCTATAATTACATTTTATTACAATATATATTTAACTCTTAAACAAATCGAAAATATAACTCAACAAAACTAAGTTACAAAGTGTTTCCCAATGTAATCATCAATATAGGAAAAGCGATACTTACATAATTAGATAACTAGACGATACTATAAAGTAAAAATATTTAAATTTATTGCCAAAACTAATGTAAAAAGTGCATAAATCCCAGAATCCTAGAGATAAGAGATAAGTAAATAATTATAAAAGCCACAAATTGCCAGAACTACCAAAGGTGACATTAAACTCCCTTGGAAAAATATCTAAATCTAAATGAAAGGGGGAAACGTGGGATGCTTCACCCACCTCGAAAGTGATCTCGAAATAAGCTGTTCTCGTTCAGGTCAATCTGAAAGGTCAAAGTGACGTCGCGAAGTGATAGGTGTGTATTGCGCCGCTGCCTTTCTAAGGTAAAAATGAGCCTCAGATCAACCACCAAGTATCGACCATACTTTCGATCACACTTCCAAAGTAGCTTCACAGTCCTGCGCCTGCGCACGGTTTCCTGATTGGGTTTCTGAATCAGAAATTTGGATTCTGGCTTCGGCATCTCTACGAAAAGTAAAACCTTATTGGGAAACCGTGCATATATTTGTTGTTGATCTTATAACATAGTACTTCAGTTTATTGGTCTTTTAGTTAACACTATCAAAAATTGAAATACAAATCCTGTCCCCTAAAACCAATAAACATTAAAAAACGACAAACTTGTTGTGTTTTTAATCTTTTTTGGTTTCAGGGGACAAGGTTTGTATGTCAATTTTTGGAGATAACCAAGGATTAGTCCGTTTCACCAAAAAAAATAACACTAGCAAGTTGATAAGATTAACAAATACACTCTTCTTGACAGTTATAGTATTTGGTAACTTTATTTTCTTATAAAATATGTTTCCCTGATTTCATAAACCACTGAGGCTGCTGCTCCTAAGCGTCTAAATACCTAGAAAAGTATCAAATTAATGGATGTTGCAAATTACACTATAAATCTTTAACTTCTAACATCAATCTATAGTCGACCACAAAAATATATTCACAAATGGCAATTGGTTCTTTGGAATGAACTAAGAGCATTGAAAGAAGATACTTGTTTTTGGGATCCCACTGGTAGTATGGGAGATGCATCAACATCTTATAAAGACCTTCGCCCTAAAAGTCAATTATGAATAATATTCTTCTTTAACCAACTTGTCATGGGTATACTTCATCGATCATCATTTGTCCTGAGGTTGCAAAAACAAAAAGCACAATAACAGATGACATAGCCAGAGACATTGACATGATTTTGTTAACTTCATCCTAAAATTATTAAATACATTTACTTTCCACGTTCTAATTCTTCTCTACATACTGTAACAAAATGTAAATTGTAGAATTTAGTACGTAAGAAAATTTTCTGGAAAGATCTGATAAGGGAAAGCGGCCGCGTTAATGAAGCAAACGGCAAATAAGCGTACCAGAAATTTCGGCCAACGATAAGCCTTATCTGCCGAAGACTTCTAGAAGCCGGAAGCAAAAACCATATAAGGCGGACGTCTTTCCCTCGAGGATCAGTTAGTTAGTTAAAGTCAGTCAGTGTAATTAGTGAGTTAGTTAGAAGTAAATAAGTGAGTTCATTAATAAGTTGTAGTGTTTCGAGTTTAGTTTGGTAATAAAGTGGGTATTATTCAATTCACGTGTTAATAATCAATTTGAACCGATAGCCCGTAACAATACCAACCATCATAAGCAGGAGAAATATCCCAATACAGCTGAGCACTCCACTAAAGCAGAAAGTAATAACAATGGGGAACCACCTATTTGCTATTTCTTTTGCAACTCTGAAAAATTGATTAACATAAATCATTTTCATTTTAAAAAATTATAAATATGGACATACCGTTTTAAAACAATATGCACCTTAATAGTATCAAGTAATATGCAGTATATTTCTTTTTGTTTTAATTCATCTGTTTCCAAATTTGTATCCAGAATTTCTCCAAGGACTAGCTCTTTGACAGTTAATTTTAGAAACTTGGCAACGCAGACGAGTTTCATACAATTCCACAGAAAACCGAAGGGGAGAGTTACAGTAAAAAAAGTAAAAATCATTAGAGCTATGCTAAAAATACTACTAGCCAGTGTTTTGTATGTTTTCCCCTCGCAGAATTTATAAAAGTATATGTAATTTTTTACGCTCTGGTTTAAAGGGAAAAATAGTATCGAACCCAAAATTGTTATTGCACATTGCAAAAAATAAAATTTTAAAATTGCGAAGGATGTTCTTCTGTGGTTACGAGACACATTCTCGTAACATTGATGTGACTTGATGGATTCGATTATTTCATCAGTGCTTCGACGAAAATATCTATAGAATGGTTGATTGAAATCAATCGATAGTATTGAAACAATTGCCTAAAATCGAATCAAACAAGTTCGTAATAATAGCAAGATATTTTCTTACATAAACTGTGATGAGACAAATAGGTCCATAAGTTGCCCATAATTTAAATTTCTTTTCCCTCCAAACATAATTGATTGTCAAGAAGATGTTACTTGATCCAACAATTATTGCAACATATATAATCAGTTTTATCCACCTCCGTTTCCAAATAAGTATACTCATGTAGTACAATGGGTAGAGAGGGTCTTCTATAATTTTATTTTTATCATTATTATTTTAAGTAAATGCATATACATTGTAATTAACCGTTGAGAGTTTGTATGATAGCTCGTATGATAGCTAGTATTGGCAATACGATTGGTGTAAGTATACGCCTTACCCCAAGTAACATTTTAAGGATAATTAAACTTTATTAGTTGAAATTTCAGAAACGAATAAAATACGCTCATGCTTTTAACAATTCTCGTGTCGACTCCATTTTACAAAAAATAACCTGATGAAGTTATTTACCAGTTAATATTTGTTTTATTTTTATCCACTTAATAGATTTATTATGATGATGAATTAATTAATAAAATTAGTTATAATATTTATGTTTTTTTGGTGAAATGGACGTGTCCTTGGTTATCTTTAAAAATTAATATACAAATCTTGTCCCCTGAATCAAGACAGATAAAAAATACAACAAAAGTTGTTCTAACGCGTGACTATCGAAACGCGTTAGAGCAACTTCTATTGTAATTTTTTTAATCTTTCTTGGTTTCAGGGGACAAGATTTGTTTATCAATATTTATGTTTATTTAGCCAACTGATCTATACTGTAAGAGTCAAATTAATCTATTTAAAAACAAACTAACACAAACAAAAAACCAAAATTAAACGTCGTTACTAAAACCCAGAAGGTGCCACCCGTGAATTATTTTTATAGCTTCAACATGAAACATTAAATCTATTTACAAAATTTAAGCTCAAATTTTCAGCATTCTTTGGAGGGAAAACGTTTATAGTTCAACTTTAAACTCAATACTGAAAACTCTGAAATATGTTGCAACCTACTTCTGGAAATAACCCAAAGAATGCTCGCGAATAGGTGCAGTTTATCGCGCCGCTGCACTCCTTAATCTCTGAAACAAACCAGACAGAAGGATATAAGAGGTGTGGCAGAAAGTAATGAGACTGGTTTTTTATTTACCAAAGTTTTTATTATTCGCAAACATTAATGTTATCCCCTTCAAAGTAGTTCCCTTGAGCAGCTATACACCGATGAAAACGTTGTTCCCAGTTTTGGTAGCAACGCTAAAAGTCTTCAACTGGAATGGTCTTTGGCATGTCCGTTACACTCTTTTGGATGTTGTCGACAGTCCTAAAATGACGCCCTTTGAGGACATGTTTCAGTTTATGTAAAAGAAAACACGGACTGAGGTCACGCGATTAGGGAGGCTTGGAACCACATAAATGTCTTTTAAGGCTGTCATTTAACCTTAATTTTTGCTGAAAATTCCAATCTTGATTCTCGAAACACAGAACCTCATATTCTTTCTAAAGTTGACACTTCAATGCCTGAAGTTGTTTTCAGACAACACACAATCACGAAGATTCACCTTGAGCTCGACCCCTCGAAAGCTTCTGGCTTTGATGGTATTCCTGCTATTGTTCTTAAGAAGTGCGCCTCAGAGTTGACTTCTGTCCTAAGCAAATTGTTTACACTCTCCTACAACAAAGATGTATTCCCTAACATTTGGAAATCTGCTAGGGTGCAGCCTGTCCCTAAAAAGGAAAAAAGGAATCTGGCTAACAACTATCGCCCTATATCTTTGTTACCCGTTACATCTAAATAGATGCAAAAGGTTATCAACATCGAGATTCTCAAATATCTGGAGAAAAATAGAATCATCATCGACAGGTAATACTGTTTTAGACAACAACGTTCCACTGGCGATCTACTAGCATATGTTACTCATATCTGTAACTTAGCTATGGAAAAATATGGTTAGGCTAGGATTGTGGCATGGGATATCTCAAAAGCTTTCGATAGAGTAAGGCACCGATCTCTTCTCGCCAAATTAACATCTTATGGTTTTCTTCCTAGACTCTGCCATTTGATATCCAATTTTCTCGCTGACAGATCTTTTCAGGTCGTCGTCAATGGCATCTCATCCGAGACATTTGCGATTAACGCAGGGGTGCCTCAGGGGTCTGTTCTGTCTCCTACTTAATGTTTGTTATATATAAATGACCTCTTAAATTCAACTTCCAATCCTATATATACGTATATACAGGGTGTTACAAAAGTCCGGGCCGCTACTTCAGGAGCATATTCTACACATTAAAATATGAAAAATGTTAAAATACATTTTTTTCTTTAAATTGCCTCCTAACGGAGATATGACCATTTAAAGATGGCGCCCCTAAAGTGGTTTTTTTACTTCAAAAAGTTAACGGTTAGTAGCAAAGTCATGAAATTGGGCAAGCAGTTAAAAAACTGGATTAGGCATATTCTCATATAACATATTTTTTAAATAAGCAGTAGCGTGGTGTGTAGGGGGTTGCCCGCGATTATTTTTTGCCGTAACTTTTTTGTATTGCAATATTTCGACACAAAAGTACCATAATCGTAAAAAGCAACATTTTTTATACAAAAAAGGTACTCTTTCTCAAAGTCGCTAAAAGTAACCGTTTCCGAGAAAAAAGCGTTTAAACAAAATTGTTGCATTTATTAGAATTCGTTTTGCAAATTTCTAATTTATCCACTACTAACTGCATTGATATAAAAATAGTACAAAATTAAGAAAAAAAAATCAAAGCAAGTGTTCGAAATTACTGCCCCCTGCAGCAATACATTGCTCGGCTCGTCTTCTAAGGGAACTCCTTACTCTTTCGCAAATGCCTGGTGTATTGTGAATCTGGTTGAACCCATTTTCACTTCGTTCACAAAGATCATTGATATTGTCAACTGGTGTGGAGTAGACGATCTGCTTTAGATGTCCCCATAAGTAGAAATCGAGTGGGTTGAGGTCAGGAGACCTAGCTGGCCATGGTATCGGACCTCCTCGACCTATCCATCGTTGATGATAGTTGTTATTCAAAAATTCCCTAGCAACTGCACTAAAATGGGCAGGTGCCCCATCGTGCATTATCCACATTCGCTGTCTTGTTATGAGTGGAACATTTTCAAGTAACACGGGTAACTCTGTTTGCAAAAAATGTCTATATGATGCTCCTGTTAACCTATGATTAAAAAAAAACGGTCCAATTATAGAGTCCCCTATTATTCCTCCCCAAATGTTAAGTGAAAAATGTTGCTGATGTCTCGACTGAATAACTGCATTGGGATTTTCAACTTGCCACTGATGCATGTTGTGAAAGTTAAGTATTCCGTTTCTGGTAAAACCCGCTTCGTCCGTAAATAATATGATCGATGGAAAGTTCTCATTTTCAGCGATCTTATGCAATAGCCAGTTGCAAAATTCTATTCTTGGAGGATAATCAGCAGCAAGTAACCCTTGCACTCTTTGAAAATGATAGGGGTAAAAGTGGTAAAATTTCAAAATTCGCCAGGTAGTTACGTGATTTACTCCTTCGGCTAAAGCAAGTTGTATAGTGCCGACACATGGATCTTCTTCAACTCGCTGAAGCACACGCTCCTCTAAATTAGCAACTTCTGCGTTTGGCCTTCCAACACGTTCGCCTTTGAAAACAAAATTTCCTGTTTCACATAAACGAGCATGAATTTTCTGGAACAATTTTTCTCCTGGTAGGTGTCTATTAAGAAAACGTTCTGCATAAAGCCGTCTTGCTTCAGCACGATTACAATTTGCAAGCCCGTACATTAAATGCATATCGGCCATTTCTTGATTTGAATAGTCCATTTTATCAAAATAATGAAAAGTTAAAAAACTACTACACTTACTATTGACAACAAAAACTGCTAAAGTTTACAGCTTACGACCAAATTTTATCAGTGACACAACGTCAATCTCTGACAGATATTGTCAAGTACAATTGTTTTCTTTACGATCAGTTTGCATGACCAACTTATTTTTTCTTATACAAATTAGTTACAATTTCGAAGACGGGATAGGATTATTTAAACGCCTTTTTCTCGGAAACGGTTACTTTTAGCGACTTTGAGAAGGAGTACTATTTTTGTATAAAAAATGTTGCTGTTTACGATTATGGTACTTTTGTGTCGAAATATTGCAATACAAAAAAGTTACGGCAAAAAATAATCGCGGGCAACCCCCTACACACCACGCTACTGCTTATTTAAAAAATATGTTATATGAGAATATGCCTAATCCAGTTTTTTAACTGCTTGCCCAATTTCATGACTTTGCTACTAACCGTTAACTTTTTGTAGTAAAAAAACCACTTTAGGGGCGCCATCTTTAAATGGTCATATCTCCGTTAGGAGGCAATTTAAAGAAAAAAATGTATTTCAACATTTTTCATATTTTAATGTGTAGAATATGCTCCTGAAGTAGCGGCCCGGACTTTTGTAACACCCTGTATTTCTAAAGCTATCTACACTCCATTTTTGAGGGTTCCTACGCATGCATACCCCTCTAACTTTAATTATTACATAATAAGTCCTTATTTGTTTACAGTGTTGTTTACAATGTTGGTTTCTACTTCTGTTTTACATTACATTTACCTAGTATCTAGTCTAGTTCCTAACCTATCGTTTAATTTATCTAACCTACCCTTCACCTTATCCTAGTCTAACCTATTTAACCTAATATTCTATTTTACTGTTCCTCCTCTCGTTGTCTTCCTATTCTTCCTCTTGAGTTATGTCTAAGGATGGGTGCTCAATACCCCAGCTTGTGCCATACCAAGGTACTCAATCACCTTGGCTTCGGATGGTTCCAGGTCGCATATTTGTATGTTACACCCAAATTATCCACTCGGATCTGTTCAAGTTAAGCGAAATCATATATTATAAGTTGCACACACATCAGAACTTTTGTTGGCTAATATGTGTGCAACATACCCGTATTCTGTTTTCAATTTCTAAGTCAAACCTCGCAAAATTGGGTATGTAAACATATTGCTACAATTTTTGTTTGCTTCTGTCAAAATTAACCCATAAAGTGAGAACAGTAAAGTATATTATGAAAAATTTAGCAAAAAATTATGATTATAACAAAGTGGGCGATACAACATTTCTACTGCAGCTGAAAGGTAAATTATTAATACATAATTTTAGGGAACAGTTTGGTGATAGATCAGAAGAAGGAATGTTGGAAACTTTAAAAAAATTATTAAGTACCAGTAAAGACATTAAGTACAGAATTGTGCGAAATGAAGAACAATATGCTGTCTCCTTATGTACGCCATTTATGCAAAGGTGTCATGATTTGCCTCAAACTCAGTAAATACTATAATGTTCGTCGACGCTAGTGGTAATTATGATTCTCAAGATCATAAAGTGTATTTTTTTGTCACACAATCAGCTGCTGGAAGAGTTCCCATTGGCTGCATTTTAGTAGTCAAAAAATCGGTACTTTTGATAAAGCTGTAGAAGGTCCCAATCAATTGTTTGATGGTAAAATTTCTCCTTCTGTTATTAGTACTGATGATCATTTAACAGAGCGAAAAGTTCTACAAAAATATTGGCCACGGGCAAATTTATTGCTTTGTACTTTTCACATACTTAAAGCACTTTGGAAATGGATTTTATTGTCAAAAAATAAATTGCCTAATAACAAAACTCAATAATATTTTAAACTTTTTAAAAATATTGTAACGCAATGTAAATGGATAGAATAGAATTTAGAATAGAATTGTAGAATTTAGTACGTAAGAAAAGTTTCTAGAAAGATCTGATAAGGGGAAAGCGGTCGCGATAAGGAAACAAACGGCAGATAAGCGTTCCAGAAATTTTGGCAAACGATAAGCCTTACCTGCCGAAAAGTTCTAGAAGCCGGGAGCCAAAACTATATAAGGCGGTCAGCTTTCCCTCAAGTCAGTTAGTTACAGTCAATCAGGTGTAATTAGTGAGTTACTAGTTAGAAGCAAATAAGTGAGTTCATTATTCAGTTGTAGTGTTTCGAGTTTAGTTTGGTAATAAAGTGGGTCTTATTCAATTCACGTGTTAATAATCATCTTGAACCGATAAGCCCATAACAATATCATGTACTCAAAGACAGAAGAAGATCTCAATTTTGTCAGGAAGAATTTTGAACCAAGTGCAAGGATGAGAATTTAAAAAATTATATCAAAAATCCAATGCTTAGAGAAAATGACTGGCGTATGTATTACAGAAAAACACAAATTCTGAGAGAAACAGATGCAAACAAATTTTCTCGACTTCTGAAAGACATACCCCTTGAATGCACGAAAGCTTTGAATTTAACACAATTATGCGACTGTACATATAACTGGATGTGAGGTGACAATAAACAAACAAAAAAATAAATAGTAATGTAATTTTCCTTTGCATAATAAACCTTTTAAAATGTGACTTTCATATCTTCTTAAAATGTTAATAATGAAGTATTTAGTTTTGTGAAATTACCTGCTTGCTATTTCTTTAATTTGCAAGTAACTTGTATCTTTAACTGAGAATAACAATGTTGACTAGTGAGTTTTTCTTCAATGCATGGGGAGTAAACCTTCATATAAGATATTCTCTATAATTTATTTGCGAAGTATTCATATTTTTTTATTCAGTTTATTGGCTTTTTCTTCGCCGGTCACTCCTTTCACAATCCTAAATTTCAGTACCTTCTATTAAGGAATGGCAATCTGTTTTAGATTGCCGCAAACAGCGATTGCGTTGGATCTTGGTTTGTCAATCGCTGTTTGGGACTCAAAGTGTTTTTCAGTGTTGAGTCCCAAACAGCGATTGACAAACCAAGATCCAACGCAATCGCTGTTTGCGGCAATCTAAAACAGATTGCCATTCCTTAATAGAAGGTACTGAAATTTAGGATTGTGAAAGGAGTGACCGGCGAAGAAAAAGCCAATAAACTGAATAAAAAAACCTTCATATAATTATTATATTAAATGATAAAAAAATGATGACTTGGCATACATAAGTTGCACACACCTTATATGAGAGAAGTTCCTTTATGTGCGCAACTTATGGTAGCCGATTTCGCTTAACCCAAATAGTTCCGAGTGGATAATTTGGGTGCAACATACAAATATGCTTCCAGGTCAAAACTTGGAGTTCGGCTTAGATTTTCTACCATATTATCTTATTCCGCTTTCTCGTAGATTCGTTTCCCAGGTACTCGATCCCCCGGTACTCGAAATCTACTGTTCCTCGAATAAGGACTTGAGTTCATCAATCTTTCCAGTGGCTTGGTTCAGAACGTTAAAGAAATTTAGGTTCCGAACCGCTTCATCAATCTCCTCGATACTTCTTGGCCAAAAAACTCCCTTTCTTATCGCTAGTTGCTCTGTTCCTCCATTTCTCGCGATTCCTGCAGACGAACATTACATGGTCAGCATTCTCGGGCTCTCCACATTGGCATAATGGTGAGTTTCTCTTTCCCATCCTGTGGAGATATTCCTGGAACCTACCGTGGCCTGTAAGCAGCAATCCTATATACAGCTACGTAGATGACAGTAACCTTGTGTCATCTTTTTTCTCCGACAAACCATTATCTATTGCTGCTTCAGATGGATTAAGGGAACAGCAGATTCAGACAATTAATCGGGATCTCGAGATTATTCTGGAATGGGGTAAGAACTATTTGGTAGACTTCAACGCTTCAAATGCTCAGACCGCGTTTTTCTCTAAGAAAACATCAAAGGATAATGCAACAAACATACTAATGGACGGTAAAATCCTTTTGATGGGATCTAATCTATCTATCCTAGGAGTGCAGGTACTACTCTTGGTACGATCATGTGCGCGCCATTGCCAAATCCACCTCTCAGGCTTTCTTTTTGGAGCTAAAAAGTACTTCACATCTCATCAGTTATTAGCACGATACAAAGCTCTCAAGTTGGGCCAACATCAAAATACTGTTCTCATGTTTAAAGTTCAGCCCCAAAACACACTTAGCTCTCTTGGATTCAATTCAAAGAAGAGCGATTCGCTTAATTAATGACAAGAATCTGACCGATTCTTTTGAAGCACAAGAGCACAGGGGTTGATGACTTATGGCTAGTTCTTATAGTCAACGAATTTTGGTGCGCTCAAATCATAACTTCTTAGTTTTTCAGTATTTCTGATTTATTTTAAATGTGGAATGAGAAACTAATTGGCTTCTATATGGGCACTGAAATTCAACTAGGTTCGAAAATATCTTTTTGGAGAAAAATGCTTAAACATAAGCGAAATTGTCTCTTTCCTGTGGGACGATTTTACAAAACGCAAGTTTTCTATTGACACAATACGTAAAGTAAGTACATAAATCAAAGAGATTATATCTAATCACAGTAACAATCAATAAAACTTTGCTAAAACGTAAAAAGAAGTTGCGTATCTCCCTAATTTTAGTCGATTTTTCATCATAGAATAGGGGCGACACGAATTGTGTATCACATTCCTGTCAGCTAAAAACATGTAAAGAATACCAATAAATTGAATAATATGCCCTGTTGCCAGATTCCCGAGACAAAGTACGTGGTAAAATAAAGTCACTGTCGCTTAAGGTTCCACCTAATAGCCAATCAGACAATCGCCACGAAGATCTCGTCGATCGCAGACCCGTTCGAGTCAAAGAACTTCTCACTTGTACGGTATTTACGTAAACAATATATGGATTTTTTAAACATTGTTTATTGTTTTAACTCATATACCTAGTGTAAATATACCATAAAACATTAACATGTCATTCAAATACAGCGTTCTTGTGTTTTTTTATGAAAAACCTCAAAATTATCACTTTCCTGTGTATCACTTGTCTGGATCGATTTAGACAGGAAAGTGATAACATTACAGGAAAGAGCTAAACATTCACTTAGATTCCTAATTTTCTCTTAATATTGTATGTATTATTAACCCCTTGGGGCCTTTTCTCACAGAATCAAAATTCACTAACCTAAAAAAAAATACCAAGGAAGAAGTATTAGCACAAAAGCGAGAAAATTAAAGAAAACGTTATGAACGAATGAAAAATGATCCAGACAAGTTAGCTTTCAAAGAAAAGAAAAAAACAGTATTATTTAAAGGCAAGAACTACAGGAAAAATAAGAACAATATGTGAAATGACCGATCGTGAAAACAGGTACTGCAGGAAGTCGTGGCGGGCAAGATCTAGTACATATTATAAGAAAAAATGTGCTGTTAAAAAGAGTGCTACAGATTTTATAAGAGCAAACACTTCATCAAGCTTATATAGTGAAGATTTCATTTGTGAACCATCGTCATCCCAGATTCTGCTTTTACCACTGCAAGAACCATCTTTCAGTCAGTCGCCTAGGTTAAAGGTGGCTAGACAAAAGTCAGTTAAACAAAGACGTAAGAAAAATAAAGAAATAAAAGGGAAGGTTGACAAAATTAAAAAACTGCAAGCTGAACTGAATAAATACCGGAAGAAAGTCAGCAAATTGCGTAAGAAGAAAAATAATCTTAAGAAACTACTAACTCCAAACTCGAAAATGTCTCAAATGGCTGATGATCCAACAACTGGAACTGAAGTAGTTAAAAAATCATTATTTGCCCACAGCATACTCAATTCTGCGAACATAAATGATATTTTGAGCTGTACTAGTGACGTGACACTTAATATAGATGATCCTGATGGTTTGCTTAGCGATCCTGTTTTAAATAAAGACCCTAAAAATCTGTTTCTAAAAAATGAAAGAAGACTGAAAAAGAAAAGAAAAGCCAATGACAAGTTACACCAAGGGGAAGAGATAAAAAAATCCAATACTGCAGAGACCCATTCAAAAAAAAAAAGAAACCAAACATAAATGTTAAAGGAAAAAATCAAAAAGAAAGACACGAAAGGGATTCTGATGATTGCTACTGTATTATCTGTGGATTGTTACATAAAGAAGACACAATAGGCCAAGATTGGATCCCATGCGTCATATGTCCTCAATGGGCGCAAATTAACTGTATCAAAATGGATCTTGTATCGTTCACTTGTCCTGCCTGCTTATTGAAAAAAAAACTCTGCAATACAAACCTAAACTAACCTATTTAGTGAATTTTCGACTGATTATAATAAAAGTTTTATTGTGATATTCGATTCCATACTAATAATTAAGTACATACTTAAGATTCTTTAAAGTTACTACCTCAAAATAGGCTGCTGTTTATTTTTGTACTTAAGTATACGTATTCATAGAATACATTAAGTTTGTTGATTATATGATCTCTTTAAGATAATTTTAGCTACTAAGCCACAAAGACTTGTTTAAAACAGACTATTATTATTCCTAATGCCTTAATGTTTAAATTTTGTAATTCATTATTTCTAAATAAAAAATAAATAAGAGAATCTCGCTTTCCTGATTACTTTTTCCTATTCTGGCAGTAAAATAACATTCACATCGTAATATTTTCTAACGGTTTTCAGTCAATGTGTAAATTATATATAGTCAAGTATATATAGGTCACTTATCATGCATTTTTATACATATTTAAAGTTAGTTTTTGTTTTAATGTGCCATATATCACTTGCCTGTCTTAAAATTTTTTTAAAAATTATAATTTAATTATTTACCATTATTTTGTCTGACCCACAAAACTTTAGCTTATTTAGGTAAAAACCTTGACCTCTGGCCACTTTGCATACTAAATTTAGGAAATAAAAGTATGGGGTTGAAAACGTCCCGTATTATTCCTCCATAATAAGAACTAGCCTTATCTCTTTTCTACAAGTACTATCATGGAAGATGCTCGCGGGAACTAATAGGATTGATCCCTTCAAGGGCAAGATTCTTAAGGCATACTAGACTGTCGCAGGCAGCAAATTCCTGTGCAGTCCAGCTTGACACAGTAAGGACTTCTGTCTACGGAGACTCTTTTTTCTATAGAACTCCCAAATTATGGAACTTGTTACCGAAAGGAATCTTCCCCAAAAATTACAACCCATCCTTGTTTAAGAAGGTGGTTCATCGCCATCTACCCTTGTTTCTGCATCCTACTCGCAGTGCTTTGAAAGCATAATGGGGTTACCCTTTGCGAGTGGATAAAAAAAAGCTCAAAAACTCTATGACATAGAGGGCAGTGTGACATGGGGCGTCGTCTAGATGGAACATCCATTTGCCTGCAATGTCTGTTCTCACGCGCATGACCCTTTTTCTGAGCCTGTCAAAGACGTCTTCATAAAAAAGCTTGGTTGACAGGTTATCCGAGAGGAACAAATTCTTTGTAGACGATTCCCCTTCTGTGAAAAAAAAAACAAATTAGCATTAATTTGTCCTTGGATTTGCTCATTTGAGCTTTCTTTGGTCTAGGAGAGTTTGCACTGTGCCACTCCTAACTTTGCCTCTTGATCTCAGGATCGTATTCAAAAATCCAGGATTCCTCACCAGTGATTACACGACTAAAGAAATCTTGCTCATTGACGATCCTGTCAAGAAGATCAAAACACTTGTTTTTTCGATTGTCCTTCTGCTCAATTGTGACGCTTTTCGGCACCATTTTGGCATAAACATTTTGCATGTGCAAATGTTTCGTCAAAATTTGATGAACTGTAAATCTTATGCAAATAGAATGCAACCCAGACTAGAAATTCATGCAGCCTTCCAGGCGTGTATAGCAAATCTATAGGTAGATGAACTACCCAACAGTTGAAACACTGCAACCTAGCGAAGCAGTTGCTCTTGAGGAAAAATTCCCAGAAGACAAGGATTCTATTGCAGAGAACACGTTGAAGATGAACGCAGTTCAGGGAGGCATTCAACTTTGAAAATCGACGACCACTTCGAACGGGTGAACACTCTTGTGAGATCAGACCGTCGGTTAACATAAAGAATGTTGAGTGAACAATTAAATTTAAACAGATTTACCGTTCTAATGCACAGACCAATAGGTTTGAACATTTATTGGATTCGAAGTTTGGAAACCCAATACCGGCTTTGATGTTGTTAGATCTCGTCAGTTTAATATATCAAACTCGAAGGCTAATAAATGTTTCGACAAGTCAGTACTAAATTGACCCATAGAGAAACTATGGCCATCACCAACAATGTCGTATACAAGTAGACCAAGATGGACAAATAGGTGACGGTAGTAAAAAGAAATCACACGCTTGACGTCCGTGAATTCTTTAGTACTTACTTGTCGGAACATTTGTTAGCATTCGAGTTGGATATAACAAACCGACAAGATTTAACAAGATCGAAACCGGTATTTGGTTTCCAAACTTCGAATCCAATAAATATTTAAACCTATTGGTCTGTGCATTAGAACGGTAAATCTGTTTAAATTTAATTGTTCACTCAACATTCTTTCTGTTAAACGACAGTCTGATCTCACAAGAGTGTTCACCCATTCGATGTTGTCGTCGGTTTTCGAAGTTGAAGACCTCCCTCAACTGTGTTTATCTTCAACGTGTTCTCTCTCTTCCAAAAATGCTTTGTGCCAGCAAATCACTTGAGCCTGGGATAAAGAATGTTCCCCATGTTACACCTGCCGATTTTTCCAGCTTAACACAAAATTTTATGGCATACGGTTGCTCCAAATTACGCTGTTCCATTTTGCGTGATACACAACCAAAACACAACTTCACTGTCAGCTGTCACAAAAATCACATCGTTACCAAACGGAGTTGAAACTCGCACTAAACTATGGGAGGATACTGATACACGTGCTCTATCACGGACAAGAGCGCAGCGTTACCAGATCGCTTGCAGTGTTGCCAGGGTCATTAGTTTTCTTCCATACTTCGTAGGCTTGTTGTTTTGCCAATTGCAATTTGCTCTGTCTTGTCTCTCACTCTATTTCTGTTACACATAAACGATCTCTTAGCTTCAACTTCCAATCCGATAGATAGCTACGCAGATGATAGTAGCCTGGACTGTCGATTAAACAAACATCTCCACAGAATGGGAATTATAAACGACCGGAGTTGTAGAGGGTGTTTAGAAGAAATTGAAGGTATTGAGCACGTGATGTGCCACTGCCCGGCACTAGCATCAATCAGAGGATCCACGCTGGGGGACTTCTGGCGCCTCCAAGGGACGTTCTTCAGTTTCTCAACACGGTTGGATGACTGAATGAATAACCAAGAAAACCTTAATCACGGGGACAGCACAATGGGACCGGAAAATGTGGCCTAAGTGCTGGCGTGGCGCACAACCAAAGCACAACTTCACTAATAGTTGTCACAAAAATCACATTGTTACCAAACGGAGTTGAAACTCGCACTAAATTATGGGAGGATACTGATACAGGTGCTCTAACACGGACAACAGCGCAGCGTTTCCAGATTGCTTGCAGTGTTGCCAGTCTCATTAGTTTTCTTCCATACTTCGTAGGCTTGTTGTTTTGCCAATTGCAATTCGAAAAACTTGTGAGATAATATATTTATTTTACATGTCAGTTATCTAATTCGACCTACTTAGTCGAAGTAAACAAGTACACTCGACTTGATAGTTAGAATATTCGATAGCTTCATTTTCTTGAAAAGTACGTTTCCCTGATTTGAAAAACGAACGCGGCTGCAGCCCCTAAACGCCTAAATACCTAAAAAAGAAACAAATTAATGGGTTTTACAAATGAAATTGTAAATCGTTTAACTTCTATTATTAATCTGAAGTCGATTGGTACAATATATTCACAAACTGCGATGGATTGCTTGGAATGAACTAAAAGCATTTTAAGCAGATACTTATTTTCCAAACTCCACTTATAATATGGGAGATGCAATAACATGTTATAAAAACCTTCAGCCCTAAAATCCAATTATGAATAATATTCTTCTTAAAATAATTTATTGTTAGTACTTGATTAATCATCGTTTGTCCCATAATCGCAAATAAAAAGAGTATAATACAAGATGTAAGAGCTAAAGACACTGACATAATCTTGTTAATTTCATCCTAAAAATTATTGAACACATTCACTTCTTACGTTCGAATTGACCTTACCATCATAATTAAAAGCAGTATACCAATACAGCATATAACTCCACTGGAGAAAAAAGTTATTATAATGGAAAACCATCGTTTTGATATGCCTTCTGAAGCACTGGGAGAGTTAAATAAAATGAGTCACTTTTATTAAAAAGAATCATCAAAATCATACCGTTTCAAAACACCATGAACTTTAATGGTATCCAGCAATACGCCATATATCGCTTTTCTGTTTTAGTTCATCTATTTCCAAATTTGTATCCAGCATTTCCTCTAGTACTAGTTTATTGATGGTAAATGTAAGAAACTTTGCAACGCAAACAACTTTCAAAGAAACCCATAGAAATCCAAAAGGCAAAGTTATGGTAAAAATAGTTACAAGTATTAGGGATACGCTAAAAATCACATTTGTCAATGTCTCATATGATTTTCCTTCGCAGAATTTATAAATATATACGTAATTTTTTACGTTGGGAATGAATGGATAAAATAATAGTGAACCCAGAAGTGTGATTGCGCATTGCAGAAAAAAAATTTTTAAGATAACAAAGAATACTTTTCTGTGTCTTCGAAAGACAATATTGTAAAATTGATGTCCCTTGATGCATTCGATCATATCCTCAGTATTTCGAAGGAAATATGAATAGAATGATTGATTGAAATCAGTCGATACTACTGAAATAATGGCCTAAAATTGAACAGGTCAAATTTCTAATAATAGCAAAATATCTCCTCACATATGTCGTAACTAGACAAGCGGGTCCATAACTTGCCCATGTTTTAAATTTATTTTCCTTCACAACGTGATGTATCGTCAAAAAGGTATTAAATGATACAACAATTACGGCAACATACATACAAAGTTTCATCCACTTGTGTTTCCAAATCAGGAAACTGAAGCAGTATAGCGGATAGAGAGGATCTTCTATAAGTTTTAATACCATTATTATTACGGTAGGAATATACGCAGGAACTCACCGAGGATATTTTCTATGTATTTGGTGTGCAACTTTGATATTGTCATGAAAATACGCCTCAAACCAGAAAACATTGTACCACAACTAAAGTATATTATAGAAAAATTAAAAATTAAGAAACAGATATATACTGTCGTCTTTTTAAGGATGTTCGCATTGACCTTACTTTACAAAAATTAACCTAATTGAATTATCAGCCACCTCACATATTTTTTTATTTTGATCCACCTTTTGTACTTATATTGATGAGAGAAATAATCATTCTGAAATTAATATTAACAGCACTAATATTAATACATGAACATCGAAAATGTTTAGTATTTGTCATTAAAGAGGGGGGGGAAATAAAATTTATATAATTCGAAAGTTGACAAGTCTTAAGACTTCTTTTTAATTTACTTGTTTTGAAAAATTTGAGTTTTTTTGAATAAGTCGACTCTTCACCGAATGAAATATTTCAATAGTTAAAGTGTCTCATCAAGTATGAATCCAATATTGGAAAAAGGCAGAATTTTCTAAGTAATTTAATTTTTGAAAAAGCAATATTTCCAAAAAAATGTTGACATTAAAAAGATGCAGAATTATTTAAGATAGGTTAAAATTATCAGGAAGAGCTTAAATTTATAGGAAAATAATGTAAGGATAATTTAACATTTTCGTCGAGATTTTCAAAAAATTTTAAATTTTGAATGTTAAATTCAGAATTTAAAAAATAGTTTGAAATTTTCATAAATAGTGTATCTTCACCTGAAATGCATTACATATCACTGCTTTATATACCACTGATTATGTGTGTTGACATTTCGTGTAGTGAACATTAATCTAAAAGAAAAAATAAAAAGATTTCACTAACTCTTGTTAGCGAAATTTACCTAGTAAAGAATAAGGTAGTTAGAAATGCTCAACAATAAAAAATAGTTCATAGTGCAACTAAAATTTAAAAACAAATTGAGGAGTTGGGTGGAGAAAGGACATTTTGAGTTATAATTGTTTAAAATATTTTAGGCACCACAAATTTGTTACTATTAGGTAAGCAACATTGATTTTGGTTTTATATATTCAGTATGCACTTCTTTTATTTACAAAGTTACTAAAATTATAAGTGATTGTTTAATAGACTGGAAAAATGTTAACAATAAAAAACAAAACAGTGCCCTTTTTTCATAAATTTAGTAAAAATACATAAGAAGTTTTTATTTTTCGTAATTTACTAAGAAACAAAATATTCTTCACACATAAAATTGAAAGGAAATAAACAACTAATATTCTAAATCACTGTCGCTATTTTCGTGATTATCTAAATCGCTAGGAGAAATATTTGTTTACTCATATTATTTCGGTACTACTTTGCCTCATCTCTTTCTAAATACTTCATCAAATTTTTATATTTTTCGTTTTCTGAGGATTAATACAAACTGGGGAGATCGACTTCAAATTTGCTTCAAAATTTTCACTTCATTTTGTAATCCAAAAATTAAATGGAACAGAAAAACCGGTGTATGAATGTGCTGCAGATAAAGTATCACAAGGAGCATATTTTAAGCTGACAATATTTTCTCATAGTAAAGTTGTCAACTCTACTCTTTGTAAATTTAAAAAAAAAACCTTTTAGACAGTTTTGCCAGTCTTTAATTGGTGTTTCACCTTCAACAACTTCGATTACAGTCGGGTTTTCTCTACTCTTACGTATAATTTGCAAATAAACGTCTAGAGTTTTTATAGTTTTCAGTCGTTTCAAGAACTTTCCATAAAGATCAAAATTTCTGTCGCAAACACAATAGGAGTGACCACAAACTGGAAAAAAGTGTCGAATGTTAATACTGTAACGCAATGTAAATAGATGGGATAGAATTTAGAATAGAATTGTAGAATTTAGTACATAAGAAGAGTTTCTAGAATGATCTGATACGGGGAAAGCGATCGTGATAACGAAGCAAACGGCAAATAAGCGTTCCCGAAATTTCGGCAAACGATAAGCCTTATCTGCCGGATTGTTCTAGAACCTGGATGCCAAAACTATATAAGGCGGTCAGTTTTCTCTCGAGTCAGTTAGTTAGAATCAGTGTAATTAGTGAGTTAGTAGAAGTCAATAATAAGTGAGTTAATTGCAATTGTGGTGATCGGAGTTTAGTTTAGTAATAAAGTGAATATTATTTTCAATTCACGTGTGAATCAATTCGAACCGATAAGCCCGTAATAATATTTTTTGTTTCTGCAAGCCACAAACAATAATGTACTTTATAACCATTTTTATTTTGTTCCCCTGCCGCGTCTGAAAAAAGTATTATATTTTATATATTTGGATTTTTCGTAATCATATCCTGCAAAAAGTTATTAACAAATGAAATCGCAGAATTTGAATTTTTTTCGCTTCGTTTTTGGTAAAATAATAGAACGAACTGGTATCATCATCAGTGTACATTAAGGACGTATAGCCGCAGAAGTCGTTTTAAGAATTGTTGAGAGACAATCAGTTTCAGTAAAGACAAGTTTTGCACGTAATGAAACTCAATAACTAAAGTTGATTTATCATTTACAGTTTTCTATTATTTCTTTTGTAAGGTCTTTGTATTTTCGTACATGTAACGATTGGGGGCCGTTCATAAATTATGTAAGATTATGTAAGATATTTAAGGGGGGGTGGGGTGTTGTTTAAATATTATAGTTTCTTACTATGGAAAGGGAGGGTAGAGAATTTGATATTACGTAAAATTTCGAATTAGAAATGTTACCACTTTCGCGCTAAGGAATGGCATTATTGGATAGCGCCATCTGTGCTTTATTTCTCTTACTCAGTATTGAATCTTACAAGAATCATATGTTGTCAGTACTTCTAGACTTTCTACTATTTCGTTGTTGTTCTCGTTAATCGGGGATTTCTCTGTTACTTGAAATCTTAAAAATTAACCTCAGTTCCTTTTAAAATATTTATTTTATCTAATATGTCTGGATACTTACATCCACTGTTATTTAAAGCGTGGGTAGAAGGTTTCCCAGATAAAACACCAAAGGTTTGTCAACAAGAGTCTTATTTATTCTGGACAACCAACAAAGAAGTTTTCAAAAATGATGACAATGCTTTCGGAAAATTAGTATCTCAAAAAATAAATGATTTAAAACAGCTTGCTGCTAAGAAAAGCAACCAATATGCTCGGCTTTTTTTTAACAGATTAAGTTGGCACATTTATTTCTAAATTTTTTTGTTCGAAATATAACAATATTTTAATATTATTTGTAAGTAATTGTTATATGTAAAATTCTATTTAAATAAACTTATAAGTTACGCATATTTTGCTGTGTATGCTAAGCTATAATTAAAATCACTTCTTACAGCAAAATATGTCTGGTGCACCGCTTGCTTTGATGGACAAAAACTCAACAGATTCTTCTGTCGCATTATGCACTAGAGAAGTCGATATGGCGCACGGACTGATTCCAAAAGAGGCGATTCCTGATAAATCACAATTAACATGTCATCCTACTCCAGCACAAGATGCAATTAAAAAAAAATTTCATTGGTGGAGAGTGAATTAAATACAAGTATTTTACATTGGGATTCTGGTCTTGGAGGACTCAAGATCAATAAAGAAATCACTAAATTGCAAAAAAATCTCGGTGAAGCTAAAAAACAACTTGCTTATAAAAAACAAAACGCTTAATATCAAAAAAGTTTCACTAAAAAAAGACAGGCATTGATAAAAGATGTTATTAAGAATCCAGTTGTAAAACAACAATTAAATGTGCACGAGACAGTGGGTCGCCCTCGTTTGGAGGAAGCTCAACCTGAGCTGTTGAAAGTTTTAGCAGAAATTGCAAGCTTTGGATGTGGTGCAGATGAGAAACGCCGAACTGAAATAGTAAGAAGCTGTAGAACTCTAGAAGACTTGGTCAAAGAAATAGAGACGTTAGGTTTCAATCTATCACGAAGTGCTACGTATCTTCGTCTTTTACCTAGATGTTCTACTACAATTCAAGGAAAAAAACACGTAGTAACAGTTCCGGTAAAACTGGCGAGAGCAACAAATGATGAACATAAAAGCCATCCAGATGATTAATTTTGCACTGCTTCTATCCGGGCTATCGAGCCTCTCGCCTTCCATGCTTGGACCTGCTCAGGTTTTCTTCTTGTCACAGGACGACAAAGCGCGCATTCCAATTGGTAAAACTGCTGTAGAAAAACAAGCACTCTTTCTGATGCATATGGAATATCGAGTACGACTACCAGATCACGACTGGGTGGTGGTAGAAGTGATCTTCGGGAGGAAACTGCGGCTTCCGTGTGACTTGGTGTTTGGATCACCAAGGGAAGATCCCCAGGGAAACGATGGGTTTCGTCGATGACTTGAGGGAAGCGATATTGGAAACGCATGCCCTGGTGCGGACTTGGCAACGGACCGGATGAAGGCCAGGTATGACGTGAATGCCAATCATGGCGGTTTCAGTGAGGGCGAATTGGTATGGCTATACAACCCTCAGCGAAAGAAAGGAGTTTCGCCAAAGTTTACGCCATCTTGAAAAGGGTCGTACAAAGTGCTGAAGAGGATCAACGACTTGGTATACAAGGATCCAGCGTAGCTCCAGGAGTAAAATGAAAGTGGTACACCTGAACAGACTATGCAAATATAGTGGCGAAGTGACTGATTGGAACTGATCGGGACGTTCATTCCTAAGAGGGAGGCAGTGTAACGCAATGTAAATAGATGAAATAGGATTTAGAATAGAATTGTAGAATTTAGTAAATAAAAAAAGTTTCTAGAAGGATCTGATAAGGGGAGGAGCGGCCGCGATAACGAAACAAATGGCAGATAAGCGTTCCAGAAATTTCAGTAAACGATAAGCCTTATCTGCCGAAAATGTTCTAGAAGCCGGGGGCCAAAACTATAAAAAGGCAGTCAGCTTTCCCTCGAGTCAGTCAGTTAGAGTCAGTGTAATTAGCGAGTTAGTAGAAGTCAATAATAAGTGAGTTAATTGTCAATTGTGGTGATCCAAGTTGAGTTTAGTCTTATTCAATAAGTGTAATCAATTCGAACCGATAAGCCTGTAACAATATAAAACCAGCTTATAATCATGACTGTTGACGGAAAACCTGATGAAAATCCACGCTTTCCTCAAGTCATCTTTCATGCTGTTTCCCACTTTCGTAAATGTGATCTTGATGCTATATTTATTATCACTAACGCTCCCGGAAGAAGTTCCTTCAATCGAGTAGAGCGTAGAATGGCTCCATTGAGTCAGTCAATTATCTGGACTTGTCTTACCGTATGATTCTTTTGGTAATCATCTTGATGATCAGCGACGTACAATTGTTAATGAACTTGAACTCAAAAATTTCAAAATAGCTGGTGATATTTTAGCGCGAATATAGAGTAAGTTAATTATTGATGATAAGCCAGTTGTTGCTGAATACGTAGATCCTGGCAGTGATAATATTGATAGAAGTTTAATGGAATGGACTCCTAATTGATACTGTAGACATGTAAGAGAATCTCAGTATTTACTGCAAATTAGCAAATGCACAGAATTTAGATGCTGTGGAAAATTACGAAGTAATTTGCGAATGATATTACCAGATGGATTTATTTCACCACCTTATCCTCTTCGACAAGCGCAAACTTTAGATATACCACTTCCCAAAGACCAAGCAAATGCTAATTTTTGTCCTTTATTTGTGCAATTATCTTTAAACATTGAAATTCCTAGCCGCCCAGATTTTATTTTAACACCATACGACTTTTATTGTCCTACGGTTCAAACGCAATTGATTGCACGTACATGTTTAACATCTGGATTGTACTTTGCATCAAATAAAAATGTGAAAATCCATCGCCAATCAGTTCACAAGTAGCAGTGTGCTCGTACTGAGAATTGTCATCCTATTAAATTATTGCGTCGTCGTGCTGGACAGAGCCTGTGCCTTACATCATACATGATGTACCATGATATAGAATGATATGATATAGAATGGTACGACAATAAAGATATTGATATTGAAAAAATTGAAGAGCCTCGCGAGAAACAAAAGGAATCAGTCATTCCGGCAATTGAATCAATATCTGAATGGTTAGTCAGTCCGTGGATAAATAATAATTAGAGTTTTGATTTATTATCTAGTTTTTTCAACACCTTAGGTTTTACTAAACTAGTTCTGGTCAAAATTGTGATATGTTGATAAGATTAATGTTATTCAAGTTAGGTTACGATATTTATAATAATAAAATAATAATAAAAGGTATTTTTAAAACTAACGGAGTTGTATTTTATTGATGCATACATTTCTTACAAAAGTTTCTTATTAAGTGGTAGGGGAGAGTAGTTGAAATCTTATGATGTCTTACAATAGGGGGTGAGGGGGTCAAAATAGCCCTCAAAACCTCTTACGTAATTTATGAACGGCCCCTTGGCTTATTTTGCACGGGTCGTTGGAATGTAGCTTAAACTTTATTTGGTTTTCTTTGCAAAAATTACAAATATCTGATCGTGGACTCCGGAAAGAATATTCGAAGTTTTCTCGAAACAATACATGGAAAATAGCTAGTGTGCATCCAGTTTTTGCAAAACAAATACTGCTAGAATTGTGTGAAAAGTATTTTAACGTTTAGAGCAGGATTCTCGAAATACTTCCTTGTGGATCAAGACCGATATTAATGAGATTCTTTATGCGGAATCTGCGCCAAAAAATCTTTCAGAAATCCCAAGTTTCTGATTCTGAAATTATTTTGTGAGGTCTGCTTGGATGTTTGCCTATTTTGTCTGCAATTGAAACATTTGCTCCTTCTATAGTATTTGCATGAATTATGCGTAACCGTTTTTACGAAACTTGAAAAATACTCAAAAAATAGCGTTTACATATGACTTTCATGGAACTATCTATTTTAAGGACATATTTCCAGTTAGTTATTGGGTTACATTTGGGATCAACAACTCTTGTTTTTGGTTTTAATGAATATGCAACCAAAAAAAAAATTATCTTATTTATTTTTATCTTCCAAAGCCCAAATTTTTTAAAACAATTCATGCTGCTACCTGCTTGGTATAACTTCGTAACATTTACTTTTACAACACTCGCGAACTGCATTGAATTATTGTACCTTTGGCATTAATGTACCTTTTTTCACTATTCCTTGCTGGTTTTTTCTTGTTTATTTTCCACTGCTCCCTACTTATCGGTCTTTTTGGCCCAAAACATTTTCTTTTAATATTTTCAGATTTCAGATCACTTTCACTTTTTTTGTTTTTCCAACTACTTCCATCGTTGTTATCTGAGTCACTTTCAAAAATCATCTTGCCCTTTTGACCGTTAAAGCAATTTTTTAAAACATAGAATGATAAGCATCAAAACTAGATTAGTCACAAGTGAATTCTGACGTTCTTTGGAAGAAGGGTACTTGTAGCGACTGACATTTTGGTCTGCAGTGCCGTGTCTATCCAAAGAATTAAAACAGTTTAATTGTCAGTAGGTAAAGAAATAGTTCTCCAACGATTTAGAATAATTTACTGAAAAAGAACGCTTCTACAGAAGTACCCCTCTTGCACCCAGCTCCTCAACTGTCTACCAGCATCAGCTAGAAGAAGGGGAAAAAACGCAATAGACCTTATATGTTACACGCCAGGAATCCTCGCCCCAGTGGTAACCTGCTTCTCTCATTTGTCCAGCAGCAAAAACAACTTGAATTATGTAATTTCGATTTTTTTATTAATTACTGTCTTTTTGAACGATATAAATTAACCTTTGATAAAAACTATTACTAGATATCTATACATCAATTTAATAATAATTTAATGCCTTCTTCTCCTTGTCGACCTAAAAATTTTTGATAAAGAAAAGCACCACTACAGGTAACTCTTAATCATTCCTTATCTACATTTTAAAGAAGCTTATTTTATTCGTTTTAAATTACAGTTGACTCCCGCTAAAGTTGCGTCCGTTAAAGTTGTCCGTTCGCTAAAGTTGTCAGGATACGATCGTTGAAGTTGCGCGGATATTCCCCCACTCTAATTTTTGATCAACGAATTGGACTTCCAAGTTTAAGCGCTACTTTTAAATAACCTACTCAACTGCTCAAGAAGCAATAACACAAATATATTTTTTGACAAAGGTAGGGATCACAGAAAGTAGCAACTCTAACGCTCGATCTAGTACAATGAGCGCAACTTTAGCGAAAGTCAATTGTAGTAAAATAGAGTAAAAGAGTTTCATAATTTCACGACACACTTAAGTATTTCCATCGACGCACTTGTGTGTGGTCACACACCGATTGGGAAACATTGAAATATCGTAACCAAAAATAAGACAATTTATAGGTTCTGAGGCGACAACGTTGCAACTAATTGTTGGCTGACATTTATGACTACTGACGTTTCCGTGAGCTGTCATTAATTAATGTAAACAAAGATGAATAACTCTTTTTTGGTGGAACGGACTTGTCCTTAGTTATTTTCACAAATTGATATACACATCTTCTCTTGTGATTTGTATATCAACGATGAACATCATCATGAAGTTGTGATAAAAATGGGAAAAAGTATGTATGCGGAAAAGAAACATGCATGACCGAAGCAGTTAATAAGTAAACATCAAGCTAATCTAACCTCTAGTGCCAATCAACCTTCATCTAAACAAGGTAAACTAGGTGCATCAGTTTTGATTTTTTATATTAATGATTTAAATGTAGAATCACTGTGCATTACAACAGTAAGTACTTTAGCAGTTGGTACGACAAGAGCGGCTATGATAATTGTAGTTTACAAATTATAATTTTTTAACTTTTAGTGCTACAATAAATTTAAAAATTAAAGAAAAAACACTATTATTTTCTAGTTTTAAATTTTTACCTCTGTCAGCAGTTCCTAGACTATCTAATTTTTTTATGTGCTTATCGTAGAAACTTTTAATGAACTAAACAATTCGTGTAAGGAATTTAAAACACAGAAAGGTATTCTAACTATCTAATTCATCTAATAATAGGTGAATTTCGAAAATGATTTATATCTTTACAAAAAATAGTATAACAAAATAAGGGGAAAGAAACTTATAGCATATGAAAAAAGTCGTCAAGTGATAGAATTTCGATAAGGCTTCCACGACCACAGTCAGTAAAAAATATACTTCTTCCGAGATTGGACCGTGTCAAAGAACTACTAAAAGTGTTCGATATTTCGCCCACCATCGTAGGGACCTTTTTTAGGAACAAAGAAATAAAATACAAGGAAATATACAAAAATGAAAAATGAAAAAAGGGGCCAATTGCAAAACATTAAAGCACGGTAACTCAGTATGTCCACCATACCAGGGACGAAACTCTTCTGAATTAAAAATTTGCTACAAAGGATAGAAAAGTTTAGATAGAAGAGCACGGCAACTCAGTATGTCCACCATACCAGAGGCGAAACTTTTCTGATAGAATTTCTTATAGTGGAAAAATTTGTAAAAATATTTCGCAAATAGAAAAAACCTACAAATCAAATATCAGTTATAAAATCTAATAACATGAACAACCTGAAAATTGGACTTTTTTCATGTGTTTTGACTGTTTCTTCGTAAGTAACAAAAGCCTTTGACAGAGTCTGTACCGATCTTTTCTCGCCAAATTAACATCTCATGGTCTTCCTCCTGGACTCTGTTATTTGATATCCAATTTTCTCGCTGACAGATCTCTTACTGTTGTTATCGATGGCATCTTATCTGAAACATTTACGATTAATGCAGGGGTGCCTCAGGGGTTTGTCTTGTCTCCTACTCTATTTCTGTTACACATAAACAATCTCTTAGCCTCAACTTCCAATCCGATATAGAGCTATGCAGATTTTAATACTCAAACCAATAGCTTTGAACATTTATTAGATTCAAAGTTTGGAAACCAAAGACCAGTTTCGATCTTGTTAGATCTCGTCAGTTTGATATAGCCAACTCGAATGCTAATAAATGTTCCGACAAGCATTCGAGTTGGTTATACTAAACTGGCGAGATCTAACAAGATCGAAACCGGTTTTGGTTTCCAAACTTCAAATCTAATAAATGTTTAAACCTATTGGTCTGTGCATTAGAATCCTTGTCTACTGGGAAATTGTTTCTAGAGAGCAACCGCTTAGCTAGGTGGCAGTGTTTCAACTGTTGGTAGTTCAGCTACCTATGATTCACTACACACGCCTAGAGGGCTGTATGAATTTGTAGTCTAGGTTGCATTCTACTTGCATAAGCTACGCAGATGATAGTAGCTTGAACTGTCGATTAAACAAACATCTCCACAGAATGGGAATCATAAACGACCCGAGTTGTAGAGAGTGTTTAGAAGAAATTGAGGGTATCGAGCACGTGATGTGATACTGCCCGGCACTAGCATCAATCAGAGGATCCCCGCTGGGGGACTTCTGGCGCCTCCAAGGGACGTTCTTAATCAATGACCAAGAAAACCTTAATCACGGGGATAGCACAGTGGGTCCGGAAAGGGTGGCCTACGTGCTGGCGTGAGGCACAACCAAAGCACAACTTCACTAATAGCTGTCACAAAAATCACATTGTTACCAAACGGGGTTAAAACTCGCACTAAACTATGGGAGGATACTGATACACGTGCTCTATCACGGACAACAGCGCAGCGTTACCAGACCTCTTGCAGTGTTGCCAGTCTCATTAGTTTTCTGCCATACTTCGTAGACTTGTAGTTTTGCCAATTGCAATTCGAAAAACTTAAAAGGTGGAAACACTTATAAGATAATATATTTAGTTTACACGTCAGTTATCTAATACGACCAACTTGGTCGAAGTAAACAAGTACACTCGACTTGGTAGTTAAAATATTCGATAGCTTTATTTTCTTGAAAAGTACGTTTCCTTGATTTGAAAAACCAACGCGGCTGCAGCCCATAAACGCCTAAATATCTAAAAAAAAAACAAATTAATGGATATTAAAATTAAAATTGTAAATCGTTTAACTTCTATTATTAATCTGAAATTGATTGGTATAATATATTCACAAACTTCGATCGATTGCTTGGAATGAACTAAGAGCATTTTAAGCAAATACTTATTTTCCAAACTCCACTTATAATATGGGAGATGCAATAATATGTTGTAAAAACCTTCGCCCTAAAATTTAATTATGAATATTTTTCTTCCCACATAATTTGGTGTTGGTACTTCATCAATGATCGTTTGCCCCATAATCGCAAATAAAAAGAACACCATACAAGATGAAAAAGCTAGAGACACTGACATAATCTTGTTAATTTCATCCTAAAAATTATTGAACACATTCACTTCCTACGTTCTAATTGAGCTTACCATCATAATCAAAAGCAGTATACCAATACAGCTCATAACTCCACTGCAGAACATAGTAACTATAATGGAAAACCACCTTTTTGATATGCCTTTTAAAGCACTGGAAAAATTAAATAAAATGAGTCACTTTTATTGAAAACGAACCCGCAAAATCATACCGTTTCAAAACAACATGAACTTTAATGGTATCAAGCAATACGCCATATATCTTTTTCTGTTTTAATTCATCTATTTCCAAATTTGTATCCAGCATTTCCTCTAGTACTAGTTTATTGATGGTAAATGTAAGAAACTTTACAACGCAAACAACTTTCAAGGAAACCCATAAAATTCCAAAAGGCAAAGTTATGGTAAAAATTGCTACAAGTATTAGGGCTGCGCTAAAAATCACATTTGTCAATGTCTCATATGATTTCCCTTCGCAGAATTTATAAATATATACGTAATTTTTTACGTTGGGATTAAATGGGTAAAATAATAGTGCACCCAGAAGTGTGATTGCGCATTGCAGAAAAAAAACTTTTAAAATAACAAAGAATACTTTTCTGTGTCTTCGAAAGACAATATTGTAAAATTGATGTCCCTTGATACATTCGATCATATCCTCAGTATTTCGAAGGAAATATGAATAGAATGATTGATTGAAATCAGTCGATACTACTGAAATAATGGCCTAAAATTGAACAGGTTAAATTTCTAATAATAGCAGGATATTTTCTTACATATGTTGCAACTAGACAAGTGGGTCCATAACTTGCCCATGTTTTAAATTTATTTTCCTTCACAACGTGATGTATCGTCAAAATGGTATTAAATGATACAACAATTACGGCAACATACATACAAAGTTTCATCCACTTGTGTTTCCAAGTCAGAAAAATGAAACAGTATAATGGGTAGAGAGGATCTTCTATAAATTTTATTAATATTATTATTATGGTAGGAACAGACGCTGTAATTCACCGATGATATTTTCTATGTATTTGGTGTGCAAATTGGATATTGTCATGAAAATACGCCTCAAACCAAAAGACATTGTACCACAACTAAAGTATATTAGAGAAAAACCAAATATTGGGAGACAGATAATATACTGTCGTCTTTTTAAGCATGTTCGCATTGACCTTACTTTACAAAAATTAACCTAATTAAATTATCAGCCACCTGATATATTTTTTTATTTTTATCCACCTTTTGTACTTATGTTGATGAGAGAAGTAATCATTCTGAAATTAATATTAACAGCATTAATATTAATACATAAACATCGAAAATATTTAGTATTTGTCATAAGAGGGGGAAAATAAAATTTATATAATTCGAAAGTTATCAAAGATGTGCACAAAAAAGAATCATATTTGTGGATGCAGTTACGTTTCGATATTTTTTGGAAATGATAATGTTTTTTAAATCAGACTTTTTTTTAATTTACTATTTTTGAAAAATTTGAGTTGTTTTGAATAAGTCGACTCTTCACCGAATAAAATATTTCAATAGTTAAAGTGTCTTATCAAGTATGAATCCAATTATTCGAAAAAGGCAGAATTTTCTAAGTTGATTTAATTTTTAAAAAACCAAAATTTCCAAAAAAAATATCTACATTAATAAATACAGAATTATTTAAGATAAGTTAAAATTATCAGGAAGAGCTTAAATTTATAGAAAAATAATGTAAGGTAATTTAAAATTTTCGTCGATATTTTCAAAAAATTTTAAATTGAATTGAATATTAAATTCAAAATTTAAAAAATAGTTTGAAATTTTTATAAATAGTTTATCTTTACCTGAAATGCATTACATACCACTGCATTATATACCACTGATTATGTGTGTTGACATTTCGTGTAGTGAACATTAATCTAAAAGAAAAACTAAAAAGATTTCACTAATTCTTGTTACCGAAATTTACCCAGTAAAGAATAAGGTTGTTAGGAATGGTAGGGATCACAGGGAGTAGCAACTCTAACGGTCGATCCAGTACGATGAGCGCAACTTTAGCGAGAGTCTATTGTACTAGAATAGAGTAAAAGAGTTTCAAAATTTCACGACACACTTAAGTATTTTCATCGACGCACCTGTGTGTCGCCACACACCAATTGGGAAACACTAAGATATCGTAACCAAAAATAAGATACTTTATCGATTCAACGTTGCAACTAATTGTTGGCTGACATTCCTGACTACTGACGTTTCTGTAGGCTGTCATTAATTAATGTAAACAAATATGAATAACTTTTTTTTGGTGGAACGATCCTTGATTATCTTCGCAAATTGATATACACATCTTCTCTTGTGATTTGTATATCAACGATGAATATCATCATGATGTTGTGATAAAAATGGGAAAAAATATGTATGCGGAAAAGAAACATGCATAATTGAAGCAGTTTATAACTAAATATTAAGCTTATCTAAACTCTAGTGCCAATAAACCTTCATATACAAAAGATAAACTAGGTGCATCTGTAATAATTTAAATCAGTGGCGGCTCGTACCCAAAACTAATGGGGTTCTGCGACAATATTTAGTGTTTTAAAATTTTTAAGGTTTCGACTGAAAATTTCGACATTTTCAAAACGTTACTTTTCGAAAACTTTGAATTTCCTGATAACGAAAACTTTTGATAATGTCGCGTTTCTTGAAAGGTTGGATTTTTTGCAAAATTTAATTTTTACCATTTCAAAATTCGTACTTTTTCTGAAACTGTAAATTTTTTCAACTTTTTAAATTCCGACTTTTTTCTAAATTTCGTCTTTGTTTATAATTTTTTTTGGAAAATTATAATTTTTTTATTGAAAATTTCGATTCTCAATAATTTCGACTGGTTTTTATTAAAATGTCAAGTGTTTTTTAAAATTTCGACTTTTTTGCAAAATTTCGATTATTTTTTGATTTTTTTTTGTTGAAAATTTTGCTACTTCTTAATTTTCAAAATTCTTGCAAAATTTCGATTTTTTTGAAAATTTTGAAATTTTACCTAATGTTTGACATTTTTTCAAAATTTTAATTTTTTTGACTTAAAATTTCAACTTTAAAAAAAAGTTTCATTTTGATTCAAAATTTTAACTACCAAAAACTTAAACTTTTTCCAAAATTTTAACTTCTCAATATTTCGGTTTCTGAAAACCTCGATCTATCTGATAATTTTCACTTGTTTTCAATATTTTGATTTTAATTTTTATTGAAAAATTGAGTGCAAATTTCCCAACTATTTAAAATTTAAACTTTTTGAAAATTTACAATTATTTCGTAAATTCGATAAAAAACTATAAATGTCAACCTTTTCTTTTTGATAAATTTCTTCTATTCCAAAATTTTGACTTCTTTTGGATATTTGAAGGATTTTGAAAATGTTTGCCTTTTCAAAAAATTTAGACTTTCTTTATGGAAAATTTTAACCTTTTCTTAAATCTGCACTTCTTTGAAATTTTCGACTCTTTATTTTAATTCCAACTTTGTTGAAAATTCCGGCCTTTTTCAAATGTTCGAAGTTTTCAAAATTTTTGTTATTTTCCAAAATTTAAAATTATTGGAAAACTTAAAAATTTTTACTATTTTTTTAATTTCAACTATTTGCAAAATTTTGACATTTTTTGCAAACTGTCAATCCTTAATTTGAAAATTGTGATTTTTTTTTAAGTCAGACATTTCCTAAAAACTTTTATTGAAAATGACTTATATTTCGTAAATTTCGACTCCATTTCAAAACTTCGACTTTTTTTTCAAAAGTTGCGACTCTTTGAAAACTTGACTTATTTTTGAAAAGTTTAAACTATTTTAAAAATTTTATTTATACATTTTTTAAACATTTCCAATAAAATTTTCGACTTAAAAGAAAAGATTCTTTTTAAACTTGAACTATTGAAAATTTCGACTTTTTGCAAAATTTTAGCTTTTCAAAATTTCCACTTTTTTCGTTTAGATTTACTCGGTTGTAAAAAACTATGTTTAGCATTAAAGTTCTTAAATGTAACGTTGTTTTGTGAAAAAACCAGACCTAAGAAAGATTTATCGAACGGCTAGTTCAAACTGCTTGTAATATTCAGGATTTTGGCTATTGTAAATATCTTGGACGTACTACATGATTACCGAATATAATTGATGGTTCAGAAGTTACCAGTGATTAGAATTCACTGTACCCAAGAAGTATCAAGTCATTCTCGACTTAAAACAAACATTTTAGAGACACATGCAGATAGTGTTGGGTTGCTACATAGCAATCTGCTACTTTGTCACTGCTACCTATTGAGCAGCAGTTGGAACAGTTATTAGTTCCTAAAAGTAACTGCTACTTTTGAAACATATAAGATCTTTCAGTCGCAGTTGTTACACATAACGGTATCTCTACCTGCGAGGTCATTTCATGAGTATTCTATTCTACCAATTTGATTACCAACCACCAAATGAAGGAAAAGTGTTTTAAGAAAATGTTTCAATTTTCATATCGGTTATTTAATACGACCAATTGAATTAAACTAATACACTGGACTTTATGAATTTCCCCCATCTTCAGGACTTGATGTGGTGAGTTATTGTCTGCTCATCTTCGGGATTTTGGTATTGTAAATATCCTGAGACTACTACATGATTACCAAATATAATTGATGGTTCAGGAGTTACCAGTGACTAGAAGTTGCTGAGCCCAAGAAGTGTCAATTCATTCTCGACTTAAAACAAACATCTTAGAGGCACATGCAGACAGCGAGGTCATTTCAGGAGTATTCTATTCTACCAATTTGATTACCAATCACCAAATGAAGAAGGAGTGTTTAAAGAAAATGTTTTAATATTCATATGAGTTATTTAATACGACTAATTGAGTTAAGCTAGACTAATACACTCGACTTGATAAATTGGATTATTTGATAGTTTTATTTTTTTAGATGTACCTCTTCTTGATTTGAAAAACGACAGCAGCTGCTGCTCCCAATCGCCTGAATATCTGGAAAAGTAATAAATTAATGGATATATCACATTTAGCTGTAAGTCGTTTAACTTCTATTATCAACCTATAGTCGACTGGTATAATATATTCACAAATTGGAATTGGTTGTTTGGAATGAACTAAGAACATTAAGAGAAGATACTTATTTTTCACATTCCACTTATAATATGGAAGGTACATTAACTTGTTATAAAGTCCTTCGCCCTAGAAATCAATCATGAATAATATTCTTATTGAAAAATGTACTGTTGATACTTCGTCAATCATCATTTGTCCAAAAGTAGCAAATAGAGTTACAACAATACAAGCTGCGGCAACTAAACAAATTGACATAATCTTGCTTTCTTCATCCTAAAATTTAAAAAATCTATTCATTTTCCATGTTCTTATTACACGTCATATTCTTGCCATCATAATCAAGAGAAGTACCCCAATACAAGAGAGAATTCCACCACAGAAAAGAGTGATAAGGATGGAAAACCACCGTCTGGTTATTTCTTTGGCAAAACTAAAAATTCAAGAAATTAAATCAGTTTCATAAAAAAAGAACCATACCGCTTCAAAAGAAAGTGAACTTTAATGTTCTCGAGCAATACGCAGTATAGTTCTTTCTGCTTTAATTCGTCCATTTCCAAATTTGTATCCAGCATTTCGCTCAGTAGTATCTTCTTGATGGTAAAGTTCAAAAACTTGGCAACGTAGACTAATTTCAATGTCATCCATAGAAGACCAAAAGGCAGAGTTATGGTAAAAAGGGTTAATGTTATTGACATTATGCCAATAATACAATTCATCAGTGCCTCAGTTGATCCTCCCCCAAAAAATTTGTAAATGTATACATATTTTTCTTTGTTTGGATTGAAAGGGTAAAATAACATTGCACCGTAAATTGATACGACGCACTGTAGAAAATAAACCTTCAAAATCAAAAGGAATATTTTTCTGTGACTTCGATACACTTCCTGGTAAAACTGATGTCCCATGATGGATTCAATGATTTCGTCGGCGTTTCGACGAAAATATGAATAGAATGATTGATTGAATTCGGTCGATACTATTGATATGATTGCCTAAAATGTAATCCATTTTTTTTAGTAATAACAAGACATTTTCTCACATATGATATGATAAGACAAACGGGTCCATAATTAAACCATAATTTAAGATTCCCTTCTCTCCAAACATGATCGATCGTCAAAATGATATTAAATAATCCACCAGCTACTGCAGTATGCATACAAAATTTCATCCATCTGCTTTTAAAAATTAGAATGCTCATATAGTATAATGGATAGAGAGGATCTTCTATAAATTTATTATTTTTTTATTGTTAATATTGAAGTTAATTTATAATAATTATACCGTTGACATTTTGCAGGTATTTAGCTAGCCAATTTAGTATTGTTAAAGCAGTGTGAAAATGCGCTTTGACCTAAGAAACATTGTAACATAAAGTCTGTTAGGAAAAAGCTCAAAATTCAGAAACGACTAAAATATAGTCATTTCTTTTAAAGATGCAGGTCACAGAAATTAAACTAATTGACAAAAGGCATTTTTTTTTATATTTATGGTGATCATAGTAGTAATGATTCTGACATTACGGTTTACCGATATAATGTATATCTAAATGATCAACCAACTTAGTTGTAGCGCACATTTAAATCTATCTACTAACCCAGTGGTCGGCAAACTTTTAAGCCAAAAGAGCCAACCGCACTAACGAAATTGGTTTCATGAATTTCAAAGAGCCACACATATTTTTTTGCTGATTTTACATTTTATTTCAAAATTAAATCAGAGAAATCAGACAAAATATGGGACAGGGAGACACCCCTAACTCATGTAGTCATACAAAAACATATTCAGCCCAAGAGACCTTTTATTTCTCAAAATTTAAAGCGTTATTTAAAAATTTGATTTTTCTCTCAAATTCTATTTTTTAAGCTCTTCCGTATATTCGTGTTTTTTTAACTATGTATTTTGTTCCTAAAATTAGATTTTTTTCCCTAAATCTTTCTTTCTTCTCAAGACTCGACAATCTGTTAAAATGTTTACTTTTTTCTAATTCCACCCACTGGAAGATTCGACTTATTTCTCAAAAATTCATCTTTTGTCAATTTTTTATTAACAAAAAGTGAAAATTTAAAGTAATAATTTGGAGATGTTGTATAAAACAATTTCTGAAAATTTCGACCTTTTTCTTAAATTTTCTTTTTTCGAAATTTAGATCTATTCTTAGGTTTGACTTTTCTCCAAAATTACATTTTTTGACTTTGTTCTAAATTGCGACGTTCCTCTCGAACTTTCTATTCTTTTTAAGTTACGTCTCTTTTCCAAATTTCACCATTTTCCCAAAATATTGACTTTTACTGAATATTTAAACTTTTATTTATTTTCTGAAAATTTTAACCTGTTTCGCAAAATTGGGTGTTTCTAGAAATTTCAACTTTTAACTGAAAATTCGACGTTTTATTATGTTTCTGCGAGCTGCGATTTTATCGACGAAATTCATCCACTTTCACAATATTTGATTATCAAAAATTTGATTCTGTTCCCAAAATTTGACTTTCCCTGGGAGATTTTGTACTTTTTTTAAAGTTCAACACTTTTCTCGAAACTGGAAGTTTTATCGACATTCTTTTTATTTAGAAATTATTTTATCAATTTTCTCAAATTTCGAATTTATCTGAAAATTTGGAATTTTTTTTTAATTCGTTTTGTTCTAGAAAATTCAGATTTATTCCCAAAATTTAACTTTCTCCGGAAAAGTGCAAATTATTTATTCTCTTCTTCTCTGGAAAACTTCGACATTTTAAAATTTGACAATTATTTCTAAGCCTTTTACAATTTCGAGATTTTACAATTTTTCACCAAAGTCAAATTTGTACTTCATGGTAGACCCTTATTGACCGGAAATATTATGTTTTTTTTCAATTTATTTAACATTTCTTCGGCCCAGTTTGGAAATATTTAAATTTTTATGGTTTGTTGACAATTTTCTAAACAATTTTTGAAATGCGACTACGTGATATTTAAATTTATTGAAAACGTCACAGTGCTACAACCTTTTTATGTATTTTTTTACATTTTTCTAATTTATCAAAAAACAAAAAATTTTTATTTTTTCCATATTTAATTTTTGTTCTCCTATTTTTCATTATTCCTATTCTATGTAAAATAAACTAACCTCTTAATTTGTGAACTGTCTTGGAGTGACATTTTCAATAAACTTAAATATCACGTAGTCGCATTTCAAAAATTGTTTAGAAAATTGTCAACAAACCATAAAAATTTAAATATTTCCAAACTGGGCCGAAGAAATGTTAAATAAAATGAAAAAAACAGTCAAATTTGTGTAAAAATTTCAGGTTTTAAAATTTGTTCTGGGTTTCAATCTGTTCTCAAAATTAGACATTTTTTTCTAAAATTTTACTTTTTTGATAAATTCATATTTTTCGAAATCCCTTTTTTTCAAAAATCGGATTTTTCCTGAAATATCAACTTTTATTTCGAACGAAATTAATCTATTTTCTAATCTCAAAATTTGATTTGTTTTCTTAAAATTTGATTTTCTCTGGGACATTTTGATCTTTTTTTAAAGTTTAACACTTCCTGAAATTTAAAGTTTTACCAACATTCTCTTTCCTTTGAAAATTATTTGACCAATTTTCTCAAAATTTGATTTATCTGAAAATTTAGAGTTTTTTTGTAATTCGTCTTGTTTTCGAAATTTCAAATTTATTCTTAAAATTTAATTTTTTCTGAAAAATTGCAAATTTTTATCGAAATTTGGAACTTTTCTTAATATGTTGACCCTTACCTTGAAAATTTTCCAAAAATTTGACTTTTTTCTACTTCTCTGAAAAACTTCCACTTTTTTAAAGACAGACACTTTTTGAAGCTTCCAGTTCATCTTTACAATTTCTCTTTTATCTAAAAATTTTAAGTTTTTAAATTTGTTTTGGGTTTCAATATATTTTCGAAGTACGAAGTTTTTTTTTCTGAAATTTTGCCCTTATTTGCGAACTTTGGACAAATTCATTTTATTTAAATCTCTTCCTTTTTCCCAATTTTTATTCAAAATCTCTTCCTTTTTCTGAAAATTTGGCTTTTTCTGGAAAATGTTGACCTTTTTTCTAAGTTAAACACTTTTCTCGAACTTTTTTTGGAATTTTCTTTCGAAATTATGTTAGAAATTCTCTCAAAATACGAATTTATCTGAAAATTTGGATTTTTTTAAATAGTCTTGTTTTCGAAATTTCAAATTGATTGCTAAAATTTAACTTTCTCTGGAAAATTGTAAATTTTTTGTCGAAATTTCGAGCGTCTCTTAAAATTTTGACTTTTTCCTTGAAAATTTTCCAAAAATTTGACTTTTTTCTACTTCTCTGAAAAACTTCCACTTTTTTAAAGACAGACACTTTTTTAAGCTTCCAGTTCATTTTTGCAATTTCTCTTTTATCTAAAAATTTCAAGTTTTTAAATTTGTTTTGGGTTGCAATATATTTTGAAATTCGACGTTTTTTTTCTAAAATTTTGCCCTTATTTGAGAACTTTGGACAAATTCATTTTATTTAAATCTCTTCATTTTTCCCAATTTTTATTCGAAATCTCTTCCTTTTTCTTAAAATTTGGCTTTTTCTGGAAAATGTTGAACTTTTTTCCTAAGTGAAACACTTTTCTCGAACTTTTTTTGGAATTTTCTTTCGAAATTATTTTACAAATTCTCTCAAAATATGAATTTATCTAAAAGTTTGAATTTTTTTAAATCGTCTTGTTTTCGAAATTTCAAATTGATTCTTAAAATTTAACTTTCTCTGGAAAGCTGCAAACTATTTATTTTTTTCTTCTCTGAATAACTTCGCCTTTTTAAAGTATGACAATTCTTTCTAAGCCTTTTACAATTTATCTTTTCGAGATTTTACAATTTTTCACAAAATTCGAATTTGTCTAAAAATTTCAGGTTTTGAAATTTGTTCTGGGTTTCAATCTGTTGTCAAAATTCGACGTTTTTTTCTAAAATTTTACTTTATTGAGAATTTTTGATAAATTCATATTTTCCGAAATCTCTTTTTTTCAAAATTCGGATTTTTCTTGAAATATCAACTTTTATTTCGAACGAAACTCATCTAATTTCTAATCTCAAAATTTGATTTTTTTGATTAAAATTTGATTTTCTCTGGGACATTTTGACCTTTCTTTAAAGTTTAACACCTCTTGAAATTTGAAGTTTTACCAACATTCTCTTTTCTTTGAAAATTATTTTACCAATTTTCTCAATATTCGATTTATCTGAAAATTTAGAATTTTTTTGTAATTCGTCTTGTTTTCGAAATTTGAAATTTATTCTTAAAATTTAATTAACTTTGAAAAATTGCAAATTTTCATCAAAATTTGGAACTTTTCTTAAAATGTTGATCTTTACCTTGAAAATCTTCCAAAAATTTGACTTTTTTCTAGTTATCTGAAAAACTTCCACTTTCTTAAAGACAGATACTTTTTTAAGCTTCCAGTTCATTCTTACGATTTCTTTTTTATCTAAAAAATTTAAGTTTTTAAATTTGTTTCGGGTTGCAATATATTTTCGAAATTCGACGTTTTTTTTTTCTAAATTTTTGCCCTCATTTGAGAACTTTGGACAAATTCATTTTATTTAAATCTCGTCATTTTTCCCAATTTTTATTCGAAATCTCTTCCTTTTTCCCAAAATTTCGCTTTTTCTGGAAAATGTTGACCTTTTTTCTAAGTTAAACACTTCTCTCAAACTTTTTTTGGAATTTTCTTTTAAAATTATGTTAGAAATTCTCTCGAAATACGAAATTATCTGAAAACTTGAATTTTTTTAAATCGTCTATTTTTCGAAATTTCAAATTGACTGTTAAAATTCAACTTTCTCTGGAAAATTGTAAATTTTTTGTCGAAATTGCAGGCGTCTCTTATAATTTTAACTTTTTCCTTAAAAATTTTCCAAAAATTTGACTTTTTTCTACTTCTCTGATAAACTTCCACTTTTTTAAAGACAGACACTTTTTTAAGTTTCCAGTTCGCTTTTACAATTTCTCTTTTATCTAAAAATTTCAAGTTTTTAAATTTGTTTTGGGTTGCAATATATTTTAAATATTCGAAGTTTTTTTCTAAAATTTTGCCCTTATTTGAGAACTTTGGACAAATTCATTTTATTTAAATCTTCATTTTTCCCAATTTTTATTCGAAATCTCTTCCTTTTTCTCAAAATTTAGCTTTTTTTTGGAAAATTTTAAGCTTTTTTCTAAGTTAAATTTTTTTCTCGAACTTTTCTTGAAATTTTTTTATGAAATTATTTTACAAATTCTCTCAAAATATAAATTTATCTGAAAATGTGGATTTTTTTAAATCGTCTTGTTTTCGAAATTTCATACTGATTCTTAAAATTTAACTTTCTTATGAAAATTGTAAATTTTTTGCCGAAATGTTAAGCTTTTCTTAAAATCTTGACTTCTTTCTCGAAAATTTTCCAAAAATTTGACTTTTTTCTACTTCTCTGAAAATCTTCCACTTTTTTAAAGACAGACGCTTTTTTAAGCTTCCAGTTTATTTTTACAATTTCTTTTTTATCTAAAAATTTCAAATTTTTAAATTTGTTTTAGGTTTCAAAATATTTTAGAAATTCAATCTTTTTTTTCTGAAATTTTGCCCTTATTTGAGAACTTTGCACAAATTCATTTTAATTTAAATCTTTTCATTTTTCCCAATTTGTATTCGAAATCTCTTCCTTTTTCTCAAAATTCGACTTTTTCTGGAAAATGTTAACCTTAACACTTTTCGCGAACTTTTCTTGGAATTTTCTTTCGAAATTATTTTACAAATTCTCTCAAAATATGAATTCATTTGAAAATTTGGATTTTTTTTAAATCGTCTTGTTTTCGAACTTTCAAATTGAATCTTAAAACTTAACTTTCTCTGGAAAAGTTTGACTTTTTTCTTCTTTTCTGAAAATCTTTGAATTTTTTAAATTTCAACAATTTTGTCTAAGCTTCCAGTTTATTCTTACAAATTCTCTTTGCAAAATTTTTCAATTTTTCAAAAAATTCAAAATTGTCTACTAATTTTAGGTTTTTTAATTTGTTTTGGGTTTCAATCTATTGTCGAAATTTAAGAACTATCAAAAAAGTCATTTTTTTCAAAATTTCTTCTCTTTTCCCAATTAAGCAAATTCATTTTTTTATCTCCTCATTTTTCCCAATTTCTTTTCGAAATCTGTTCCTTTTTCTCAAGATTTGGCTTTTTCTGGAAAATTTTGACCTTTTTTTTAAAGTTCAACACTTCTCAGAATTTTCTTTCTTTCTTTTTCAGAATTTTGAGTTTTGAAATTTTTGCTAAAATTAGACTAATTTTAGAAAGAATTTCACGGAAAAAGTTTGGGACAGCTTAAAATTTCGATCAAAAATTGCAATTTTTCACAGAAAGCTAAATTTTCAGAATAAATTTTTAATTTCGAGAACAAGAAAAAAGGCTTTTTTTTCTTTACTGAAAACCTCAGACTTTTTTAGAGATCGTTCTAAGCCAGTTAGTTTTTACAATTTCTTTTTTCGAAATTTCACTATATTTGAAAAAATTTAAAATTATCTGAAACTTTCAGGTTTTTAATTTGGCCTGGGTTTCAATCTATTGTCGAAATTCTACGGTTTTTTCCTAAAATGTTACCTTTTATTGAGAACTTTTGATAAATTCATATTTTTCGAAATCTCTTCCTTTTTCTCAATTTTTTTGAAATTCTCTTTGTTTTTCTTAATTTTTTTGGAGTCTTCTTCTTTTTCTCAATTTTTTCGGAATCTCTTTTGCTCAAAATTCGGCGCGGTTCGCCGACCCCAGCACTAACCTAACCAATCAAAACAAACACAAAACTAAAATTGTTAATAAAACTACACATACTTTCCTCATAGATTCAAAAAACTAAAAATATTTGTAAAGGCTAGAGTTGAGACTATGTGCACCAAAAAAAAAGGTAAACAAACACTAAAATACTTGCAAAATGTGCACTATAAAGTATTTAATATGCATTTATTTTCAACAAAAATGTTAAACAATAGCAGTATAAAGGATAAATAAACAGGGAATATGTGAAGACATTTGAGGTCAATGCACCAATAATTGACCAGTTTAGAAGTCTTTTTTTACAAAGAGGCATGTGATTTCGAAAGTATTAACATTTCATGAAAACTAAAAATGCATGAAAATAAGTCCAAGCTTTACTTTCATGAAAACTAAAAATGCATGAAAATAAGTCCAAGCTTTACTATTTTTAAAATCATGTCTAACATTAAAAATAGGGCTAAGCCTTAATGAAAAAAAATATGCAAGTAGAATGCAGCCCTTCTTCAGGTATGTATAGTGGAATAATAGATAGCTTGAACTATCAACAGTTGAAACACTGCCACCTAGCGAAGCGGTTGCTCTCTAGGAAAAAGTTCCCAGAAGACAAGGATTCTAATCCACAGATCAATAGGTTTGAACATTTATTAGATTCGAAGTTTGGAAACCAAATTCGGGTTTCGATCTTGTTAGATCTCGTCATTGGTATATCCAACTCGAATACTAACAATTGTTTCGACAAGTAAGTACTAAAAAATTCGCAGACGTCAAGCGTGTGACTCTTAGATCTACCACCTATTGGTCCATAGAGAAACTATGGCCATCGCCAACAATGTCGTATGCAAGTAGAATGCAACCTAGACTACAAATTCATGCAACCCTCCAGGCGTATATAGTGAATCATAGGTAGCTGAACTACCAACAGTTGAAACATTGCCACCTAGGGAAGCGGTTGCCCTCTAGGAAACTTGGCGGAACATTTGTTAGCATTCGAGTTGGATATACCAAACTGACGAGATATAACAAGATCGAAACCGGCATTTGGTTTCCAAAATTCAAATCTAATAAATGTTCAAACCTATTGGTCTGTGCATTAGAAAAAAAATATGTTTAAAACAAATCATAAATAATTAATAATTGACCACCAAGAACTGGTTCTTGACCTGGATTTTACCCAATACTTGACCACTTAATAACACAGAATAAAACATGATTCTAAACAAAACTTAATATGTATTTAGTAAAAAATAAGATTAAAAATTAATAATAATGAAAAAGATAATCACTGAGAAATTTTGGAGTTTGGGCTCTTGGGAAGTTTCGTCCTTGGCACGATTTTGGTTATAACAATCTGCCAAGAAATGATTCTACATCATAAATAGGCGTAGGGTAGAAGAACCCACTCAGAAATGACATTATCTAATAAATTAAAACCATTATGTGGTAAATAAGTAAATCGGAATTCTTTCAAACTGTCGTTGAATAAAAGTTATAAAAGTAAATTGCTGTTACCTGAAACTTTCAGTAGATATGAATCGACGTTTCCCAAAATTTTACCAGGGATAATTCTCCTCCAATGGCTAAACTCCACTTACTGGCAAAATATATTCAAATTTTCAATGGTGAATCATTATTTTTAAAAATATCTTTAATAATCTTTAACATTGCAGATGATCCTCTATACTTATTGAATCAGGTGTCGTGTTTTCGTATTTTCCAATCATACAAATGTGTAAAATTTTCCATCTATGCATCTGCAATAATACAAATATTCAACATTATTTTAACCGTCCGACATGCTTGGGAAGAGAAAAACCTTGATTTATTGGCGAAGTATGGACCTACGTGTCTCATCTCGTTATATGTAAGAGAATGTCCCATAGTTAAAACAAAATTTCATTTTGGTTTATTCCAAGCTCATCGCTACAGTGCTGTTGATAAATGCCAATGAGCAATCTTATTCAGCTTCTCTTTTCAACTGGTGAAAAAATTTTCGAATCCATTGCGGAAAGTTATTTCTACAACATGGCGTTTCGAAGTTGCAGAAAAACGACTTTGATGGTTTTCAAGATTTATCTGCTACATCTTACTCTAACATTCGTAACAGTGTTCCTCTTTTTTCCTTCAAATCCTAAAGCCAAAAATTACGTATACATTTACAGCTACTACGAAGGGACACCATTTGAGACGCTGCTTAGTTGGATGTTCATCACAACGATGCTCATTTTAGGCTCTCTGGCAATTAGTTTACCTTACTCTTTATTGTGGGGCGGGCTTACACTTCTTTCTATTTCAAGGTATTTGAGATGTATCGTCAATGACTTGACAGATAACAAAACGTTGGATACAATTTTGAATGTCCAGGAAGAAAAACAGGAAGAAATTTACCTCCAAATTGCTTTGTGTTGTCAAGATCCATATTTCTTTGAAATGGTAAGACTTTCTTGCAATTTTGGTGTGAAATTTATATCACAACAAATAAATTAATGAGATGACTCATCTTAGGATTCTCAAAGATTCTCTTCTTGATAGGGTAGAAATAGCTAAATGAAGAAGAAACGATCGATATGGAATTCACACTTCAAACGTTGACCTTAATAAAAACTTCTATTTGATTTTTTTTAGCCTCGTGAAAGATATTGTAAGGAAAATGCGCCCCTTCGTCATCGTTTTTGCTTGTTGCGGCTTCTTATGTCTAACAGGATTCTTTCTTTTATTTCTTATGGTAAGTGGCTAGTAGTAAGGGGCCACTAACTTAACATACAGAGGATTTAATAAATTAATAATTTTAGGATGAAGTGAATACGTTTCTGTTAGGTCTTCTATCTTTAACATCCTGTATGGTAATCGTTGTTTTTGCAGAGACTGGACAACTAACGGTCAATGAAGTAATACCTCAAACCTGTTAATAATTGTTCCTAATGTTAATTTTTAGAGCGAATATTTTTATAAGTTATTATATGAGATGCCATATTACAAGTGGAATTTCAAAAACAAAAGCCTATTTCTATTTCTCTTGGTTCATTCTAAAGAATCAATTGTAATTTGTGATATTATTGTACCATTCGATCGAAGATTGATTTTAGAAGTTGAGTGATATATTTTGTTATGTGCAATTACTGATTTGATGCTTTTTCAGTTTTGCAGACGATTGGGAGCAATAGCTGCAGTCGCTTTTCATATAAAAGAAGTTTATTACTCTTCAAGATAAATCTTTTGATTGCCTTACATCTTAAATTAGATATAAAAAATATTATAAAAATAATAATAACGGTTGATTTCATTGGAGAGAAAAAAATATTTTAGTTTAAACAGTTAGGCAAATTATTGGGTCAATAAAGTTTAGATAACAATAAACTCTTAAGGATTCTAATACACAGACCTATTGGTCTGTGCATTAGAATCCTTGTCTTCTGGGAACTTTTTCCTGAAGAGCAACCGCTACGCTAGATGGCAGTGTTTCAACTGTTGGTAGTTCAGCTACCTATGACTCACACGCCTGGGGGGCTGCATGAATTTGTAGTCTAGGTTGCATTCTACTTGCATAATAAACTGTTAAATGGGTTAATTAACTTAAAAGATCATTGAAGGTCAAAGTTTTGTTGAGATTTTAAGTTGAGTAACCTTTCAAGTTCTTTGTGATAATTAGGAAGAGCCCACTGTTCCTTCAAGCTCATTGATTTTTTGAGTACATTAATCTAGTTATAGTGTGTACCACTAATATTAATTTCGTCATACAGCACGTCTATTTAGTGACCTCTCCGTTTATGTTAACTGTATACTATCCACGTAAACATGTAGTACTTCAAGCTGTGGGGGCTCGGATGTTGGTTCGACATTAATCTCTAACGATTTCGCCTGAAAAATTGAATAAAAGGTTACAAACCTAAATGTAGTTGTTTTTTTTTTTAGGTTCCATCCACTCGCCATGAGCAACCCCATTATGCCTTTAGAGCACGGCGATTAGAATGCGGAAACAAGGATAGATAGCGATGAACCGTCTTCTTAAACAAGGATAGGTTGTAATTTTTGGGGAAAATTCCTTTCGGTAACAAGTTCCATAGCTTGGAAGTTGTATGGAAAAAAAGAGTCTCCATGAACAGAAATCCTCACTGTGTCAAGCTGCTGTTGTCTCCGACTGCTTGTATGCCTCAAGAATCTTGCCCTTAGAGGATCAATCCTATTATTTTCCGCGAGCATCTTCCATGATAGTACTTGTAGAAAAGAGACAAGTCACCAACTATCCGGCTATGCTCTAGTGTTTCAAGAGAATGTGTCAAACTCATGTCATCAATTAGGCTAATCGCTCTTTGAATTGAATCTAAAAGAGCCAAAGTGTATTTTGGGGCTGAACTCCAAACATAGGAAGAGGATTCTAGTATTGGTCTTACTTGAGCTTTGTATAGAGTAAGCAGCTGATGAGATGTAAAATATTTTTTAGCTCTAAAAAGAAAGCCTAGCTTCTCTCTCAGAAGCTAGGTCCATCTCTGTGGGCTTCGCAATAGCGCCACAATGATCGTCCTAAGAGAAGTTAGTGCTCGCATTCACTCCTAGGACAGACAGATTAACTTTCATCGAGAGGAATTTATCGGCTATAAATATGTTATTGCATTATCCTTTGATGTTTACTTAGAGAAAACCGCGGTCTGAGTTTTTGAGGCATTGAAGTCGATCAGATTTTTCTTAACCCATTCCAGAATTATTTCGAGATCCCGATTAATTGCCTGTATCCGCTGTTCTGTTAGCCAATCTAAAGCAGCGACGGATAAAAGTTTGTCGGAGAAAAAAGATGACACCAGGATACTATCGTCTGCGTAACAATATCGGATTGGAAGTTGAAACTAACAGATCATTTATATGTAATAGAAACAGAGTAGGAGACGGGACAGATCCTTGAGGCACCCCTGTAGTAATTACAAATGTCTCAGATGATATGCCATCCACGACGACCTTAAGAGATCTGTCAACGAGAAAACTGGACATCAAATCACAGAATCCAGAAGGAAGACCAGTTTCCTTCTGATCTGAAGCAGCGACGGATAATGGTTTGTCGGAGAAAAAAGATGACACCAGACTACTATCATTTGCGTAATAATATCGGATCTGAAAGTTGAAGCTACCAGATCGTTTATATGTAACTGAAACAGAGTAGAAGACAGGACAGACCCTTGAGGCACCCCTGCAATAAGTGCAAATGTCTCGGATAAGATATCATCGACGACGACCTTAAGAGATCTGTCAACGAGAAAACTGGATATCAAATGACAGAATCCAGGAGGAAGACCAGTTCCCCTTCTGATCTGAAGCAGCGACGGATAATGGTTTGTCGGAGAAAAAAGATGACACCAGACTACTAGTCATCTGCGTAACTGTATATCGGATTTGAAGTTGAAGCTAACAGATCGTTTATGTATAACAGAAACAGAGTAATGGATAGGACAGATCCCTGAGGCAAATGTTTCGAATGAGACGCCATCAACGACCATTTGAAGAGATGTGTCTGCAAGAAAACTAGATTTCAATACATACAATTCTTGCGTTACATTCTTCGCGCAGAAGAAGAGAAAGCAATTTGAAAATATAAAGAAATCTACTTAAGACGTTTTTGTGGGTTGTTTGTTCCTTCTTACTAAACAAAACTTGGTACATTTCTGTATAAATGGAAGCCAATTTAGAGGAAAAAGTCAACATTTCTTAAAATATAATATAATCCCATTGTGAAATAAAAATTGTAATTTCGAAATTGTAATTTCGAAAATGTAATTTCCAAAAAGTCGCCTTTCAGAAAAATACAAATACGAACAAAAATTGTGCAATTTTGAACTGAAAAATACAAATTCTCAAATTTCCTTCCAAATAGTAAAATTTTAGGAATAAATTCAGCAAAGATGATTTTGAATAAAGAAATCAACATTTCTAGAAACATTGAATATCAAAATTTGAGATAATAATCCAAACTTTAAGAGGGAAACTTTTAAAAACCAACCAAACATCCAGTGAAAATTTCTCAAAATTTGGATTCTAAAAGGTCGAAATTTTCAAAAAAAAACACCAATATTAAAAAAAGGGATCAAAATTTTGGGAAAAATTTTGAGATCGAGCAAAATTTCAAAGTTTTCCAAAGTCTATTTTAAAAAGAAAAAGTCGAATTTCGTCAATAACATCAAGATGTAAAAAAATAAATTTTTAAACTGGTCTGAATTCCGAAAAAAAAGACAAATTTTGAGAAAACGAAAGTGCAATTTTTACGCAAATATCCAAAAAGTCGATTTTTCTAAAAAAAAGTCAAAATAAAACATGCAGTCAATTTTCCTAAAAAAATATGAAAATGGATATTTGGCGTTAAATGTAAAAAGAGAAATGGTGAAATTTTGAAAACACTCGTCATTGAAAAGGAAAGTGTTTAAATCAATCTAAATTTTGAAATCAATGTAAATTTTAAGAAAGACGAATTTTAGAAAAAAACTTATCCCCTGAAACCAAGAAAGATTAAATACACAACAAAGGTTGCTCTAACGCGTTTCGACAGCCAAGCTATCATCTTCAGAGAGATACTAATATATACATTATCGAAAATGAAAAAAATTTAGTAGAAACTTATGTTAGGGCATGTTAGAGCAAGTTGAGGGTCCTTGCCCCCCCCCCTAACTTATTGTTACGGGCTTTATCGGTTCGAATTGATTAACACATGAATTGAATAATACCTACTTTATTTTCAAATTCAACTCGGATCACTACAACTGAACAATTAACTCACTTATTGACTTCTAACTGCTAACTCACTACTACACTGACTCTAACTAATTAACTCTAGGTAAAGCTGACCGTCTTATATAGTTTTGGCTCCCGGGTTCTAGAAAAATCACGCAGATAAGGCTTATCCTTTGACGAAATTCCTGGAACACCTATCTGCCGTTTGTTTCGTTATCGCGGCCGCTTTCCCCTTATCAGTTCTTTCTAGAAACTTTTCTTAATTCTATTCCAAATTCTATTCCATCTAGTTACATTGCGTTACATTATAAAGTCAAGCGAAAACATATTCATCCAAGTTTTTCGACTTTTTTGACTCATTCCAAAATTCGTCGTTTTTTCGACTTTATTCTTAAAATTCGGCTTTTTGCTCAAAATTTAGTTTTTTTGGGAAATCTCTTGTCCCTAAATTCTGAATTTATCTTCAAAAATCACTCTTTATATTTGTTCATTTCAAAACTGTATTTTTTTCGAAAGTTACAATTTTATTTCCAAAATTTCCATTTTCTTTCAAAAATTAATAATTCTTTCTGGGTTTCATTTCTCTCGAAGGTCCGCCTTTTCGCTTTAAATGCTACAAGTGACTTATAAAGAGGTCAAAATTTGACTTTTCTTTGTCAAAATTTGACTTTTCTTTGTCAAAATTTGACTTTATTTTGACACTTTTCTTCTCGAAATTTCTATAGGAAATTTCTGCTTTGGTTCAAAATTTTTCTCGAAATGTCAATTTATTTTAATCCGTCTTTTCTTTTCAAATAATTTTTGCTGTTTTTCTCAAAATTCGAATTTTGTAAAAAGTTCCACTTTTTTAATTCATTTTGTTCTGAATTTTTTCAAAATTCGATATTGTTCCCAAAATTTACCGTTTTCTAGGAAAATGTCTTTCTCTGGAAAATTGATTTGCTCTGGAAAGTTATGACTTTCTTCAAAATTTCGAAATTTTTCTTAAAATTTCGAGTTTTTTCTCAAAATGTCAATTTTTTTCGAAAGGTATAATTTTATTCCCAAAATTTTCATTTTCTTTTAAAAATTAATTATTCTTTCGGGATTTCATTTCTCTCGAAGGTTTGTCTTCTCGCTTGAAATGCTACTTTTTTTAAAGTGACTAATAAGGTCAAAATTTGACTTTTCTTTGTCAAAATTTGACTTATTTCGACTTTTTTTAAAGCTCGACACTTTTCTCAAAATTTTTCAAGGTAATTACCACTTTGGTTCAAAATTTTTCTCGAAATGTCAATTTTTTTTAATTCGTCTTTTCTTTTGAAATAATTTTTGCCATTTTTCTCAAAATTCGAATTTTGTAAAAAGTTCCACTTTTTTTGATTTGTTTTGTTATGAAATTTGTTTCCAAAATTCGATGTTTATTCCCAAAATTTTCACATTTCTGGAAAACTGTCTTTCTCTAGAAAATTGATTTGCTTCGAAGTTTTAACTTTTTTTTATATTTCGAATTTTTTCTCAAAATATCGAATTTTTTCGAAAGTTTCCATTTTATTTCCAAAATTTCCATTTTCTTTCAAAAATTAATAAATCTTTTAGGGTTTCATTTCTCTCAAAGGTTCGTCTTTTTGCTTTAAATGCTACTTTATTTTTAAAGTGACTAATGAGGAGGTCAAAATTTGACTTCTCTGTCAAAATTTGACTTAGTTTCGATTTTTTTTAAAGCTCGACACTTTTCTCGAAATTTTTTAAGGAAATTTCTACTTTGGTTTAAAATTTTTCTCGAAATGTATTTTTTTTTTATTTCGTCTTTTATTTCAAAATAATGTTTGCCATTTTTCTCAAAATTCGAATTTTGTACAAAGTTCCACTTTTTTTAATTCGTTTTGTTCTGAAATTTGTTTCAAAATTCGATGTTTGTTCCCAAAATTTGCCGTTTTCTGGGAAACTGTCTTTCTGTGGAAAATTAATTTGCTCTGGACAGTTTTGACTTTCTTGAAAATTTCGAATTTTTTCTCAAAATTTTGAATTTTTTCAAGTTTCCATTTTATTTCCAAAATTTTCATGTTTTTTCAAAAATTAATGATTTTTTCGGGATTTTATTTTACTCGAAGCTTCATTTTTTCCCTTGAAATTCAATTTTTATTAGAAAATGACCAATATAGACAAATTTTGCCTTTTCTTTCTTAAATTTTTATTTTCTTTAATAAATTTCGACTTTTTTTAAAGCTCGACACGTTTCTCAAAATTTCTGTAGGACATTTCCAATTTCGTTCAAAATTTTTCTCAAAATGTCGTTTTTTTTTAATTCGTCGCTTCTTTCGAATTAAGTTTTGTCATTTTTTTCAAAATTTAATTTTTTTGAAAAGTTCGACCTCTTTTAATTTGTTTTGTTCTGAAAACTTAATTTTTTTCTCAAAATTTCTCTAGGACATTTCCACTTTCGTTCAAATTTTTTCCCAAAATGTCGAGTTTTTTTATTCGTCTTTTCTTTCGAATTAATTTTTGCCATTTTTCTCAAAATTTAAGTTTCTTAGAAAGATCGACCTCTTTTAATTCGTTTTGTTTTGAAAACTAAAATGTTCGTTCCCAAAATTTGGCTTTCTCTGGAAAATTTTGAGTTTTTCTCGAAATTTCGATCTTTTTCTCGAAATTTCGAACTTCTCAATATTTTTATTGATTTTTAAAAAAATTCGATCTTTTTCAAGATTTTATTTCAATCATTTCGTTCTCATCCTTCAGTTGTACCTTTTTTTTTAAAAGGAAAAATGGAAACTGCTGGAAAAAGTCCCCCGAGCTGAATATAAAATTTTGATTGATCGTTCGAACCAAGAGGGAAGAAACCGTGCTTGCTCTATTCTAGCTACACTAATATATATATATATATATATATATATATATATATATATATATAACTTTTTGTTGTTTTTGTTTTGCAGAAAGGAACCAAGACCCTTGGGTCTCTTCAGCTTTTTACCTTCAGTTTAGTTTCTTACCTTCCCAACCCATTCAACTGAATGGTTTTTTGGCTAATAAATGGTTCCAGGTTTTAAAATAAAACCTTTTCCTTTGTTACAGCAAAAAATATTACTTCTTCTACATTATGTGCCAAAAATCTATTTTTTAAGAATTTGTGATTTGGTTCCTTTCTGCCAATCCAATTCTACTTTTTACTAAATTTAAATTTGTAATCATTACCTGTTACTTATTTTCGATCAAATTTTGGCTTTCTACTACAAATTCCGAATTTTTAAGAGATTGGTTTAGTTTCGAAATGTTGTTTTTTCACAACATTTTTATTGTCCATTTTTTTTAATTCTTGGCTTACTTAGACTGGAAAACTTTGTTACTTTTGAGAAATTTTGGCAGTTTTTTTGAAAATTTCTTTTCTTTTTAGGGTTTTCTACCTTAAAAGAAAAAATGAAATCCTTATAATATCACGTGTCCGTCCGTCAGTCAGAACGAGGTTTTTCTTGAAAACTATGTAACGTAAGAATTTAAAATTTTGCACCGCATTAGTTCTCAATAATCGTCGCGAATAACATAAGTCAACAATTGGAAAAAGAAAATATTCTATAATAAAATGGGGAGATAAATTTTATCATCAAAAAATCAAGTTTTAGTTAATATATCATATGAGGTAACATTTGAAAGAGCCTAAAACATTTTTTTAATAATTTTTGGCAATTGAAATACAAATCTTGTTCCCTGAAATCAATAAAAGTTAAAAAACACAATAAAGGTTGCTCTAAAGCATTTCGATAGCCAAGCTATTATCTTCAGAGAGATACTGAAGCACTAAAGTGTGCTTGGGGCTGAAGTCGATAACTTATCGTCTTCGGAGAGAAGAAGATGACAGCTTGGCTATTAAAACGCGTTAGAGCAACCTTTGTTGTATTTTTTAATCTTTCTTGGTTTCAAGGGACAAAATTTGTATTTCAATTTCCAAAAATATAGCCTGATATCCAAGCTATCATCTTCAGAGAGATAATGAAGCACTAACGTTTGGGGCTAAAGTCGATAACTTATCGTCTTCAGAGAGAAGTAGATGATAGCTTGGCTATCGAAACGCGTTAGAGCAACCTTTGCTGTGTTTTTTAATCTTTCTTGGTGTCAAAGGACAAGATTTGTATTTCAATTTTTAAAGATAACCAAGGACCACCGTTCCACCAAAAGTAATTTTTGGTCAAATGGTCCTAAAGATACAGCTCAAAATATTTAAGAAATGATCACCCCCTCCCCTCTTCAATCTTCTACGTTTCGAAAGAAAAATTTGATTTTAATGGGGTCAGTAGATATTGGGTCAGATAACTTGCAGATATTTTCGATATCGTAATAGTTGTTGAGAAAAAGCATATTTTATGGAAAAATAGGTGCTTGCATTTTAGGGCTTTTTGATCCATATGATAGTTTTTTAAATAAAAACTTAACAGAATGCTGATCAAATTTGTATTTTTTTGTATTCATTTAGATACATGTTTTCGAAGTTAGCGCTGGTTTATAAAATTGTGCGCAACACAGTGATTGCGGTTGAGATCGAACATTTTAACACGATCCGAGGGGGGATTTCATGTGTTAGTCATCGACTCATTGCAAACTAAGAATACTTTTTACCTGAGATATTATCAACATAGTCACTAATTCCAGAAATATTGCGATTGAATGTAGAAAAAAGTGTTCATTTGAAAAGAGACATTTTTTTTATTTTTCAATTGCAACGCAAAAAAATTTTGATAAAGCTTCCAATTTATGCCTAAGTAAAAGATATTTAATTTGGTCTATTGACTGTCAATGTAGTAATTGGTATGGAACCCTAATTATACGAAACCGCCTCGCTCTTGGTTGATTTATTTCAAACTATTTTAGGGTTGTGGCGTCCAAAAAAAAAGATTTATCGGTAGTTTAAAAAGTTCCCATTGGCACCACATGCTTCTCTCATAGATTCAAAAAACTTCATTGTAATGGTTATCGGATTTTAGTTACGATTTCAGGCACAGTCTACACCTACACTAAGAACTTTTATATTTGGACTTTTAGGAAGCTTCGTCGTTGGCACATTTTTGATTAATAATTTGCCGTCAGATGCTCAAACATCATAAATGTAAACATAGGATAGAAGAATATACTCAAAAATAACAACATTACTAATAAATTATAACCATTATGTGGTAAATAAGTAAAGCGGAATTCTTCCAAACTATCGTTGAATAAAAGTTTTAATGGTAAATTGCTGCTACCTGAAACTTTTAGTAGATATGAATCGACGTTTCCCAAAATTTTACCAGGAATAATTCTTCTCTAATGGCTAAACTCCACTTACTTGCAAAATACATTCAAATTTTCAATGGTGAATCATTATTTTCAAAAATACCATTACTAATCTTAAGAATTGCAGAAGATCCTCTCTACTTATTAAATCAGGTGTCATGTTTCCGTATTTTCCAATCATACAAATGTGTAAAATGTTCCATCTATGCAGCTGCAATAATACAAATATTCAACATCATTTTAACCGTACAACATGCTTGGGAAGAGAAACAGTTTAATTTATTGGCGAAGTTTGGACCTACGTGTCTCATCTCGTTATATGTAAGAAAATGTCCTATTGTTACAACAATATTTCATTTTGGTTCATTCCAAGCTCATCGCTACAGTGATGGTGATAAACGCCAACGAGCAATTTTATTCAGTTATCTTTCCAATTGGTGAAAAGATTATCGAATCCATCGCGGGAAGTCATTTCTATAAGATGGCGTTTCGAAGTTGCAGAAAAACGACTTTTATGGTTTTCAAGATTTATTTGCTACAACTTACCCTAACATCAATGGGAGTGTTGCTCTTTTTTCCTTCGAATCCCAAAGCCAAAAATTTCGTTTATATTTACAACTATTGCGAAGGGAAATCATTCGAGGAACTGCTTAGTTGGATTTTTACCACAACGATACTGATTTTAGGCTTTCTGGCAATTAGTTTACCTTACTGTTTACTGTGGATCGGGTTATCACTTCTTTCTGTTGCGAAGTATTTAAAATGTATCATTAAGGAACTAACAGATAACGAAAGATTGGATGCAAGTTTGGAAGTACAGGAACAACAACAGAAAGAAATCTATTTCAAATTGCTTTCTGCTATCAAGATCCATATTTCGTTGAGATGGTAAGATTTCTTCATGTCACACTAAAGGAATTAGTGAGTAATGTGGAAACTAATTGGTTCAAGGATTCTCTTCTTGGTAGGGTAGAGAAAAACTAGAAAAAAAAACGATTGATTTGGGCGAACAATTCACCGGCACACTTCAATCGTTAGTCTTAATAAAAACTTCTGTTTGATTTTTTTCAGCCTCTTGAAAGATATTGTAAGGAAAATGCGCCCCTTCGTTATTGTTTTTGCTTTCTGCGGCTTCTTATGTCTAACAGGTTTTTTTCTTTTATCTCTTATGGTAAGGAGCCACTAACTTAACATACAGAGGATTTAGTAAGTTAATAATTTTAGGAGGAAGTGAACAAGTTGCTGTTAGGTCTTCTATCTGTAACATCTTGTATCGCGGTCGTTGTTTTCGCGGATTGTGGGCAACTGACCGTCAATGAAGTAATATCGCAAACCGATTAATGATTGTTGCTAATGTTAATTTTTAGAGCGAAGATTTGTATAAGTTATTATATGAGATGCCATATTATAAGTGGAATTTCAAAAACAAAAACCTTCTTCTAATTATCTTGGTTCATTCTAAAGAACCAATTTTAATTTCTGATGTTATTGTACCATTTGATAGAAGGTTGATTTTAGAAGTTGAGTCATGTATTTTGTTATGTGCAACTACTGATTAATGCTTTTTCAGCTATTCAGACGATTGGGAGCAATAGCCGCGGTCGCTTTTCGTATAAAAGAAGTTTATTATATTTCAAAATAAACTCTTTGATTGGCTTACATCTTAAATCACATATAAACAATATTATATTTAATAATAACAACGGTTGATTTTACTGGAGGAAAAAAATTATTTTTGTTGAAAAAATTTGGCAAATTATACTCGAAAAGTCATCACACTGGGTCAAGTTTAAATAACAGTTAACTCTTAAGTGGGTTAAATAACTTGAAAGGTCATTTAAGGTGAAAATGTATTGATATTTTCGGTTGAATGATATTTCAAGTTCATTGACACACTTAGAAACAGTTCGATGTCCCTTCAAACTCATTGACCTTTCGAGTGCATTAATCTAGTTAGAGTTTATTGACTATATGGTGTGTACCACTCATATTAAATTCATCATAGAGTTTGTCTATTTAGTGGCCCCTCGCTCTATGTTAGCACCTAAAAATATGATGAAAAAATGCACATTAGACTAAGTTAAGCACCCTCTAAAATTAATTACATTTACATGGTGTTTCAGTTAGAATAAAATTATTTTAACTACTCGTTCAGAAGTCTTAGTAAAGACAGAAAATCGGAAAGAAAAGTTTATTTCAGCTTTTCAAATTAGACTGAGATCAACAGTAGTGACCACCAAAAGCCCCTGCAGTACTGACCACATTAAATAACAATCGCTTATCCCGTTATTACCACGTCATCCGCTGAAATGATAAGGCAGAATGGTCAGAGGGAAATATCGCCAATTATTGGACAACAAATATTTATTTATTAGCTATTTTAAAGGACCACTGTTTGTATTTCCATATACTTAAAATGCTTTACATTTTTTTGCATCGTTCATCAATCACTCTGACGAGAAGTAAACGAAAATTCAAAAAATCAATGAACACAAATGACTTAAATTAAAATATTAATTCTAAGAAATAAATAACGATGCGACCGAATTATTTCATTTCGAAACATATTCACATTTAAAAATTGAAATACAAATCCTGTCCTCTGAAACCAAGAAAGATTAAAAAACATAACAGAGGTTGCTCTAACGCGTTTCGATAGACAAGCTATCATCTTCTAATTCTCTGAAGTTATAGCTTAGCTGTTGTTGTTTATTGTGTTTTTTAATCTTTCTTGGTTTCAGGGGAGTAGAGTTGTATTTCAATTTTTGAAGATAACTAAGGACCAGTACGTTTCACCAAAAAAAAATATCCACATTTACTAGCAGATGGATTCTTGTTTTAAAAAAAGTGTGAAAACGATAGCCCACAACCAGAATAGATGCAATGTACATACATTAATACTCAAGTTCCCCTTTTGCTAACAATTTGAGAGCTGTAGAATCTATGAAAAATCGATGTTTAGTCGGTAAACAACAATGGTTTAAATAATTTTTGACGGCATCACATATTTTTCTTACTGAGTCACAAAACTCAAAACGTCGGAAAATAACTCTCGAGTATTAACTACTTTATAACATTTGCACTTACTGCAGTAAATCTCAATTATTACTTGCACCTACTTCGCGATTTTACTTTTTTTCGCTTAACTTTTTTAATTCGTTATCGCCCGATTTTCATACAAAAGAAGCAGCGATTTTTCACGAAGCTTGATGTCTCCAGTATCATTTTCATGATGACTTTTCATATTTTTGTCATTTAAACATAACCAAGAAATGTTTAATTTGCTTCTACTGATTTACCATTTCCCAACTAGGCAGCCGTCACTTTTTTTTCTTATAATTGACATTTCCAACCCTTCCTTTGTAGAATACTTTAATATTCATAACTATCAAACTTTATTAACTATTAAAAAGCAACAGATAATTAAGATCTGTTGCTTTTTAATAGTTAATAAAATTTTGTTCTTTTAATTAAGGTGCCTTGGAGTCAGTCACAGCCCAAAAGAGGGTTTAAATTATGATTTAAAAATATTTTTGTTACCCATTTTTTTTTAATTACGTCTTTGGATCATACTTAGATTTATCTACCTTTTCTAAAAATTAATACTATTATGGCTGAAATATACTTCAAACTAAATGTTTCCTAAAAGTCCAACATATAAATATGTTAGTGTATTTTATTAAAAGCAACATTTTGTATTCTTTTATAGTATGTGAAAGCTACTTTGACAATGAATTCAACTATTATTTGAATTGAATTCAAAAAAAGACAAAAATGTGCTTTGGGGCAAAAGTCCAGACATGAAAACAGTGTTAGCCTAACTTGAACTTTGTGGAGAATGAGCAGCTGATGAGATTTGAAGCTTTAAAAAAATAGCGCAGCTCGCATTTACTTCTAGGTCAGACCATATCCCATAGGAAAGATTATACGGTCCATGAGGATATTGGTTGTACCACCCCGTCATGTTTCCTTAGAGTTAATATTTCGACCCTTGCTTCAAAACGTCTTCACTTTCTGGATTTTAAATATGCTGAGATAAGACAGAAATCCACGAAGAAAAAGGTACGTGAGTCTGAGATTACGTTAGACCAAGGTCAAGATCATTTTAAATTAAAATTACTCAAGGCCAAAATCACATGATATATTTAAGGTCATGTGAGAACAAATATCAAAGTGGCCTAAAGTCCTTACAGTTCTTAAAGTCCTTAAACTAAATAAAACCTTAAAATTGAAAAGAAATTTTTTTGGAAAATTGGAATTTCGACTTTTACTTCGAAATTTATTTTGTCTGGATCTCAAAATCCACGAAGCCAAGGTTACATGAGTTTAAATGAAATGATAGACCCCAAGATCACATAATAAGTTTACGTGAGAACAAGAATCAAGGTCACTTATGGTGAAAGTCACAAACTCGCTTAAATTAAAAATCACATAAGTTCAAAGTCACATGAGTTCAAGATGATAGAAGGCCAAGATTACTTGAGTTCAAGATGATATAAGGCCAAGATCACTTGAGTTAAAGATCATGTGAGCTAATAGGCCATGCGATTTCAAAGCCATCTAGATTAAAAGTCACATAGGTTTAATGTTGTGTCAGCTCAAAGTCACGTGATTTCAAGGTCATGTATGTTTAAAGTCATTAAGCCAAGACACGTGAGTTCAAGATCACGTGCAGTCAAGGTCACAGTTAATCTAGGTCATATGAAGACAAGATAGGGTACAGTCAAGGTTGGTTGTACTATCCCTTGATGTTTTCTTAGAGAAAATATTTCGACCCCTGCTTCAAAACGTCTTTACTTTCTGGATTTTAAATATGCTGAGATAAGACAGAAACCCACGAAGAAAAAGTTACGTGAGTCTGAGATCACGTTAGACCAAGGTCAAAATCATTTCAGATTAAAATTACTCAAGGCCAAAATAGCATGATACATTTAAGGTCATGTAAGACAAGGTCATGTTAAACTAAATAAAGTCTTAAAATTCAAAAAAACAGTTTTTGGAAAATTGGAATTTTGACTTTTACTTCGAAATTTATTTCGTCTGGAACTTAAAATCCATGAAGACAAGGTTACAAGGTTACGCAAGTTTAAATAAAATAATAGACCCTAAGATTACATAATAATTTCACGTGAGAACAAGAATCAGGGTCACTTATGGTGAAAATCACAAATTCGCTTAAAATAAAAATCACATAAGTTCAAGGTTACATGAGTTCAAGATGATAGAAGGCCAAGGTCATTTGAGTTTAAGATCATGTGAGCTAATAGACCATGCGATCTGAAAGCCACATGGGTTCAAAGTAACATAGGTTCAAGGCTGTGTCAGCTCAAAGTTACGTGATTTCGAGGTCATGTAAGTTCAAAGTCATTAAGCCAAGATCACGTGAGTTTAAGATCACGTGCAGTCAAGGTCACGTGTAATCAAGGTCACATGAAGGCAAGATCGCGTGCAGTCAAGGTTGCGTGCAGTCAATGTTGGTTAGAGAAAATATTTCGACCCTTGCTTCAAAACGTCTTCACTTTCTGGATTTTAAATATGCTGAGATAAAACAGAAGTCCACGAAGAGAAAGGTACGTGAGTCTGAGATCACCTTAGACCAAGGTCAAAATCATTTCAGATTAAAATTACTCAAGGCCAAAATAACATGATACATTTAAGGTCATGTGAGAACAAAAATTAAGGTCGCCTGTAGTCGTTAAACTAAATTAAGTCTTAAAATTCAAAAGAACAGTTTTTGGAAAATTGGAATTTTGACTTTTACTTCGAAATTTATTTCGTCTGGATCTTAAAATCCATGAAGACAAGGTTACAAGGTTACGCAAGTTTAAATAAAATAATAGACCCTAAGATTACATAATAATTTCACGTGAGAACAAGAATCAGGGTCACTTATGGTGAAAATCACAAATTCGCTTAAAATAAAAATCACATAAGTTCAAGGTTACATGAGTTCAAGATGATAGAAGGCCAAGGTCATTTGAGTTTAAGATCATGTGAGCTAATAGACCATGCGATCTGAAAGCCACATGGGTTCAAAGTAACATAGGTTCAAGGCTGTGTCAGCTCAAAGTTACGTGATTTCGAGGTCATGTAAGTTCAAAGTCATTAAGCCAAGATCACGTGAGTTTAAGATCACGTGCAGTCAAGGTCACGTGTAATCAAGGTCACATGAAGGCAAGATCGCGTGCCGTCAAGGTTGCGTGCAGTCAATGTTGGTTAGAGAAAATATTTCGACCCTTGCTTCAAAACGTCTTCACTTTCTGGATTTTAAATATGCTGAGATAAAACAGAAGTCCACGAAGAGAAAGGTACGTGAGTCTGAGATCACCTTAGACCAAGGTCAAGATCATTTTAGATTAAAATTACTCAAGGCCAAAATAACATGATACATTTAAGATCATGTAAGAACAAAAATCAAGGTCGCCTGTAGTCGTTAAACTAAATAAAATCTTAAAATTCGAAGGAACAGTTTTTAGAAAATTGGAATTTCGATTTTACTTCGAAACTTTTTCCGTCTGGATTTTAAAATCCATAAAGACAAGATAACGCAAGTTTAAATAAAATGATAGAACCCAAGATCACATAATAAATTCACGTAAGAACAAGAATCAGGTTTGGCTATGGTGAAAGTCACAAATTCGCTTGAATTAAAAATCGCATAAGTTCAAGGTCACATGGGTTCAAGATGATAAAAGACCAAGATCACATGAATTCAATATCATGTGAGCTTATAGGCCAAGCGATCTTAAAGCCACCTAGGTTAAAATTCGCATAGGTTTGATGTTGTGTCAGTTCAAAGTCACGTGATTTCGAGGTCATGTAAGTTCAAAGTCATTAAGCCAAGACACGTGAGTTTAAGATCACGTGCAGTTAAGGTCAGGGTTAGTCAAGGTCACATGAAGACAAGATAGCGTGCAGTCAAGGTTGGTTGTACTATCCCTTGATGTTTCCTTAGAGAAAATATTTCGACCCTTACTTCAGAATGTCTTTACTTTCTGCATTTTAAATATGCTGGGATAAGACAGAAGTCCACTAAGACAAAGTTACGCGAGCCTGAGATCACGTTAGACCAAGGTCAAGATCATTATAGATTAAAATGACGCAAGGCCAAAATCACATGATACATTTAAGATCATGTAAGAGCAAAAATCAAGGTCGCCTGTAGTCGGTAAACTAAATGAAGTCGTAAAATTTGAAAGAACAGTTTTTGGAAAATTGGAATCTTGACTTTTACTTCGAAATTTATTTCGTCTGGATCTCAAAATCCACGAAGACAAGGTTAAGCGAGTTTAAATAAAATGATAGATCCCAAGATCACATAATAATTTCAAGTAAGAACAAGAATCAAGGTCACTTATGGTAAAATTCACACATTTGCTTGAATAAAAAGTTACATAAGTTAAGGTCACATGAGTTCACGATGATAGAAGGTCAAGATTACTTGAGTTCAAGAACATGTGAGCTAATAGGCCATGCGATCTCAAAGCCACCTAGGTTCAAAGTCACATAGGTTTAAGCTTGTGTCAGCTCAAAGTCACGTGATTTCTAGGTCATGTAAGTTCAAAGTCATTAAGCCAAGATCACTTGAGTTTAAGATTACGTGCAGTCAAGGTCACATGTAATCAAGATCACATGAAGGCAAGATCGCCTGCAGTCAAGGTTGCGTGCAGTCAAGGTTGGTTAGAGAAAATATTTCGACCCTTGCTTCAAAACTTCTTCACTTTCTGGATTTTAAATATGCTGAGATAAGACAGAAGTCCACTTAGACAAAGTTACGCGAGCCTGAAATCCCGCTAGACCAAGGTCAAGATCATTATGGATTAAAATGACGCAAGGCCAAAATCACATGATACATTTAGCGTCATGTAGGAACAAAAATCAAGGTCGCCTGTAGTCGGTAAACTAAATGTAGTCTTAAAATTCGAAAGAGCAGTTTTTAGAAAATTGGAATCTCGATTTTACTTTGAAATGTTTTCCGTTTGGATTTCAAAATCCACAATAACAAGATTACTCTATTCTTCATGGTAGACCCTTATTGACCGGAAATATTATGTTTTTTTTTTCAATTTATTTAACATTTCTGGGCCGAAGAAATGTTAAATAAATTGAAAAAACAAGATTACCCTAGTTTAAATAAAATGATAGAACCCAAGATCACATAATAAATTCACGTGAGAACAAGAATCAAGGTAGCCTATGATGAAAGTCACAAATTCGCAAAAATTGCAAAGGTCCAAGGTCACATTAGTTCAAGATGATGAAAGACCAAGATCATATTAATTCAAGATGTGAGCTTATAGGCCATGCGATCTTAAAGCCATCTAGGTTCAAAGCCACATAGTTGAGGTTGTGCCGGTTCAAATTCACGTGATTTCGAAATCATGTATGTTCAAAGTCATTAAGCCATGATCACGTGAGTTTGAGATCACGTGAAGTCAAGGTCACGTGCAATCAAGATCACGCGAAGTCAAGGTCGCGTGTAGTCAAGATCGACTTAGGTCAGGGTCATATCAAGGTCACCTGAGTTTACGATTACGTTAATTCAAGATCATATGAGTCATGCGATCTCAGAGCCACGTAGATTCAACGTAACTTATCTAATTGTAAGGTCCGAACTCAAGGTCCCTTAAGTTCAAGATCATCTAAGTTTAAAGTCACGTAAGCTCAAGGTCGCGTAAGTTCAAGGTCACGAGCAATCAAGGTCACGTGCAGTCAAGGTCGCGCTAAATCAGGGTCTTATCTAGGTCACATTAATTTATGATTACGTTAACTCAAGATCATACGACCCCTGCGATCTAAGTGTAAGTTTAAAGTTAGGTTGGTAATTTTAAGGTCCGAGCTCAAGGTCACGTGAGTTCAAACTCATGTGAGCTCAAGGTCACTTAAGTTCAAATTCGTGGGCAATCAAGGTCGCGTGCTGTCAAGGTCATCGAGATCAATGTCACGAGAAGTCAAGGTCGTGCAGTCGACGGTTGCGTTGGGTCGAGGTTGCGTTGGGTCGAGGTCATACCAAGGTCACCAGAGTTCACGCTTGCGTTAACTCAAAGTCACGTGTGTTCAAGGTCACATTAACTCGAAGTCCCAGGTCACGTAAACTGAAGCTCACTTGGGTCCAAAGTCCTGATAGTTCAAGATCACCCGAGTTCACCGTCAGAAGGTCTTGGGAATTAAAAATTAAAGTAAAGGTCGCGTGTGTTCAAGCTCACCTAAACTGGAGGCACATGAGTTTAGGATTGCGTAGACTCAGGTCCACTTAACCACATTTAGTGCCATTTTTGAATGTTGTATTGTGGATTTCGTTGTTGCGAATTTTTTTTGGTATTGAAAATTTCTTCGCGTTTTGCAAGTTTCTACCCTAATTTTCTTGCGTAGCCCAAATTGTTTCTCATTTCGCAAACTTTTTTGACTTTGCAAAGGTTTCACGAGTTGTGAGTTTCTCTTTTTGCATATCGCCCATTTCTTGGCGCCTTCAAATTTTTTTGCTTATTGCAAATGTCTGCCATAAGTTTTTTGGCCTACCCCAAGATTCTAAGCTTATCCTGATATTTTTTGCGCTTTGCAAGTCTTCTCGCTTTTTTGAGTTTTTTTAAGTTTCTTTACGTATAATTTATTTAAAAAGCGTTACCCTTTTTCACTTTCTATAGTGTCCCAGAAAGGCACAACTTTGTGGGATATTTTAAATAACAAACATTTTATAAACTACGTGTCTACGTAGTTTAGAAAATGTTACTTATTCAAAATATCTCAGAAAGTTGTGCCCATTTCACTGTTTTAAGGTAGTTTATCTCATGTTATCAGAGGTAAAAGTTTTTGGAACGTTAAGTCCTTGCTACGTACGCGAGATGTAAAAGCCAGACCACCACCACCACGAATTTTTAGATGGCACATTACGCGTGGATACAATGAAACAAATTTCAAAGCCACTTGGCAGTAGATTTTCTGAGCCGACACTGCACTATATTTATACGACAGACCTACGCACAATTCAGGTGTTTGTCGATCTTTTTGATTCCCGCCTCGATCATTAAAGCTGCTACGTTGTCATTACTTGAAGATGCTTCCCTAATGTAAGAAAAGAAACATCCAAATTCTGTGAGATGTATAATTACTGATCACGATTACGCGAAAACGGTACGACTAGAAATCCTCAAATTTTACTAATTTATCACACTACTTATTATATTACTTTTTTATCGAATCCTATGAAAAAGTTTGGATGCAATAAATTAAAATCTCTCCGAAAGCCTTCTTACCATGTTAAAAATTATAAGTTTGACATTAATATCTTAGCTTCGGCACCTTCATGGGTCTTTTAACTGGTGTACAGATAGATAACACTCTTAGTAACTTCTGGCAGAAATATAAAGGAAGTCTATAAAAAAAGCAATTGACCGATAAACTATACTTCTGCTGCTATACGTCTGCTAAAGTGACAAGATAAAAAAAACAAATCGAAACCGTTCTTTGCTTATCACCTTATCAATTTTGTATGCCTGAGTAATGGAACTCATAAATAATATGATCCTGAAATTAATATCTATTAATTAATTTAAAGTTTCATTATTCCTACCATTATCATTATTGTACAAATGTGGGATTAATATAAAAAATTACTACCACATTACCAGAGCACATTCTAATAAATATCGTTAAACAGTATTTTTATTTACTTATTCGTTGTTCAGGAATTGGCCCTTTCCTAATAACTTCTAATTTACAATTAAAATGGTTTCAAGATTAACTTCTATTATTAAGATCCTGTCAAAAACAAATTTAAACTGGCGAACTAAAATCGTACAAATTATCGACGGTGACTTAATTTTTATGAATTATAATATGATAAAAATAAAAATAATTGAAATTACAGACGATCCCCTCTATCCACTTGTACTACATGACTATCCTCGTTTGGAAACGCAAGTGGATAAAATTTTGTATGTATATCCTTCTACTAGTTTTATTATCAAATATCTGTCTGACTTTACAACATGGTTTGAAAAAAGACTTTAAACTGTTGGCAAGTTATGGACCCACGTGTCTCATCACGATATATGTAAGAAAAACTTTTGTTCTAATTACAAATTTATTTGATTCAATTTAGATGATAATTACATTTCTCGTAAATGATTCCCATCAACAGCTCTATTCAGAGCTCCATCGAAATGGTGACAAAATGATCGAATGTGTCGCGAGTAATCCCTTTTACAAATACGTCTTTCGTAGTCACCAACAACTACTCGTCAAGGTTTTGAAAACTTATTTTCTACAATTGACAGTTGCGGTTGTGACATCAACACTATTTACCTTTTTCAACGCCAATACGGAAAAGTACATATACATATACAAATTCTGCGAAGGGGCATCATATCAAGTCATTGATAAACTGGATATACAGCGCAGCCTTACTAATCCTATTATCTTTTGTCGTATCTTTGCCGTATGGGTTTTTATGGAACATTTCCAAATTTCTCTTTGTTGCAAAGTTGCTAAAAATGAATATCAAGAAACTAGCACTTATCGAAATACTGGATACGAATTTGGAAATAGATGAAACCAAACAGAAAGAAGTATACCGTAAACTGCTTGATGCCCTTAAGATTCACATTCTTTTAAAACGGTATTTTGATGTCAACGGTTTTAGTGAAGGTAATTCATTTCTTTTTATTTTTTCTCAGTTTTGCAAAAATTTTGGCAACGAAGGTGTTTTCTACTGTTATCATTCTATTCTGTAGTGGACTGCTATATTTTATCGGTTTACTTCTTTTACTTCTGATGGTAAGATTGAGCAAATTGTCAGCAGAAAAAATAAATGTGTGTAAAAATTTTAGGGTGACGTTGACAAGTTAACGTCAGCTTCTCTAGTCGTAATATCAATCATTCCACTTTTTATATTTGCGCAAACTGGACAAATGATGACTGATGAAGTATTAATTATAAAATCTTAAAATTAGAAATAAACATAATTGATTCACAGGGCGAGGACCTTTATAATCCTATTGAAGCATCTTCCTTACCACAACTGGAGTCCAAGAAATAAATATCTTCTTTTAATGTTCTTAGTTCATTCCAAACAACCAATCGCAATTTGTAATTATATTGTAACAATGGACTATAAGCTAATTCTAGAAGTTAAATGATTTATAATGTAAATAACACGAAATAATTGATCGTTTTTCAGATTTTTAGACGTTTAGGAGCTGCATCATCTGTCGTCTACCATATAAAAGAGGCGTATTTTTTAAGGAAATGAAGACGACAATCTGGACTACACCATATTAATTTAGTATGGATTTTGGTTTAGTTAGCTTCGTCGAAGAACTATATTTGTCAAAAAAAAATCAAATATAAATCAGAATTCTCTTTTTTATTCAATTTTAATACCCTGAATTTTTTTTTAGAAATTTTATGACCTGATAACGTTTTATTTTTTTTCTTATAATGTGGGTAAATTGGCGTCTTGCTTTACTTATTTTACCAGATTTTTTTAAATGTTAGCATCGATTTAAATATTTTAATGTTAACTCGCAATTACGAGAAACAAGATTAAAAGTTGGAATAAAAAAAATTTCACGTTTCAAAATTGGAGTTGAGATTTTGGTTCAAATTTTGAATAAATAGGCGAAATTTCTAGAAAAAATAGAAATTTTAAAATCACCTTGAGGCTGGTCAGTTTTTCGTTTGAAGGCAAGTTTAGCAAAAAGTTGCTGAAGAAGATTAAAACAAAATTGTGTGAAAAAACTCTGAAAAGATCAAGTTTAAAGGAAGTTTCCAAAAAAACTGAAAATTTTGAAATGAATATCGAAACTTACAAAGTAAAGTCTCGAAATTTTTCATCGGTGGAAAACTTATAATTTTGCGTCACCATGATAAAATAATAGATATGATTATGAAATAATAGATAATATTCCTTTCATTTGCACCAAATCGTATAGTCGATATTTAAAAATTCTACATTCGTCGAGATTGTAAGAAATTTTGGATTGAATTTAAAATTTCTGATTAAAGATTGAATTATAAATTGAATAAAGACAGATGATTAAAAAAGAATGTTGCTTTACTTTTTAATAGAGCCGCAAATCATTCCATAAACTTTCCAGAAAGAATCTCCTGCTGTCCAACAAGTTCTCCTTATTAGACGTTGTTCTCGCCTTCATAGATCAGATGGCCCTTATCAGGTTGTAACGATCAGATGCAGATTATAAAGCAGATTGACGAGAGAGAGAGAGAGAGAGAGAGAGAGAGAGAGAGAGAGAGAGAGAGAGAGAGAGAGAGAGAATTTTGTCTAACTAATAGGCGTATGCAAGTAGAATGCAACCTAGACTACAAATTCATGCAGCCCTCCAAAGCGTATATAGTGAATCATAGGTAGCTGAACTACCAACAGTTGAAACACTGCCACCTAGCCAAGCGGTTGCTCTCTAGGAACAATTTCCCAGAAGACAAGGATTCTAATGCACAGACCAATAGGTAATAGGTTTGAACATTTATTAGATTTAAAATTTGGAAACCAAAGACCGGTTTCGATCTTGTTAGATCTCGTCAGTTTGGTATATCCAACTCGAATGCTAACAAATGTTCTGACAAGTAAGTACTAAAGAATTCACAGACGTCAAGCGTGTGACTCTTAGTACAACCACCTTTGGTTTCCAAACTTCGAATCTAATAAATGTTTAAACCTATTGGTCTGTGCATTAGAATAACTAATAGGCCACAAATTTTTACATAGCATTTCGCAATATATTAATATTTTTACTTCAATATACGTGAAACTAGTATGAAAATAATTGTCTGCTGTCCAACAAGTTCTCCTTATAGACGTTGATCTTGCCTTCATAGATTAGATGGTCCTTATCAGGTTGTAACGACCAGATGCAGATTATAAGACAGATTGACGAGAGAAAGAATTTTGTCTAACTAATAGGCCACAAATTTTTACATAGCATTTGGCAATATATAAATATTTTTACTTCAATATACGTGAAACTAGTATGAAAATAATTGTATCTCTTCCACAAGATCTACGAAAATAATTAACAGATCTGACAAAGTCATTTTAAAAAGCAAATAAGGACGCATCCAGAAAATTAATATTCAGCAATCAGAGAGCCATATTATTTAATTCTAGAGATGTTAAGCTTGACATATTTAAAATCGATAATGTCTAATTACTTTTATAAACTTTAAGTTTCTCTTAAAAGTGCATTTTTTTCTAAACTGTCGCGATTAAAACCACAATGTCCAAAAGAAATTGATCCTAAAGGTAAAATTTTAGAACAAAAGAAAAAATGTTACGCCTGAACTCAATAGTTGAAAAAAAATCGAAATTCCTATAGAAACAAATGTCTTAAATGTTGGAGTTTACATAAAAGTTTCTTTTTCTGGTGCTTTAATACAAAAGTTTACTATTTTGTCCATACTTTGAATTGTTACTAAAAAAAAAACAATTTTAACTAAAAGTTTCTAAAAAAAATCGAATCTTTTTAATATTGTGAATTTAATCGAAAACTTTGAAAAAAACACATTTGAGAAGCAAAATATCCAACATTTTAATTTCAATCCCAAAATTTTGACATTTTCAGAAGTTTGGGATTTCTAAGTGAAAAAATAGAATCTTCAAAATTGTGGTAAGCATTTTTAATGCACGCACCATTAAGTTTAAACCTTTTATCAAATTCCGGAATTAAAATATAAATCTTGTTTCCTGAAACCAAGAAAGATTAAAAAACACAACAGGGGTTGCTCTAACGCGTTTCCCTAGCCAAGCTATCATCTTCAGAGAGATACAATATCTCTAACTACAGAATCTCTAGCTTGTTACCTTAGTGGAACGCGTTAGAGCAACCTCTTTTGTGTTTTTTAATCTTTCTTGGTTTCAGGGGACAAGATTTGTATTTTAATTTTTGAAGATAACCAAGATAACCACCGAGGACCACTCGGTTCCACCAAAATCAAATTCTGAGTTTGGATTTCAAAGTATGGTTTACAGGCAAAACAAAAACTTCAAATAAGATTACAAAGTATCATTTATTCAAATTGTGGTCGGTAATAAGTATTCTAATGCACAGACCAATAATAATAATAAGTAAATATAAAAATAAAATAACCTAAAACACGTTGAACTTATAAAAATATTTTATAAATGACGACAGTTTAAGGTAGTAAGTCATTGATATCCGTTACAATTTTGTAACTTTGCAACTAGAGATCTGCAACTATTTTATTCCATTCCTGTTGTGTGGCATTTTCCTCCCCCAATTGCTTCTTTCAGACGTCTAAATTTTCAGTTCCCTTGTTTCGTTAAGGAATGGCAATCTTTTAAAGGACGTCTAAATTTTCAGTTACCTTGTTTCGTTAATGGCAATTTTTTAAAGGTAACTAAAAATTTAGACGTCTGGAGCTGGCGAAGAAAATACCATTTAACAGGAATGGAATCAACGAAACTTTGGAAAGAAGATACAGAGAATATCTAAATTATTTCATTATTTTTTTAAATAGTATTTCTCTCTTATTTGAAATCCGACAGCCACTGCTGTTCCCAAGCGTTTCAGAATCTGAAAAATAAAAAAAAGTCTAAGTAAATTTTTCACTTCTTCTGGTTGAGGACGCGAATTTTAACAAAACAAAAAATTATAAAGATAATAATAGGGGAAATTGGAAAACAAATCATGTCTCCTGAAACCAAGAAAGATTAAGAAACACAACAAAGGTTGCTCTAACGCATTTCGATATCCAAACTATCATCTTTCAGACAGATACAGGTTTTCAGGGGACATGATTTGTATTTAAATTTTTGAAGATAACCAAGGACCAGTCCGTTGCACCAAAACTGAAAGTAATGACTAAAAGGAAACCAAGCGAAAACCAGATCAATAGAATAGTTGACTTGAGTAGCTAGTAGTGGCTGGTTCTATCCCATCTTTACCTAGAAATCCGATCCTACTTTAGCTCGGTAGCTAGGTAAAACCACTTCTAGTTCTTCACTCTAATTATCATTATGGGTCACTTAAAGTCTTATACCCAATGGGGGTTTTAAATGACGTATAAAGTCAATTAAAGAGAAGTAAAATCGATTCTTGTCAAAAAGCACAAATAGAATTGGATTTTTCACTAAATTAGCGATAGAATGCGCCTATACTTGCTACAAATTGTTTCTAATCTCTTTTCTTCAGTGGGGGCCAAAAATGCAATTCAATTGAGAGATTTATTTACTAGGAGTGCATTTAACGACCATAAGCATATTACGTTGAATTATAAATTAATCTCAAAAACCCAAAGCTTACATACCACTTATTATATTTGGAAACTTCTACCAGTGAGATCATAATGTGTACATTACTACAATGTTATAAAAAAAAAATCCAAAGTCGTCATGTGGCTAATTTATGTGCCTCTACTTGTGAAGCATTTTTTAAAACCTATATTAAATCCAACTATTTTTGTACAAGACATTTGAACGTTAAATTTAATAAAAGTATACGAAAATAAAACACCAAAGAATAGTACAGTCGGTATAGTAACACAGGTCTAACAAACCACGTTCGATTTCTAAATACCAAAATACGAAAAGGAATCAAATGAAAACAAGATTAATTGAAGCAGTCTGTTATTTTTGGACTTTACGTTTGATGAACCTGTATCTTTCGATAACCAAAACCCTTCAAAGAAGCAGAAAAAAAAGTATTACCCTCGAAGCACTATTTCGCCCTCTACAAACACTTTGGATGCCTAAAAATAACAAAAATATGATCGTCACCCTCGCAAATATATATGCGGTGAACTACTATGTTATGCGGCTCCATTGACAGTGGGGGCCCAAATATCCCTAACCATATAAGCTATTCTTGGGTATTAAAACGCTAGCACTGTCAACAAAGTCAAAACCATCAGTCATCATCAGTAGGTTCCACAAAACTTCCCATCACAACCACAAAAACTTTCCACCATAACCACAAAAACTCTCCGACATAACCACAAAAATCCCCACCACAACCACAAAAACCACCGTTTACGGGACTGATAAATTAGTTAGAAACAGAAGCTCAAAGCAGCATAGAGTACAAATACCAGAAACGACTTCCTCGCACAGTTTCTTTCTTTTTAAACTTGAATCACAATAAATTTTTCCCTAAAATGCCCTCTAAATATTCTTAATAAAACCATAACTAACCAGAAGAGTTTCGCCTCTAGTATAGTGGACATACTGAGTTATCATGCTCTTCTGTCTAAATTTTCTTATCCTTTGTACCAATTTTTATTTCAGAAGAGTTTCGCTTCAGATATGGTAGACATACTGAGTTACCGTGCTCTGATGTTTTGAAATTGGCTTTTTCATTCTTTTATTTTTGGATATTCCCTTATATTTCCCCTTTTTTATTTATTGTTTCTTCTCTTTGTTTCTGAAGAAGCCCCCTACGATGGTTGGCAAAACGTCGAACACGTTTAGTAGTTCTTTGATACGGTACAATCCCGGAAGAAGTATATCCTGTACCATAACTATTCCCTCAGGACAACGAAACCATGCAAAATATTTTGCGCCAAAATTTAAATAAAGTACATTGGCAATTCCTAATAAGAATTTAAAAACCTTTTTAACAAATCATCAGATCTTTTGGTATCAATTGGTTAGAGTCAGAAAATTTTGGGACTGACCAACATTTTTACTTGTATTAAAATGGCAAGAAAAATCTCTTTTTTTGGTGAAATGGACTGGTCCTTGAATATCTTCTCGCTGAACACACATTGGACCTTCCAAACTAATTAGTTAAATAGATTTATATATGTTTTGGATCAATTCACTAGCCTGCCTTCACTTAAAACATCTCAGTTAAACTTTTTAAATCCTCTTATCTAAATTTGTTTGGCTTATCTGAAGATATCTTGCAAAATACGTTTTGGAGTAATTAACATCGGTGGTGCATATATTTGTAGTTTAAGATAACGAAGGCTTCCACGGCCAGAGTCAGTACAGGATATACTTCTTCCGGGATTGGACCGTGTCACAGAACTACTAAAAGTGTTCGACGTTTCGCCCACCATCGTAGGGGGCTTCTTCAGGAACAAAGAAAGAAAAATAGATGAAATGAGGGACTATGCAAAAAAGAAAAATAAAAATAAAAGGCCAATTTCAAAGCATCAGAGCACGGTAACTCAGTATGTCCACCATACCAGAGGCGAAACTCTTCTGAATTGAAAATTGGTACAAAGGATAAGAAAGTCTAGACAAAAGAGCACGGTAACTCAGTATGTCCACCATACCAGAGGCGAAACTCTTCTGAATTGACACTTGGTACAAAAGAAAGTTTAGGCAGAAGAGCACGGTAACTCAGTATGTCCACCATACCAGAGGCGAAACTCTTCTGACAGGAAAGAGGGAAAGAGAAACTTTATATACCACGCGTCTGTGCGATCACTTCCGAAGATTTCCGATGGTTGGTTTCCAGATGGAGGAAAACATGTAACCTTCGTCTCTGTTGATGTTATTGGGGAATTTTTGGATTTCGATGGCCTCGCGTATCTTCCTATTATAGTAATTGGGAATATTGGATATAATTGAAATATTATCGAAGAGAATCTTATGTCCGGTCTCATGTTGATGTTCGGCAATGGCTGACTGCGAAAATAAACCAGACCTAAGACACCTTTGGTGCTCCGATATTCGCGTCTTAAATGATCGCCCCGTTTCTCCGATGTACACTGAACCACAAGAACAAGGAACCCTATACACGCCATTATAACAAAAGGATGAAATTTTATCTTTGGGAGATGGAAGGAGCTGTTGGATCTTTGAGGATGATGAAAAAGTGGGTTTAATGTTGTGTTTTCTCAATAATTTTCCGATTTGATCTGTTACTCCGCGAACATAAGGAAGAAAGGCTTTAGAAGAAACTATTGAATTTTGTGAAGGACGAGGGGTAGGGTGAAGATGTCGTTTAATGACAGTTTCAATGTCGTGCGATTTGTAACCATTGTTGCGGAGGTTGAAACGAATATTGTTCAACTCGTCTGAAAGATTTATTGGTTGTGAAATTGCTACAGCTCGTGAAACCAGTGAACTTATGACGGAACGTTTTTAGGAAGGGTGATGATGGGACTCTGCATGCAAATAACGATTAGTATGGGTGGGTTTTCGATAAACGGAATGAGAAACGCGACCGTTTGGTAAACGAGTGACCAGTACGTCAAGAAAGGGAAGAGAACCATTGTTTTCGATTTCCATAGTGAAACTAATAGAGGAATGTAAACTGTTTAGGTGTTCCAAAAATAAATTTAGTGAATCCTTGCCATGTGGCCATACAATTGTACCAAGTGTCAATTCAGAAGAGTTTCGCCTCTGGTATGGTGGACATACTGAGTTACCGTGCTCTTCTGTCTAGACTTTCTTATCCTTTGTACCAATTTTCAATTCAGAAGAGTTTCGCCTCTGGTATGGTGGACATACTGAGTTACCGTGCTCTGATGCTTTGAAATTGGCCTTTTATTTTTATTTTTCTTTTTTGCATAGTCCCTCATTTCATCTATTTTTCTTTCTTTGTTCCTGAAGAAGCCCCCTACGATGGTGGGCGAAACGTCGAACACTTTTAGTAGTTCTGTGACACGGTCCAATCCCGGAAGAAGTATATCCTGTACTGACTCTGGCCGTGGAAGCCTTCGTTATCATATTCAAAACCTCTACGGGGAGAAAATTTCTTGCAAAACCCTTCTATTCTCTAAACTTCGTCATAAAGTTTCTAAGCTCATTTCCAATCTAACCTTTCTGTCGCGTTGCAGGGATCACAATTTAATTCCAAAATCTTTTAGAATCAGGGATAACTTTAGAACCAATTCTTCATTCAAAATTCTTCATAAAGCTGGTTTGTCTCTTGTCCGGGATATGATTAAAAGGATTAAACGCGATTTGGCTTCGATTTCCCGACAATTGCTCGAACTCCATCTGGAACTTTCGAGTAGGTTGTCGGTTGAACATTGGAGTCATTTCGACGCCATATCCTATAATCAATCCGAAAAAACCTTTGAATTAGAAAATCTGAAACACAAGAAGAAATTCGAATCCCTGAGTCCCAAGGTCAAAACTCATAGTTCAGTCTCAAAAACAGTAGTCAATTTGTCTTCCCGTCCACTATCGGATAACGAACAGACCATCTTATCCAAAGGACTGAATTTTGCTGTCGCCCCAAGAAAAATTCCAACTGAAGAAATAATCAGTGCGGTAGAGTCTTCCATCAGAACTCTGCCCAAGGAGATTGCAGATCCCATTCGTTTTCAAACCACAAAAATTCTAAAACATGCCAAACCACCAAAGTCCAACATTTCTAGAGAAGAAAGATGTGCCCTTAAAACCCTAAAAACAGATTCTTCAATCACTATTCTTTCGGCTGACAAAGGTAATGCAACTGTCATCTTGGATAAATCCGAGTATGCATCCAAAATTAACGCCCTCTTAAATGACGGATCCTATATTCCTCTTCCTCGGGACCCAACAAGCAAAATTGAACGTGAACTAAAGTCGAAACTAAAATCCTCAAATCTGCCCGCAGACACTCTCAGACATCTTGTTCCGAAAGAATCCAAACCACCTCGTCTTTATGGTCTCCCCAAAATTCACAAACCCAATATTCCTCTTAGGCCCATTGTCAGCACGATAAATTCACCTACCTACAATGTCTCGAAATACTTATCTAACATCCTCAAGTCATATACCGGAAACACATCATCACACGTCCTAAATTCCAAACACTTTGTCGAATTATTGTCCGAATTAACCCTAGACCCCAACGACATATTAGTAAGTTTTGACGTCACTTCACTATTCACAAACGTCCCAGTTTCCGACTCCATGACGATAATTCGTCAATTACTTTCAGGCAAAGAGAATGCAGATTCTCTAGCTGATTTAACTGAAATGTGTCTCACATCGACTTATTTTTCTTTTAATGGCAGTTTCTATAAACAAGTCTCCGGCACCCCGATGGGTTCTCCCTTATCCCCAGTCGTAGCAAATATTTTTATGGAATCTTTCGAAAACACTGCGTTGGAAACTGCAGATTTAAAACCCAAGGTTTGGCTTCGGTATGTAGATGACACATTTATTGTATGGCCACATGGCAAGGATTCACTAAATTTATTTTTGGAACACCTAAACAGTTTACATTCCTCTATTAGTTTCACTATGGAAATCGAAAACAATGGTTCTCTTCCCTTTCTTGACGTACTGGTCACTCGTTTACCAAACGGTCGCGTTTCTCATTCCGTTTATCGAAAACCCACCCATACTAATCGTTATTTGCATGCAGAGTCCCATCATCACCCTTCCCAAAAACGTTCCGTCATAAGTTCACTGGTTTCACGAGCTGTAGCAATTTCACAACCAATAAATCTTTCAGACGAGTTGAACAATATTCGTTTCAACCTCCGCAACAATGGTTACAAATCGCACGACATTGAAACTGTCATTAAACGACATCTTCACCCTACCCCTCGTCCTTCACAAAATTCAATAGTTTCTTCTAAAGCCTTTCTTCCTTATGTTCGCGGAGTAACAGATCAAATCGGAAAATTATTGAGAAAACACAACATTAAACCCACTTTTTCATCATCCTCAAAGATCCAACAGCTCCTTCCATCTCCCAAAGATAAAATTTCATCCTTTTGTTCTAATGGCGTGTATAGGGTTCCTTGTTCTTGTGGTTCAGTGTACATCGGAGAAACGGGGCGATCATTTAAGACGCGAATATCGGAGCACCAAAGGTGTCTTAGGTCTGGTTTATTTTCGCAGTCAGCCATTGCCGAACATCAACATGAGACCGGACATAAGATTCTCTTCGATAATATTTCAATTATATCCAATATTCCCAATTACTATAATAGGAAGATACGCGAGGCCATCGAAATCCAAAAATTCCCCAATAACATCAACAGAGACGAAGGTTACATGTTTTCCTCCATCTGGAAACCAACCATCGGAAATCTTCGGAAGTGATCGCACAGACGCGTGGTATATAAAGTTTCTCTTTCCCTCTTTCCTGTCAGAAGAGTTTCGCCTCTGGTATGGTGGACATACTGAGTTACCGTGCTCTTCTGCCTAAACTTTCTTTTGTACCAAGTGTCAATTCAGAAGAGTTTCGCCTCTGGTATGGTGGACATACTGAGTTACCGTGCTCTTTTGTCTAGACTTTCTTATCCTTTGTACCAATTTTCAATTCAGAAGAGTTTCGCCTCTGGTATGGTGGACATACTGAGTTACCGTGCTCTGATGCTTTGAAATTGGCCTTTTATTTTTATTTTTCTTTTTTGCATAGTCCCTCATTTCATCTATTTTTCTTTCTTTGTTCCTGAAGAAGCCCCCTACGATGGTGGGCGAAACGTCGAACACTTTTAGTAGTTCTGTGACACGGTCCAATCCCGGAAGAAGTATATCCTGTATTTGTAGTTTAAGTTGAAAGTATTACTTACCATTAAAATTAGCTTGAAGTCAAATGGCACTATGCAGTCACATATGGTAATTGGATTTTTGAAATGAACCAATAACATCAGTAGTAAAAACTTGTTATCTCGATTCCACTGATAATATGGCATTCCACCTAGTAGTTTATATATATCTTCACTCTTCCAATGTTATAAAATGAAATCAAGTGTAAAAAAATTGAGAGTACATGACTGAATCTAAATTTACCAAATCTTTAATTATTTGTCCAACACTTGATAAAAGAAATAGTTCAGCAAGAATTTTGGCGATTAACAAGCTAACAAGAAAACTATTTGCTTCTTCCTAAAGACATACTTCTCTTATTAAATAAACTAAGACTAAACACGAAAACTTACCATCATAAGCATAAATATACTACCAATGAAAGCTACAAAACCCAAAACCGTAAGGATAAGAATACTTGTAAACAGTTCAGAGGCTGCAATTTTCCCAAATCTACAAATACAGAAATCTACAAATACACTTATACAGAACCTACAATAAAATCGATTGCCTGTAAGGAACAGATTCTAAGTTCGATTCGGGTTTGCACTCGAATTTTTGATTTAAAGTTGAATTTTTACAAAATAAATAAAAATGTTATGTTTAAGGAGGAAAGTTGCACATAAATTGGTACAACACATTTCGCTCTTCAATTGTCCAAGCACTTAGAGATAGAAATTAGAAACAATTTGTAGCTAGTATAGGCGCATTCTATCCCTACCCTGGTGAAAAATCCAATTCTATTTGTTCTTTTTGACGAGAATCGATTTTACTTCCCTTTAATTGACTTTATGCATCATGCAAAACCCCCATAGAGTATGAGACTTTAAGTAATTCATAATGACGAAAAGAGTGAAGAATCAGAAGTGGTTTTACCTAAAGAGCTAAAGTAGGATCGGATTTCTAGGTAAAGTGGGATGGAACCAGCTACTACTAGCTACTTAAGTCAATCATTATATGGATCTGGTTTTTGCTTGGTTTCTCTTTAGTCATTACTTTCAGTTTTGGTGGAACGGACTGGTCCTTTATCTTCAAAAATTAAAATACAAACGATAGCCAAGTTATCATCTTCAGAGAGATAGCTTGGCTATTGAAATGCGTTAGAGCAACCTTTGTTGTGCTTTTTAATCTTTCTTGGTTTTAGGAAACAAGATTAATATTTCAATTACTTTTAGTATTTAAGAAATTTGTCATAAAATCTCCATTTATTGTCTTGTCATTTATTTTCTTTTCTCCTAAGTATAAGCAGCTAAATAATTGAGAATAAAATTAAACAAGTTTTTAGTTTTTCTGTAGGCAGTTTTCAAAATAGAGTTTTTTTTCCAGAGGACATAGTTTGAAAGCTTTCATTACTGCAGTTGAAGAGCTTCAGGATGCTACCACTTAAATATAGATAGCTAATTCCTAACAAGTAGCAAAATAAACCTTTCTCTCAACTTTATTTCAGTGACTGTGCTTTGATTTAAAGCTTGTGCAGTAACTTAGCACCTACCTTTTCAACTCTATGTGGCGCTTTACAGCATCTAGCAAGATGGCGTTTACTTCATTTTGATCAACCTCATTTCTTTGGAAATCGGTTCTTCTGCACTTAGTAAGCATTAACAGTGAAAGTTTTAAGTAAATTTGCCGCGAGAGTTGCTTTAAAAACAGGCATCAGTAAGAAATATGGTAGAGTGATAGCATGAAGTGCTAAAGCTGAAAAAGAAATCATAAAAATCCAACTCATTGGAAATTCGTAGCGAGGGTATCTTTGTTCCATATAGGTGTACAAATAAATGTAAGATTTTGAGTTGGTATTAAGTGGCCAAATAAGTAATCCAATTAGGCTTACTGCTGCCAGTTGGAAAATGTAAAATAACATTAGAAAAATTGAAATTCTCTTGTGTCGTTCAAGTGCAATTCTATTGTAGTTATTTACTGAAACAGTTGATATTATTCTGTTGGTACGTTTAAAAAAATATAAATATAGATCTCTGTTTAAATCCATTACAATTACAGCAGCGATCATCTAAAATAAACACAAATTATTTAAAACCAGTAGATACTAATCCTACCTACGTATAAAGGCAGTAGACACATGGGTCCATAATTAGCTAATATGGAAAACTCGCTTGCTCTAAGAGAATCATAGAATGTTAAACAAATGCAGATTATATGAAATAAGTACTGCACAATACTTCGGGACTTTTAACAACTTGTAGTTCCCAGTGATGATTAAACAGATGAAATGTATAAAATACAAAGGATCATCTTCAAAGAAGTTTCAATTGCACACACACACAAACGAAGTTAAACTTACAAATACTCACCCTTCTGCATCAAAAGTAATGATTGAATATAAGAAGTAAATTTGCGATATAAAATCTTCATTTCGAACTCTGGTTTAATATGAATAGAACGCAGAATACTGGAGACCTACTTTGATTATTGTTTGATAAATATATCATGAATAATAAAAGGTTAGTTGTGGCCAACAAATAATACAATAAGGAGTTTAGTTGCGTAAAAGTTCAATTACCCATTAATTAAATGGCGTCATTCGTTACAGAGTACATTACTAACTACTAAGTTACTAAGTACATTAGGCTCGACGTGGATCTTAAATTCACGTGTAATGATATCCTTTTGTTAAACGCCAACAGTAGCGGAGATCTCTCTTAAGGAGTTTTTCTGAAAGTGCACGCTGTCAATGTTACTTGTCAGCTAACGGTACCTAATCATCATTAAAAGACTCAGTTCTCTTATTGGTGTAAGTGTTTTATAGAGATCCAATTTTCTGTTATTAGTGATCGAGCTTTAGCAGCTTTTTAGTGAGTACTTGAGCTTAAATTAGAACATATTATTAGATAATATAGGTAAGTTTTATTCCCTTCTCAGGTAGCACTATCCTATTTCAAATGGATATTTGTTTCTACTCGAGCTTTTGGTGGTACCTATTCTACTATTCTTTAGTGAAGTTTATGCCTCACTTAAGACCTATCTTAAATGTGAGACTTTATGTGCCTAAAATTGACCAAAGGGAAAAAAAGATCGATTTTATTTAAAAAGCTAGAGTAGATCGCACTTTTATTTGAGATGGGATAAGAACAGTCTATACTAGTTATTAAAGTCGCTCATTCTATTAATCTTCAGTAGATGCGTCATTTCAAAGCTCTTTTAAGTGTGAGGCCTAATGTGACGTCTTAAACTAATCAAAGTGAAGTATCGACTCTACCCAAAAATCTAGAGTCGAGTCGTTCTTTCATAATTTAAGGTAGGATGGAACCAGCCGGTAGTAGCTACTAAAGTCCCTCATTCTACTGATTTTCAGTAGACTTTATACGTTATTTCAGACTTCTTCTAAATGTAAGGTTTAATGTGACGCCTGAAATGAATCAAAGTGAACAAGTAAAATCTATTCTACCCAAAAAGCTAGGGTTAAACTGTACTTCTATAATTTAGGGTGGGATAGAACCAGCCGGTAGTAGCTACTGAAATCGTTCATTCTATTAATCTTTGGTAAACTTAATACGTCATTTAAATCTCTTGTGAATTTAAAGTTTAATGTGGCGCCTAAAATCAATCAAAGTAAAAAAGAAGAATTGATTCTACCCAAAAAGCTTGCGCCAAATCGTCTGTCTATAATTTGGGGTGGAATAAAATCAGCCGGTAGTAGCTGCTAAAGTTGCTCATTCTACTAATCTTTAGTAGACTTTATGCGTCATTTCAGGCCTCTTCTAAATGTGAGGTTTAATGTGACGCCTCAAATGGATTAAAGTGGACAAGAAAAATCTATTTTGCCCAAAAACCTGGGATTAAACTGTACTTCTTTAATTTGGGGTGGGATAGAACCAGCCGGTAGTAGCATTATGTAATACCGCGCGCGCCCACGCATGTTAAATTGTTTTGTCATTATAGTTCGTGATATAAATTAACTTTTGCTTCAAAATAAGGCTGTAGAGGATAATTCCAAACAAGATTTGTCCAAATAAAACCTATTTTTGGACCCTAACCCTTGAATATAATATTATTGGAAATTTAGTTCCGTATTTCGCACAATAATTTGGACAATAATTTAGCCAAATTAAGGCTAAATTTTTTGTTTATTGGTTAAAGCAGTGCATGATTTGTAATTTAATTTTATTAAGAAATATACCAAGATACCATATTTCGTCATAGAACCGAAAAAGTTTATAACTAGCATTATTTATAGATGTGGTCTCTGAGACCGCGCGCGCCTCATCGTGTTACAAAATATGGCGCGCCTACTCTAGGGTTAATGTGACGCCTTAAATGGATTAAAGTGGACAAGAAAAATCTATTCTGCCCAAAAAGCTAGGGTTAAACTGTACTCCTATAATTTAGGGTGGGATAGAACTAGCCGGTAGTAGCTACTGAAGTCGCTCATTCTACTGATCTTTAGTAAACTTTACACGTCACCTAAAGTCTATTGTAAATGTGAGGTTTAATGTGACACCTAAAATTGATCAAAGTAAAAAAGAAGAATTGATTTTACCCAAAAAGCTAGGGTTGAATCGTACTTCTATAATTTGAGGTGGGATAGAATCAGCCGGTAGTAGCTACTGAAGTCGCCTATTCTACTAATCTTCAGTAGACTTTATGCGTCATTTCAGGTCTCTTGTAAATGTGAGGTTTAATGTGACGCCTCGAATCCATCAAAAGTGAACAAGAAAAATCTATTTTGCCCAAAAATCTATGGTCAAATCGTATTTGTATAAGTTAAGATAGGATAAAATTAGCTTGTAGCTAGCAGCTACTGAAGTCGCTCTATTGATCTTAAGTAAACTTTATGCGTCATTTGAGGTCTCTTCTAAATGAAAGGTTGAAAGTGACGCCTAAAGTGGATCAAAGTAAAAAAGAAGGATCGATTCTACCCAAAAAGCTAGGGTCAAATCGTACTTCTGTAGTTTGAGGTGGGATAGAACCAGACTCTAGTAGCTACTGAAGTCGCTAATTCTATTGATCTTTAGTAAACTTTATGCGTCATTTAAAGCCTCTTCTAAATGTCAGGCTAAATATGAGGCCTTAAATTGATTAAAGTGGAGAAGAAGAATCGATTGTACTTAAAAAGCTAGAATCAAGTCTTTTTTTTTAAATTGAGGCGGAATGGAACCAGCCGGTAGTCACTACTAAAGTCTCTTATTTTATTGATCTTCAGTAAATCTTATGCGTCATTTAAGGTCTCTTCTAAATGTGAGGTTTAAAGTGACGCTTAAAGTGGATCAAAATAAAAAAGAAGAATCAATTCTACCCAAAAAGCTAGGGTCAAATCGTACTTCTGTAGTTTAAGGTGGGATAGAACCAGCCTCTAGTAGCTACTGAAGTCGCTCATTCTATTGATCTTTAGTAAACTTTATGCGTCATTTAAAGCCTTTTCTAAAGGTCAGGCTAAATATGACGCCTTAAATTGATTGAAGTGAAGAAGAAGAATCGATTGTACTTAAAAAGCTAGGATCAAGTAGTATTTTTATAAATTGAGGTGGAATAGAACCAGCCGGTAGTAACTACTAAAGTCTCTCATTTTATTGATCTTTAGTAAACCATATGTTTGATGGAACGGACTGGTCCTTGGTTATCTTCAAAAATTGAAACACAGAGTTTGTCCCCTGAAACCAAGAAAAATTAAAAAACACAACAAAGGTTGCTCTAACGCGTTTCGACAGCCAAGCTTCTCTCTGAAGATGACAGCTTGGCTGTCAAAACGCGTTAGAGCAACCTTTGTTGTGTTTTTTAATTTTTCTTGGTTTCAGGGGACAAATTCTGTGTTTCAATTTTTAAACCATATATGTCATTTAAAGCCTTTTCTAAATGTGGGGTTTAATGTGGCGTCAAAAATGGATCAAAGTAAACAAGAGGAATCGATTCTATCAAAAAAAAAACAGTCTTGAATCGTACTTTCATAATTTGAATTGGTATAGAACTAGCTTATAGTAGCTACTGAAGTCACTCTATTAATCTTTAATAAACTTTATGCATCATTTAAAGTCTCTTTTAAATGTGGGGTTTAATGTGACGCCCAAAATAAATCGAAGTGCAGAAGAAGATTTGATTTTAACCAAAAAGCTAGCGTCGAATCGCACTTCTATAATCTGAGGTGGGATAGAACTAGCCGGTAGCATCTACTGAAGTCGCTCAGTCTATTGATCTTAAGTAAACTCTATGCGTCATTTGAAGCCTCTTTTAACTGTGAGGTTTAATGTAACGCCTAAAATGGATTAAAGTGAACAAGAAGAATTGATTCTACCCAAAAAACTAGGGTCGAATCGTACTTCCATAATTTGAGATGGGATAGAACCAGCCTGTAATAGCTACTGAAGTAGCTCATTCTATTAATTCAAGTTTTGAATATAAGATAAAAATTTTATAATTAACTTCGAAACTTTGAAAATAAAGTCAACATTTCACAAAAAGTTGTAATTTTGAGAAATTTCAATTAAAATGTTGACACTTGTTTCAAAATTCTTACTTAATATTGGATAATTTTTGTACTTCTATTTTCAAGTCTTGACTTAAGTCTCAAAATTTGATTTTTGATAAAGATTGTTTTTCACAAAATTGTGTTTTTTTTTAAGTTTTGACTTTACCAGGCATTGTAAGCTAAAACTCAAACCTAAATTTTAATTTTGTCAAAAATGTAAAATGTCAAAGAGAATTGATACTTTCAGATGAAAGTCGAAATTTTGAGAAATATTTATTTATGAATTCAGTTTGTTTTTCAAAAGTTTTCATTGAGTTGGAATTAAAAAAAATCCAGGTTGATTTTGAAATGTCAAAAAAAACAGATATTCGAAAAATGAATGATTTTTTTCCTCTTAATCACATTATTGAGAGTTAAACTATCAGATTTGACCATTGTTTTAAAAAGATAATTTGCATTATTTGTCCATCAATTTTTTTAAGTATTTACCCTTCGAAAGGTCAATGAGAATGATAAATAAACAAGTAAATAGAATAAGCATAAATTTATTTTGAGTTTTTCAAATTTTCCTTAAGTGTAAACACAGTTTTTGTTATAACATATGTGCTATAATGTTATATGTTTAACATAAATATTTATTCATCAAAAATTTCATTTTTTTACATAATACGTTTCCCTTAAACGAAAGCCAATAGCTACTGCTGATCCCAAACGCTTGAATATCTGCAAAAATAAATATGTTACATATTTATTGTAGTGTAATTTGAAATAGATTAATTGTAAATTCGTAACTATTAAACTTTATTAACGATAAAAAATAAAATAAAATAAAGAATTTTACGAAGTAAGAATTAAAAATGTCAATTATTTAATTATGAATGTTAAAAATGTTAAATATTTACAAGATATGAAAACAAACATCTTTTCAAATGTTATAAAGCAGCTTGTTTATCAAGAATTAAAACATTTTCTAATTAGATGCGAACACAAACAATGACATGACTAGCAGAACTATTAAACTTTATTGACGATTAAAACAGATATTAAAAATTTTACGATGTTTCGAAAAAATTTGCTATGACCGGACCTTGGTTTCGCTTTTCAGCATCATCGGTGGTTATACCAGAAGTGACTGTCTTTCTCTACAAATTAATTATGTCGGACGACTTACAGCCTACTGATATTTTGGAAATATAATGACAAATTCTATAAACGTTTGTTGTTAAACATTCTTTTGAAATCCACAATAGATGAACTTCATGAAATGAAAGTAGTATTATGTACTAGCAGCAAATGTATTTGATTCCTGAACCATGCTAGACATGTCAGCTTTACCTAGCATCTTAAATTTTTTGCTTACCTGTTAATATAAGTCGAAAGTCGAACGGTACTATGCAGTTACATAAGCTGACTGGTTTCTTCGTTTGAATCAACAACATCAAAAGGGTGTACTTGTTGGAGCGATTCCACTGATAATGGGGCACGGTACGTAACAAATCATAAACTTCTTCGCTCTATCAACAATTTATAGAATATTAAAGGTCGAAAATGATGTAATAATATTTACCTTATTCACGACTATTTGTCCTGCGCTTGAAAGTATAACTAGTAAGGAGACCAATAGCAAAATTAATAAACTTGCCAGAAACTTGTTGACTTCTTTCTAAAAATAAAAGCAATTAAGGTCTTTTTTATAAACTCACTTACTCCCCCTTTGTATTTTGAAAGTTTCACTTTGACTTCCTATTTAATTAAAAAGGGAGAGGACGAATAAGCCAACGAAGTAGATCAAATGTTGCTACTAGATAATTTTTTGCATGTCTGCAAATAGAAAGTTTGATTTGCCACGGTCTTTAACTAAGACTTAACCGTAGTAATCAAAATAACAACCACTAGGACCAACACTCTTTTATTAGCTCGGTTTCGTTAGCGAAATTTTCCCTAGTTAAAAATTACATGATTAGAGATGTTAAAAAAGACAATGAAAATTCTGTGCTGCCCCCAGCTGGCAAATGGGACAGAATAGAGAACATATTTTATATATTGCAGGCTGGGATTCGTGGCCCCAGTGGTAACCTGTTTCAATAACTTGCGCAAGACGAGGCAAGCATAAAGTGGTATAATAATTTCATCAGATATAACGCAATACGACACTAAAATAATTTTAAAAAGTAACTATAATCAAAACAATTAACAAAATAAGACCACTATTTTTTTGTGGGGCGGACTGATCTTTGGTTATCTTCAAAAATTGATATACCTAAATCACAAGAAAGATCTTTATTGGTTTCAGGGACAAGATGTATCAAACTACAAGATATAAACTACACTACTACTTTAAAAAAATGTATCCTTTCCAAAGTGCATCATATATTAACAGGTAAAAGTTCCGAAAACTACCTATTAACTAAACATAATTTTTTAGAGCACGATCAAATATTCAAAAACCAAAGAAAACTTGGAAAACACCTAAAGCTAACTGAAAGAAGAAGAGTGGAATGCATCAACTATATCGGAAGCGATCCCGAGGAAAAGTTGTTTAGGGTCGCCCCAGAAATGATTCAAAGATTGGGCAAAGAGACTTACAAAAAGAAAGAGGTTTTTGCGCCGCTGCCGTCCTTGCACATTTTGGAACAACCAACAAGAGACTATCCCAACGGTCTTAATCAGACTCTTCCAACTAGATTTACAGCACCGAAATCATTACCCTTTCCTGGTTATTGATTGAAGAAACCTAATTGATTGACAAGTAGTTCCTTGATAACTCAGTAGAGTGTTTTACCAAAACAAAATGGGTAAAACTTTAGATATTCTGAAGGCAGTAAAAAATTAATTAAAAATTAATACGCCGGTGAAGCCGATATACTCAAAGAAATGTTAGAAATGAAACAGCTTAAAATTTAAAAGCCTAAATCAAAAAAAAGTAGGGATGTCTTAGAAATATGGTGAAACCTAAAAAAACCATGCAAAACTTTTATCTTTTTCAAAAAAAAAAGCTATCCCTAGGATACTCGGTTATGCTAAACTAGCCAGACAATGTACGGTTCAAAATTTTTTGTTATATATTTCTATGTTACTGAGTTGGACTACTTTGAACCTGGTGATTCAGAATCACTAACGTTTTAAAATATTTCGTTAATTATCTTAAGGGTTCAGTTTAACCTTAAAAGATATAAAATGTAAGAGAGCATACAGTATCTCTCTGAAGATGATAGCTTCGCTGTCGAAACGCGTAAAAGCAACCTTTGTTGTATTTTTTAATCTTTCTTGGATTCAGGGGACAAGATTTGTATTTCAATAAAAGAGCGTGATTAAGAGCGTTGAGGTAGTCTACACTTGTTGGTTGTTCCGAAATATTCAAGGAGGGCAGCGGCGCAAAAACTCCTTCTTTTTGCACGTTTCTTTGCCTAATCTTTATATCGATTCCGAGGTGGGCCTAAACAACTCTTCCTCGGGATCGCTTTTGGTTGAAACCCCTCACTATTCTTCTACCAGTTACTTTTAGATATTTTTCAACTTCTGTTTAGTTTTTGAATATTTGATCGGGTTCTAATTTGAATTTATACTTATTAATGTATTTGAAAGGATGCATTTAGATTATTTTTTATGTACACTCACCATCATGAGTAGACAAAATACACCTGTGAAGGATCCCACCCCTAGAATGCTAAGTGTGAGGATGCCGTAAAATAGCTCAGATTCTGCAAGTTTTGCAAAGCTGAAATTAATTTATGTTGTAATTATGATTAAAAAGAAACGTGGCATAGTTTGTAATTAAATAAATTGTTTGAGCCCTAATTCAATCAAACCACAATTAGGGACTTGCAAAACTTTAAATAAAAAATTAAGTTGTTTTTGTTATGAGAAATCCAAGTACTAAGTTATGCAAAGTTATAAAGATGAAGTTGTTTGAATTCGTTTAGAAGAACATGCATGGAAGAGTATCCGTGGTATTTTAACTAGAAACTTGGATACCCAACCATTGGATATTGTTAGAATATTTTTCTTGTATTGCAAAATATATTTATGTTACTTATGATTATTATTACTTATTATTAAATTTAGAAAGACACTTGGGTACCTTTTAAGTGTTATGAATAATTTAGTAGCTTCTAGTAAATTTTCGTGTACTTTCTCCTGATAGATTTTTTTTCCTTCTGATTCTTTTTCTCTCAACTTGATGACAGAGGCCATTGCAACGGATCTCTCTAGAAAAGTTGCTGCAAGGATCGCTTTCATTATGGCTCTCAGGCAACAAATGGAGAAAGCGATAGAATAAAATGTTATAATTGCGAATGACCACATAAACAACCATTTGAGTGGAATTCCCCACATGGGGTTTTTTGCCCAATATTTGTAGATATACACATATGAGCTGGCATTTTTGTTAAATGGTACAAATAATAATCCAGATAGCGACACTATAGTCAGCTGAAAAATTACAAGCAGTAACAAATTAAAAGAAACTTTGTTGTGCTTTTTATATGCAACTTTAATATACTGGTTTATTTTGGTGGAAAGAATAATTTGCTCAATGTTTGTCAAGAATTCAGAATATAAATCTCGATGCACATCGCACACAAATATGTTGGCTGTCACCTAAAATTAAATTTTATAAGAAGTTAAGTTACTTTAGGAAGAATTATACTTACATAAAGTGAAATGAGACAGAATGGTCCATAATTGGCAATTATGGAAAGCTCTTTGGTTTTTAAAGCATCATGGATGATTAAAAAGATGTGGATAATTTGATATGCCGACATGAGATACCGATGTATAGTTACACATCTGTACCTTCTGGTAAGTACGTAGCAGAAGTAATGCATGAAGTACAGAGGATCGTCTTTGAATTAATTTTAATTATGTGATAGAGCAAAATGGTTTGCAAAAATAGTAGTGCTACTTACCACCAAGAAAAATATTGTGCCATAGATAGTTACAAATTTGGAAACATAACCACATTGTGTTAAATAATGTAGACCTAACGACATCAATCTTTTGTGGTAAATGCATATGTTAATAAACAACGTAATAGGTTAAACATCATTAGCTTACTTTATAACTTCAAAAAAGTCATCAAATGTAAGTAAAGTTATAAGAGTCTTTAAAGATAAAACAGGGAGTTTAGTAACAAGGTCAATTGCTAAATAAATAAATTACGAAAAAAAAAGTAGTTCTGAAAGGAAGCCTAGTAAATTTATAGATTTATTTTCTATACGCCAGAGGAAGAGCAAGTTTAAGAAAACGAAATATATTGTTAACTTTATAAATTATAAGAATCTTGTTGGTTATGCACATTGCACTATTTTAAATAAGCAGCAACAATCCTTGTATTCGCAAATGATGATATGTTTTCAAAATTGTACATAGCTTTAATGCGTTAATATACCTACAAAACTAAATAATTTCGAGTTATTATGTTTCGATAAATATTTGCTATGACCGGACCTTGCTTTTCACCATCATCTTATACCACACTCATTCTGGGTTTCCATCAATACGTCTAAGCATATTGATGCCTTGTATCTAAGAAAGAGGGAAAGAAGAGCAAAGGATCTTGTAGGTAGAGGCTGGGAATCGTGGCCCTAGTGGTAACCCATTTAAATGTTTTCCGCAGCAACAAAATGTACGAGGTGTCTTAAGCGGCGATGTACGAGGTGTATTACAAGATTCGAGAAAAGTATTGTAAAGTAATAATTTCTCCCTTAAAGGCATTAGCTATCTGCTCTAAAATAAATTATTAGAAAAGAATGCGGCACGATAATTATAAAATTCAGGACGAAAATGACATCAGGTAGTTTTCAACCACTCTTATGCGCAGGTCAAAAAAACAGAAAGCTACCAAAAAATAACAGAAAATTAACTATTAATAGAAACGGGATGTATTCGTTTAATATATGACAGTTTATAATAGTTCTGAAAAGTTTTCGCTAAAATCTAACTTAAAAAAATAGGTGATTCACCCAGCAACTATTCTATCCAACTCCCAAGTTCGATTCCAAGTGTCCTACAAGTAAGGATACTCGCAAAGAAATGATGTTTATTGCACGCATAGAATTTCAAATTTAATATAGAAGCGGCATTCAATTTAACACAAGTGAAGCTAACATAAACTTGAGACAGCATGAGAGTCACAATGTTTACAAATAGATTTGTAACCCGTGATGTCAATTATATCGACTCTTTTGTCCTGCCTTTTATAAAGCTTTCTTCTTTTTAGAATCAAGTGTATCCTTTTGTTTATTTTTGTGCGACACATTTTTGAGATGATTAATTGAGTTATGCATTTTGAAAGTCATCATAAATTGAAAAGTAAATACTTGAAATTTTTGAATAGGCTTCCAAAAGATCAAAATTTAAGAAATGAGTGGTTCTCAATCTTAGGACTTGGTAATAAATACATTTCTGACAAAAGTGAAGTTTGTTTAGAGCATTTTCATCCTGAAGATATTGAAGATAAACCAAGTGGTAGAAGAGTTTTGAAAAAAGGAGTGGTTCCAAAAGTTTTCAGTAAAGATATTTTGTAAGTTTTTTTTATGAAATACATCTATATTATTATTACATAATGTTGTACTTAGTTTTCAAATGAAAAAATCTTATGACTGTATGCCCGAAACCAATTGCTAAAATTCTATAAGTAATAGAATTAAGAATGTGTGATCGATTTTTTTATTTAGATATTATTTTAATTAAGTTGTATTTATATTTTTTTGTACTGACTTGCACAGCCCACCATATATTTTGATTATTAAATAAACCCTATAAAAATGTACGTAATTTTTGTCCGGAGCGCCGATAGAAGTGAAAACCAGACCAATATTAATAATTTTAGTTTGCAAATTGTAACATTTTAATTTTTTATGCCACAAGTAGGTTGAAAATTCAAAAAATACCGTTATTCCTTAGTCTTGCATTTTCACTTTTGTCGGCAATCCCGATGACTCCATAAACTTTTTTAGACCTTCCATGTCTCAAGATAAAGAGAGCGTAATTTTGAAAACACCCAAAAGAGATAATCCGCAAACAAAAATATGTTCTGACTCTTCTAGTGACACATTAAGTTTGACTGGGTAAAATGAGTAAATTATAACTATTTTTTTTCATGTCTATGTTTTATAGTTCCTTTAAGGAGATATATGAAGAGCATAATATTCATGAAAGCAGTAGTTTTACGAGTACATCTTCAACAGGATCTCCTCCTAGTAAAAAGTAATTAAATCATTTTTTCAGATTTAGCTATCTACGTAATTTTTTTAATTATAGATTTAGAAAAAACTGATCCGGATATGGAACTTTCTACAAAAATGTAAGCTTCATGGACTTACAGCTGTTTTATGCTACTCGATTTATTGTAACAAATCTTGAGAAATGTTTTGTAATTTTTTTATATAATAACAGTTTTTTTAAGAAATCATATATTTTTTCTATTTTAACAGAATATACAAAATTTGGTACACTATATTGGTTAATTTAAAATGGCTTTTAAAGTAATTACTACTCATTTTGCCAAAAAACATTTTTTTAATTTAAACTAAGTCTAAAGACATTCCTTCTACATCGTCTTCAGTAACGGCTACAGCATCGGAGACTGAAGTGGTTTTGAGGCAATCAAAACCAAAGCAAAAGTATGTTAGTGCAAAATAAAGACATAATTAGAAACTATCCAAGTTCATTTTTTTAAGGAAAATCAGATATGCTGGTGATTTCAGTAGTGGGGATTTTTCATCACCGACTAAAACTAAAACAGCAAAATTCCGAATTTTAAGGTCTACAATTCAAAACCAAAGAAGAAAAATAAGACATTTGCAACAGAAAAATCGGCGTCTGCACCAAAGAGTATGATTTGAAATCATTGGTTCAGCTTCTTAAAAATAAATCTTTTTTGAATGATAATTCTGCTGCAAGTTGTTGAGTCATCGGTTCCTGCAAGTGCTATTGCAATTTTCAATAGTTTTATTAAAAAAACAAAAGTTAAATATTCGCCGGAACTAAGGTTTTTTGCTTTGACTCTCTGTTTTTACTAGCCAAAAGCTTATAGTTTTGTAAGGAAGGTTTTCAATGATTCTTTGCCTCATCCAAGAATTATAGGAAAATGGTTACAAACAGTTAATGGTGCACCAGGATATAGTTCCGCAGCTTTAAATGCTTTGACAACCAAAGCAATTCAAATGAAGGAGAAGGGAAGACTTCCGATTTGTAATTTAGTCGTAGACGAAATGTCAATCCGATCGAAAGTTGAATGGACAGGCACTCGCTTTACAGGTTACATCGATATTGGCTCTAAATTGAAATCAGACACTATACCAGCGGCAAAAGATGCATTGGTTTTAGTGGTAGTTTGCCTGAATGAAAATTGGAAACTTCCCGTAGGATACTTTTTGATCAATGGTTTAACTGGGGAAGGAAGAGCGAACGTCTTTATGAGAACTTTGGAAATTGTCAATAATACGGGTATAATTATTATGTCTTTGACATTTGATGGAGCACCTGTTCATTTCACAATGTCCAAGCATCTTGGAGCAAATTTTACCGATCCTAAAATTTTAATTACATATTTTAAACACCCTGTGATAGAAGAGAAAGTTTTTATATTACTTGACGCATGTCACATGATAAAATTAGTGAGGAACTGTTTTGGTTGTCAACGAGTACTGAAAGATGAAGATGGAATTTTAATTGACTGGAAATTCATTAAAAACTTAAATAATCTCCAAAAAATTTCTGAATTACACGCTGCAACCAAACTAAGAACTCGACACGTTCAATATACTGGAGATAAAATGAAAGTAAAACTTGCAACACAACTTTTAAGTAAGAGTGTTGCAGATGCACTGATGTTTTTGGCAAGAGATTTGAAGAATTCAGACTCCATTGGATGTGAAAATACCGCAAAATTTGTGTTAGCCTTTAATGATCTGTTTGATATTTTTAATAGTCGAAGTAGATTTGTAAAATATAGTTTTAAAAGACCTTTTTCTAATGCTTCAAAAATTGATTTCTCTTTGTTTTTTGATGAAATGACTCATTATATTTTAAACATTACTTGTGATAATGTACCAATAATCAACACAAACTTAAAAACTGGTTTTTTAGGCTTCTTAATAAATATCTCAAGTTTAAAAGAAATATACAAAATTTATATCGAAGAAAAACAACCTCTTAAGTATCTACTCACCTACAAATTATTGCAAGATCATTTGAAATTGTTTTTTGGTTCAGTTAGGAGTAGAGGTGTCTTCAACAATAACCCTACATCAAGACAATTTGAAGCCGCTTTTAAAAGATTAATAATTAAGTATCAAATATCTGTACCTGTTACAGGAAATGTAGTAAATTTTGATTCGATGCAAATTTTATTTTGTAATAGTGGGAATATTACCAAAACAGACGATATTTTAGATATGAAAACAACAGGTGAGGACCTAGAACCTCAAAATTTCTTGGATGTGTCACCTTGCTTGATGACTGATTATGTCCAGCAAGTAGTAATTTACATAGCAGGGTTCATTGTTAAACAAATTAAGAAATGTTTAACTTCGTATTAAATGTTTAGATGTGATTGAAAGCAGATCATTTTTTTCTCATTCTCATTTACAAGAAAGAATCACGCTAATGCATCCTTAACAAAAGCTTCACCTTTTGTTATAGAAATTTGTTTAGTTGCAGAAAAATGTTTCAGATCAATTAAATCTACCAGCCTATACTTAAAAAAAAGTTCCTACATAATTACCCACTGTATTTCAAAAACAATTTCTGGTTTACCTCAAACTATTTACAACAATTTTGGTGATCATTTTTTAGAAGATGAAATAATAGACGGACATGCTAATCTGCTAATAAAACTCATCTTGAAACGTTTTTTTAAACTGCGAATTCAACATGATTTAAAAAATGACTTTGACAAACAAAATATAAAGCGAATTAGAAGTTCACTAACCAAATTAATTTTGTTCAAAAATCAGTAAAAGCATTTTTCATGTAATTTTAATTATACGTTTTGTAAATATGTTAAAATTTTCTAAAAAAATCAATTTAATAAAATATACATAGTTTTGAAAATGAATTGAATTTTTGTACCTTTACTAAAGTATTTTCAGTTACGCCACTGAAAGAGTCGGAATGTTTTGATGGTCTCGGTTTTTATGTTAGCTTCACTTTTGTTGTACTGAATGCCGCTTCTATATTAAATTTGAAATTCTATGATTGCACGGCTCTCCTCCTTGCGTCAACTATACTTCCGGAACAACCACCAAGTTTCGACTATTCCAACCCTTTGGATCACACCACAACATCCCCGGGATGATCCTTTTCTTGTCAGTAGCAAGAAACCAATTAAAATATCGAAGCAAAAAAAATGATTTGCTGTTTTACTCTAAAATTGGTCGAATTTCCAAATTACACATATTGAGACAAAATAGCACATCCATTTGTCATTTGGTTGTGCTATATTCAACCTACTTTTAACAAGTAGCGTTTCTTTATAAAAGGAAAATACACCATCTTGTTAGTTTGTGCTGATTTCGTTTTCATCGCCGCTTTCTAACGATTTTGTATGCCAGTTATATGTGATATTCTTCACAAAGGATAAGGAATCGTAACTTGGGTCAAGAAATCTTTGTAGCTTGCTATTCTATATGGTAAATGAGAACGTGAAGATATACAGGATGGGCCAACCTCTACGCTACGGCCTCTAGGAGCTATAAGATAACATATTCTTAAAAATAAATATTTTATTTAAATATGAGTTGCTGGGATCTACATGTCAAAAATATTTTCAAATATACAGGATGTTCTAGGAAATAGTTACATATAAGAGTTGTAATTTTTTAAATGGGACACCATATTTTTCTTTTTATTTTTACATTCAGCGCTAAAAATAAAGTTAATTTTTATATGGTTTTTCAATACCTAAACCTAACTATTTTTGAGAAAATCCACTTTTTTTTTAAATACTAGGTTTCCAAAAGAAATATTTTATCCCTTAAAGTAAATAATTTTGACAGTGTCATCTATAAATTTTCATTTGGCATACCATTTACTAGAAAATGCAATTTGGACAAGTTTCAAAATTTATACAGGATGTTCCAAATTCACCGGAACATTTACTTAAACTTCAGACGTCGTTTTCTTTGTAAATTTAAATGGAACACCCAGTATCTTTTAATTTTATATAATGACATATTTAATTGTCTTTAAGTTGGTATGTACGTTTTCTATGCTTAAATTCAGTAGTTTAAGAGATAAAACTGTTTTCAGGAATTGTGCTATTTCTCATCATTATTCAAAAAGAAACAAATTTTGATCAAGGATGGCATGCTTTGCTAAACTATAGTGACTTATGTAAGGTAATTTTCATTTGTTTTATTTTAATCTAGCTTAATTTACAAATAGTTTTATTTAAAAAAGACAACTATGGTACATACTTAGTGTAGTATTTAATGAAATTGCGAAACTAATATCCAACAGAAATAAAAAACAATGTTCTACTCCAACAAATGTTCAATGTAGGAACCATTTTGTTCTATACAAAGTCTTATTCTTTTCTCAAAAGAGTTCTTAACAGTTTATTAAAATACTTTCGTCAGTTGTTTCAAAAGCATTTCGTATTCGGGTTTTCATGTCCTATGGGGTGGTAGGGGAAACATTGTATACAATGTTTTTTACCTACCCCCATAGGAAAAAGTTCATTGGGGTTAGGTCCGGCCATCTGGGTGGCCAGCTATGGGGACCGCCTCTACCAATCCATTTATTTTGAAATTTCCTATTTAAATATTCCCCTACGCAAGTGTGAAAATGGGCAAGAACTCCGTCTAACTGAACCCACATTTTTGACCTTGTATTTAAGGGTACATTTTCTAGTATAATCCAGAAATGTGTTTTTAGAAATCTTAAAAAAACTTGCCCACTTAAGGAGTCATCAAAAAAGTATGGACCCAACGACGTTATTGTCAATAACTCCACCAAATACATTAACGCTCCAACGATTTTGATAATCCTGACTACGAAATAAATGTGGATTTTCAGTGCTATAATAATGAAAATTGTGACGATTAACTAGGCCGGTATTATGAAACGTGTATTCAATCTGTGAATAAAATAGAACCATGAAAGTCAGGTTCTTCTCCAACTTTCTCAGGAAAGAATACACAAAATTCCAAACGTCTTTCAAAATCTCTTCCGTACATATGTTGGTGCATTTCATAGTGATATGGATGATATTGATGTTTCTTAAGTATTCTTCGTATACTTGTTCTGCTTATCGTAGTCTCTTTTTCAAGAATTCTGGTACTTACATTAGGGTTTTCAGTAATTACCTGCATTATAAAAAACTCATTTTCTTCGTTTCCTGTAACAGGTTTTGACATTTTACGGGTTTCATAACCAATGGTACCTGATTCACGAAATCTTGCTAACAGTCTTTAAAAGACATTTTTATCTGGATGCCTTTTATCCGGAAGTTTTTGAGCGTATACTCTAGATGCTAATAAACAGTTTTCGTAACATTCACCTATTGTCAAAATCATGTTGACTTTTTCGTCAACAGAATATCCTCCCATTTTAGCAGATTCAACTACTAACTTAATAAATAAGTCAACATAAACTCTCTTGAATTAAGAAAGTGCAATTTAACTTATTATAAGAGTTACATCAGCTCACTGACGTCTGCCAACTATGATCAAATGTTATTTTATCTTGGATATCGAATTAAAAGCAGCATAATTCGTCAAAAATGAGTTTTATCTCTCAAACCATTGAACTTAAGTAGAAAAAGTGCATACCATCTGAAAGAGAATTAAATTTTCTAGTATTTAAAATAAAAATATACTGGGTGTTCTATTTAAATTTACAAAGAAATTGAAATCCCAACTTCGAGTAAATGTTTCGGTAAATTTGAAACGTCCTATTATAAAGTTAGGTGTTTGCCCCAACTGCATTTTCTGGCAAGAGGTATGCCAAATAAAAATTTGAAGACGCCACCATTAAAATTTTTTACTTTCGGGAGTAAGATTAACATTTTGCAAAACTCGTCTTTTTTGAAAAAAAAACCTGATTAATTTAAAAAGGGTAAAGCTTTGGTACAGGGAAACCTGAATAAAACTGACGTACTTTTTTGCCCTGAATTTAAAAATGAGAGAAAAAACATAGTGTCTCCTTTAAAAAATCACAACTTTGATATGTAGCAATTTTCTGAAATGTATATTTGAAAATATTTTTAGCATGTACACCTTAGCGTCCAATATTTAACTGCTATATTTATTTTTTTAAATATGTTACCCCATACCTTCCTAGAGGCCGCAGCGTTCAGCGTGGCCCACCCTGTATAGTTTTCTGAAGTCAACTTCGTGAACGAAGGTGGCGACTCGAATAGAATATTTTCAGGTATGTCCATATTTTCATAGCTCAAGTAAGGCCAACACTAGAATACTGTTCTTATGCTTGAAGTTCAGCCTCAAAGCACACTTTAGCTCTTTAATATTCAATTCAAAGAAGAACGATTCGTGTAATTGATGACGAGAGTTTGATCGATTCTCTGGAAACACTAGGGCACAGGCGGATCGTTGGTGACTTATCTCTATTCTACAAGAGGTGGGATATGCTCGCAGGAACTAATAGGATTGACCCCCCCCCCAAGAGCAAGATTTTTGAGGCATACAAAACAATCGGAGGCAGCAAATTACTGTGTAGTCCAGCTTGAACACAGTGAGGACTTCTGCCTACGGAGACTTCTTTTTTCTATAGAACTTCCAAGCTATGGAACTCGTTACCAAAAGTAATTTTACCCAAAAATTACAACCTATATTTGTTTGAAAAAGTGATTCATCGCCATTTGTCCTTGTTTCCGCATCCTACTCACAGTGCTTTAGAAGGCATAATGGAGTTGCCCAGGGCGAGTGGATTAAACTTTATGAAAAATAAAACCATTCAGAATGTATTCTTCATGGTAGACCCTTATTGGACCGATTACGATTTCTATGAATGTTACCAGCATTTTAAAGGACGAATGGAAAAACATCAAATGATAGTAACTTTTAATTGCAAGATTATCAAGTACAGCTTAAAAACATACAAATGTCTTAGTTAAATTCACAGCAGTAAGATAATATGTAAAATATAAATCTTTAATTATTATAACATTTTATTTTTTTAAATAATACGTTTCCTTTAGACGAAAACCAATAGCTACTGCTGATCCTAAGCGCTTGAATGCCTGAAAATTTACGATTCTTCTATATTATTAATGACTAAACTAAAGGAAGGAGTTATATTTTTTGATTTTTCTTGTTTAAGTTAATGTTTTCATTTCATTTGAGTATCTGTAGATTCGAAAGTTTTACAGCTTCCAAACTGGAAAAAAAAACAGCAGCCACGCTGGCTCATTTACAATGCTACATTTTAGAAATATTTCATTGCAAATAAGAAACTGTCACTTGTACAAGAAAAAACCAAGATTGTTAGCAACGAAATCAAAATTGCTTTTAAACCTCCATAAGCTGTTGACGTAATGTATCAATATTTCGCTAATTTGATTTCAAAAGTTTTAACTGTCAACATAAGAAGCAGGGACGAATGAAAGATTGTAAGACTATTTATATAATATTAAAAATGACAGAGTCCTCCTGAACTCTGTCATTTGATATCCAATTTTCTCGCTGACAGATCTCTTCAGGTCGTCATCGATGGCATCCTAATCAGAGACATTTGCGATTAAGGCAGAGGTGCCTCAGGGGTCTGTTCTGTCTCCTACTCTATTTCTGTTACACATAAACGATCTCTTAGCTTCAACTTTTAATCCTATATACAGCTACGCAAATGATAGTAACCTTGTGTCATCTTTTTCTCCAACGAACCATTATCTATCGCTGCTTCAGATCGACTAAGGGAACAAAGAGATTCTTTTTTCTATAAACTATTAATAACTATTAACTAAAAAAATGTTAATAAAAATCTTGTCTCCTGAAACCAAGAAAAATTAAAAAACACAACAGTTTTTCTTGGTTTCAGGGGACAAGATTTGTATTTCAATTTTTAAAGATAACCAAGATAACCAAAAACTATAAACTATTAAATTTCAATCGCTGCTTCTAAACGGTTTTGTATGCGAAATATGTGCGATACTCCTCACGAAAGGTATTGTAATCGCAACTTGGATCATGAATTTTTTACTACCTTGCTATTTGACATTATCATGTTAACCAACTTCAACCCTCACTATCTTTTATTTCTTTTAATCTCCAGACATGTTTTAGCTCTTCTAAACTTCCACCTGTATTTTTCAGCCCATGCCTATTTTTTTCTGTTTTTGTTCGAATCAGTCCTAATTTATGTCTTTCGTAAAACATCTTTTAATATTTTCGAAGGATTTGAATATGCGGATAATATCTGTGATATTCTTCACGAACAATGATGTCAGTGGCAACTTGGATCAAGAAATATTTGAAACCTAAAGCTATGGAATTCGTTACCCAACGGAATCTCCCCAAAAAATTATAACCTATCCATGTTTAAGGAGGCGGTTCATCGCCATCTATCGTTATTTCTGCATCCTACGCGCGGTGCTCTGAAGCTATAATGGGGTTGCTCTTTGCAAGTGGATTAAACATTAGAAAAGTCATCACTTAGATACAATATGCGTTTGCACGTTTTCCTATTATAGAAGAACTATTATTTACAAATCTTTTCCTTTTGCTTCTGATGGTTTCACCATGCAACAGTGCAGTATACTGCAAAATCGCTCCTTTTGAAACTCAAAACTGGTTAGTGTTCCTATTGAGAGCTGTGTGCAAAATTGTTGTTCCTTATTTAAAGAAGTGTTGCGTAACTCTTAGACATCTTCACATTTTGCTTCTGATGGCATCACTATCAACAGTGCAGTATACTGCAAAATATCTGCTTTTGAAACTCAAAACGAGTCAGTGTTTCTATTAAGAGCTGTGTGGTAAATTTTTGTTCCCTAGTTAAGAAGTGTTGCGTAACTCTTTGCTTATCCGTTTATATCCAGGTTATCCGGGCTAAGTTCTCTCAAACTTATCCCCAATCATGGTGCCTAATTTAAAATATCTTCACGAGCATCAACATTATCGTAGCTTCAACTCTGGGGTAGATTGTTTTACACTCTTTTTGATGACACTTTATGAAACTGGATGTCGTAAATAGCGTCACATGTCATACAATTTAAGGCGATGTTATGGTGAACAAACCAATGATTTTCTTTTTTCTTCTTTTACAAGTATACCTTGACTCCAAATTAGACCAAGTCAAGACTCCAATAAAATATTGTTCTGCGGTTTACTATGTTAATGAAGACCAGTACACTCTACTAGTATAAATCCCTTGAAGGCATGAAAAAGTTTAAACTGATTCAAGAAAATGTATTAAAAAAACGACACCCAGTTCCTTAATTTTCTCTAAATTTCTATACTATGCTATGGAAAAACATGGTGAGGCTAGGATTGTAGCATTGGATATCTCAAAGACTTTTGACAGAGTCTGGCAGCGATCTCTTCTCGCCAAATTAACATCTTATGGTCTTCCTCCTGGACTCTGTCATTTGATATCCAATTTGACAGATCCCTTGAGGTTGTCGTGCATCTAATCCGAGACCTTTGCAATTAACGCAGGGGTGCCTCTGGAGTCTGTTCTGTCTCCTACTCTATTTTTGTTACACATAAACGATCTCTTAGCTTTAACTTCCAATCCTATATACAGTTACGCAGATAATGTCATCTTTTTTCTTGGACAAACCATTACCTATCCCTGCTTTAGATCGACTAAGAGAAGAGCAGATACAGACAATTATTCGAGATCTTGAAATCATTCTGGAATGGAGTAGGAACATATTGGTCGACTTCAATGCTTCAAAAACTCAGGCCGTGGTTTTCTCTAAGAAAACATCAAGGGATAGTGCAACAAATATACTAATGGACGGTAAAATCCTTTCAATGGGATCTAATCTATCTATCTTCGAAGTAAATTCGAGCACTAACTTCTCTTGGGACGATCATGTAGGCGCCATTGCCTGGTCCGCCCCTCAGAAGCTAGGCTGTCTTTTTAGAGCTAAAAACTTCTTTACATCTCATCAGCTACTAACACTATACAAAGCTCAAGTAAGGCCAACACTAGAATACTGTTCTTATGTTTAAAGTTTAGCCCCAAAACACACTTTAGCTCTATTAAATTCAATTCATAGAAGAGCGATTCGCCTAATTGATGACAAGAGTCTGACCGATTATCTCGAAACACTAGAGCACAGGCGTATAGTTGGTAACTTGTCTCTTTTCTACAAGTACTATTATGGAAGATGCTCGCAGGAACTAATAGGATTGATCCCCCCAAGGGCAAGATTCTTGAGGCGTACTAGACAGTCGGAGACAGCAAATCCCTGTGCGGTTCAGCTTAACACAGTGAAGATTTCTGTCTACGGAGACTCTTTTTTCTATAGAACTTCCAACTTATGGAACTTGTTACTGAAAGTAATTTTCCCCAAAAATTACAACCTATCCTTGTTTAAGAAGGCGGTTCATCGCCTTCTATCCTTATTTCCGCACCCTACTCGCAGTGCTTTGAAAGCATAATGGGGTTACCCTTTGCGAGTGAATTAAACTTAAAAAAAATAAATATACCATTAAAGGAAATTGCCTATTGGTTTAGGGTCATTTTCATTCCGTCGCTGGTTTTGAACGATTTAGAATGCTGATGATGTGTAAGATAATCTTCGCGAACGTTGGTGTCCTAGTAACTTGGATCGAAAGATATTTCTGACATGGTAACCATAAGATCGTATAAATATGTTGGTTTTGTGGTCAAATGTTTATATCATTTTTGACGTATATTCCCCATTACGTTTTGTAACATCATACTACGTTTTGAAAGAAATATTCAATGCTCACGGTTTTGGTTTTAGACATAACTATTTATGCATCGCCTTTATTAATTACTCAACGTTTACTAAATATCTCTTATAGTAAATTAAAGATTTAATATAATCCAAAACTCGGAAGAATAAAATGGGCAATTAAATGTTAAACCTTGAATAATAACCGACGCCTCAAAAACTCAGGCCTCGGTTTTCTCTAGGAAAACATCAAGGGATAATGCAGCAAACATACGCATGAATAGTAAAATCCTCTTGATGGGATTTAATCTGTCTATTCTAGGAGCGAATACGAGCACTAACTTTTCTTGGGACGATCGTGAGCCCGCCATTGCCAAGTCCGCCTCTCACAAGCTATGCTGCCTTTTTAGAGCTAAAAAGTACTGCACATCTCATCAGCTGCTCACTCAATACAAAGCTCAAGTTAGGCCAACACTCATGTTTGAAGTTCAGCCCCAAAGCACACTTTAGCTCTCTTGGATTCAATTCAAAGAAGAACGATTCGCCTAATTGATGACGAAAGTTTGACCGATTCTCTCGAAACACTAGAGCACAGACGTATTGTTCGTGACTTGTCTTTTTTTTACAAGTACTATCATGGAAGATGCTCACAGGAACTAATAGGATTGATCCCCCTAAGGGCAAGATTCTTGAGGCAGTCGGACACAGCAAATTCCTGTACGGTCCAGTTTGACACAGTGAGGACTTCTGTCTACGGAACCTTCTGCCTATAGAACTTCCAAGTTATAAAACTTGTTGCCGAAAGAAGTTTTTCCCAAAAATTACAACCTATCCTTGTTTAAGAAGGCGGTTTATTGCCATCTATCCTTGTTTCCGTATCATACTCGATGTGGTTTAAAAGCATAATGGGGATACCCTTTACGAGTGGATTAAACTTTTAAAAAAATGCTATCAAACAATTTCTTCTAATTGTGAGTGTCTTAGATTTTGGCCATTCCTTATAAAGTATAGATATACGTTCTCCTAAATTCAATAATATCAAGAAACCACTACGATACAAGAAACAACAATGACGAGTAAAATATTGAATTAGGAGAAAAAATTTCAATAGAAGAGCACAGGAATTTAGCTTGTTAGTCACACCAGAGCAGAGCAGAGAAAAAAGTCTTCTGAAGTGAAAAGGCGTGCGAAAAATTTGACGAAGAAGAGCGAATGCGAACTTAATCAATTTGAACCAAACTTAATCAATTTAAACCAAATTTTATGTGACAAACAGCATTAACTTGTTATGGGTCAATACATCTTTTTTCTGGTTCATTTTTTGGTTTTGAGATATTAGCGCCACAAATTGTTGTATAAATATTGTAACAAAGTTTAATTATAAAGTTTACTAATGCACAGACCAATAAGTTTGAAACATTTATTAGATTCGAAGTTTGCAAACCAAATACCTGTTTTGATCTTATTAGATCTTGACAGTTTGGTATATCCAACTCGAATGCTAACAAATGTTCCGACAAGTAAGTACTAAAAGATTCACAGACGTCAAGCGTGTGACTCTTAGTACTACCACCTATTGGTCCATAGAGAAACTATGGCCATAGCCAACACTGTCGTATGCAAGTAGAATGACTTGCATAAAGCTTAATTGGGAATTTTTCAGAAAATTTGATAAGGGGAAGCAGAAGCGATAATAAATCAAAAATTTCGGCAAACTTATCTACTGGATTCTTCTAGAACCCGAAGCGGGACCTATATAAGGCGGTCGCTTTTGTCCTCAGTTAGTTAGTTAGAAGTCAATGAATAGGTTAGTTAACTAAACAGTGTTAGTGAATTACAATCGTAGGGTTCCAAGTTCAGTTTTGAAATGAAGTGGTTATAATTCACAAAGTGTTAATCATTCGAACTGATAACGCGCCACAATATTGACATTTTTTAGACGAACAGAAACACCCAAGGGAGATGTGGGAGTTAAATCTACGACCCTGAATGGCAGGTAGTCGGCGTTCAACCGGCCAAGCCACCAGGACGGTATCCAAGACATCGTAAATTTTATCATTTTGTTGGGCAAACGTTTTGGTGCAACAAACTGGTCCTTGGTTATCTTCAAGAATTGAAATACAAATCAGAGAGATACAGATCTCTCTGAACAATGATAGCTTAGACTATCGAAAAATCGTTAGAGCAACCGTTTTGTTGTTTTCTAATCTGTCTTCGTTTCAGAAGACAAGATTTATATTTCAGTTTTTAGGACAAACGTTGATTCTAACTGTTAAATACTTTTAACTTTTCCTGAATGCTTAAAGGCATCATCCATCTTAGGGTCCACGCCATTATTTATCTTTTTTATAATCCAAAGTATGTTAACTGTGAAAATGAAACCTGCTTATGGTAATTTAAAAGAAGTTCTGTCGGTATTTCTTGGGGATGGTTCATCCATGATTCTAGGTTTTTCTTACCAACAATATGAGTCGAAAATCGAACGGTACTATGTTGCTACATATTCTGACTGGTTTTCTCTGTTTGGATCAACAACATCAAAAGAAGCTGCTTATTGGAACGATTCCACTGGTAATGAGGCATGGTGCATAATATATTATAAACATCTTCGCCCTATATAAAATTGGTAAGAAACTTAGGTAAAATTGGGTGGAATAATATTTACCTTATTAACCATGATTTGTCCTACGCTTGCAAAAATAACCACCAAGGAGAATATTACCACAATAAACAAACTCACCAGAAAATGATTAGCTTCTTTCTAAAAGAAAATACGAAATTTTTTCCAGATTTATTTCGACTGACGTTCTCTTTGTCTTTCTTTTTTAAACAAGTATCAACGGATTGTATCCACTTTAAATAAAAAGACAAACAACAAAAATCCAATTAAAATGAATTGTTAAAAGGACAAGGCAAGTCCCATAAGGTTTCTTGCTCGATGATGAGTCTGATGTGCTGCAGTTCTGCTGAACTGCTGAAGTTCAATTTTACGAAATTACAAAATTCTAATAGCCCTGAATAAATTTGTTTACGCTGACTATTTTGTCTTTTGATTGCCAAATATTTTGTGTCTTCTATTCTGTATATGCTGCAAGCAGTGGTAGTCAGTAACTGTTGGAGATTTTAGCCCAGAGGAATCTGGGAGCACTCGTTTCTTTGTTCTAACTTCAACCCGCCCCTACTTTTTGTCTGTTATGTCTATAGTAAAGCATCTTTCAAAGAGACCCCTAATAAATATTTTAGAGTAACCCAAACTAAAAATCTTTTAACTATAGCATTATATGTTACGTTTCTGTTTTATGTCCAGCAATATTGTTTCATATGAATTGTAGCATAAATATAATTTTGTCGTAGTAATTTTTAGATGTCAATATAAAAAGTGAAAATATTCTTAAGTAATCCAAACTGGCTAAAACGCAGACAAAAAATACTGAATTAGTGGTTAAATGATTTTAAAAATTGGTATATCATAAAATGAGTATGTCATAAAAGGAAGTTAAAGCGACTTGTTGGTTTATTGTAATTTAAATTGCAATCGCTGTTTCCCAGTAGTTTTGTATGCGGATATGTGCGATATTCTTCACGAAAGATATTGTCATCGTAACTTAGATCAAAAATTTTCTACTACTTCACTGTTTGACATTAACATGTTAACCTGCTAGGACCCTCACTATAGTTTATTTCTTTTAACCCCCAGTCATGTTTCAGCTCCCTTAACGTCCACCTGTATTTTTTAGCCCATATATATATTTCTGTTTTTGCTCGAATCAATCGTAATTTATGTCTTTCGTAAAACGGTTTATTATGTTTTTAAACGATTTTATATGCGGATAATATGTATATTCTTCACGAATAATATTGTCATCGTAACTTGGGTCAAGAAATATTTGTAACTTAAAGGTTTAACTGCAAAGGCGTGTAATAGTAGTCTAGTTCTTAATCTACTTGTACACTGCTTTATACAGCTGTTCACAATTTTGTTGCACTAACAATGTGATTTTGTATTTTTGATGGATTTTCAGTGTAATTTTAAAATAAATGGACAAAATAAATATGTTCATTTAACAATCGAAGAAATAAAATGTCAGTGACCAAACACACTGACAACTGACAGAATAACAGTCTAATGGAACAAACTACTATAATAGCACCAGAGCAGTGTTGCCATACGTACGGTAGTTACCGTATATGTACGGTAATTCTGACAAAAGTACGGTGTACGGTCCAATACCGTTCCAAAAAATACGGTAATTTACGTTTAACTATTTAATAACAATAAGTTTGTTAAGTAATTCACCAATATTATTTTACGCACAGCTCCACAATTTACAACAAAGTATAAAATTGCGACGTGCCATCTCGTGATAAATAGAAACACTAGTATTTATATTTTAATTAATTATTTATTCCTAGATCCTAGATCCACTACATATTTACTTTCTCCTTTGTTTTTTATTTATATATTTTTTGGTTTTTTACCAAAATGTAGAACGGCATTCGTTTATAAAAATATATTCAGAAATATAAAATTTAAACTAGAAATTACGACAAATGACCAATTAAATGTTCTGTAATTAAACAGTTAAACGTGCTTAAAATTGAAAATATGTACAACCGCAACCATAGACTAGTTTCGGCCTTCCTTGGCCTCGTCAGCATGGTACGGTGGTTGTACACACTTCCAATTTAAAGCCGTTAGTCAGTCGTATAAGTACCCAAGAGAGCAAACCTCCATCGGGTGACTTGTAACTGACTTTTAACTGTTTATTACGCAAACATTCTCGCTACATGCTAATTGAAGCATTACTCTCTGCTGAGATAATAAGCCTTGTATATACGAATATATACAAGTTTATTACGATGCAATTGAAATCTAATTTCATTAGAATCTAATGAAAATTAGACTGCAATTGCAAAGTTCACGTAGGTGAGGCAAAGCTTGTATCACGGGTTGCATCGCAACATCCATAGATACAAACGTCCTCGGCGTGACTTTACTTTCATCTAGTTTTGACAAATGACCAATTAAATGTTCTGTAATTAAACAGTTAAACGTGCTTAAAATTGAAAATATGTACAACTAGTCTATGGTTGCGGTTGTACATATTTTCAATTTTAAGCACGTTTAACTGTTTAATTACAGAACATTTAATTGGTCATTTGTCAAAACTAGATGAAAGTAAAGTCACGCCGAGGACGTTTGTATCTATGGATGTTGCGATGCAACCCGTGATACAAGCTTTGCCTCACCTACGTGAACTTTGCAATTGCAGTCTAATTTTCATTAGATTCTAATGAAATTAGATTTCAATTGCATCGTAATAAACTTGTATATATTCGTATATACAAGGCTTATTATCTCAGTAGAAATTACGAGATTAAAGTGGAAATTTCTCTTTATTCCCCAAATTTTGACTTTTTTTAAAGAAATTTCTTTGGTAAAGTCAAAATTTCTCGAAATAATCTCGAAATTTAAACTTTTTTTCTCGAAATTTTGAGATAAGTCGAAATTTCTTATTCTATAGTTAGATTAGGCAGATGACATTTGAGCCCCACCGACCCTTAGAATATAAGACTATATCTAAGCACCAACCCCTTTACAAATTAATATTGACACTTAGCATTAGAGTACGTTTACTAATTTCAATTTTTTATTACCCAAAATTTCGACTTTTTTCTTGACATTTCAAGGTTAAGGTCGAATTTTCGTAGAAAATTATCGAAAACTTCGAGTTCAAAGTCGACATTTTACAAAAGCGTAGAAAGACATTGATTAAAAAAAATTATATTTAGACATTTCGACATTTTACAAAAGCGTAAAAAGGACATTGATTAGAAAAAAATATCTTTAGAGATTTCGACTTTTTTTCTCGAAATTTCGATTTTTTTTTTTTCGAAACATCGACTTTTTTTTTAAATTTCGACTTTAATCTCGAAATTTCGGATTGAAACTCGAAATTTCTGATTTAAACTCGAAATTTCGGCTTTAAACTCAAAATTTCGACTTTACACTCAAAATTTTGACTTTTTTCTTCGAAAATTTGACTTTTTTCTCGAAATTTCTACCTTTTTCTTAAAATTCCGAGATCGATATCGAATTATTTCTCAAAATTTCAAAAATAAGTCGAAATTTCTATACTCTATGGATAAATTAGGCAGATGACAGTTGCGTCCACCTCTCCTCTTTCCCAATAATCTTGACAGTTGGTAGTAGGGTGCGTTCAATAATTGCTATTTTAAATTAGCAAATTTTAATCTTTTTTTAGAAATTTCAAGATTAAGTTGAAATTTCAAGAGAAAAATCGAAATTGCGAGTTTTAAATCAAAATTTCGTGATTAAAATCGAAGTTTTGGGAAAAAAAATCAAAATTTGAAATACAAGTCGAAATTTCGACCTTATAAGGTAGAAATTTCGAGAAGAAGGTCTAAATTTAAGAAAAAAGTCAAAATTTCTAAAAAAAAGTCAAAATTTCGAGAATAATGTCGAAATTTTGATATTAAGGTTCAAATTTCAAGAAAAAAAATCGATAGTTAAGAAAAAAGTCGAAAATTGAAATAAAAACCGAAATTTCGAAAAAACAATTGAACTTTTCAGATTAAGGTCAAAATTTCGAGAAAAAAGTCGAAATTTGAGAAAAACGTCGAAATTTCGAGAGAAAAGTTTAAATTTCGAAATATTTCGAGAAAAAAGTTGAAATTTGAGATAAAATTCGAGATTTCGAGAAAAAAGTCCAAATTTCGATAATAAAGTCAAAATTTCGAGAAAAGGTCGAAGTTGGAAAGAAAAAACGAAAGTTCGAGAAAAAAAGTCGAAATTTCAGAAAGACGCCAAAATTTTGAGAAAAAAGTCTAAATTTCGAAATATTTCGAGAAAAAAAAAGACGAGATTTCCAGAAAAAAGTCAAAATTTTGCAAAAAAAAGGAAGTTTCGACTTTTTTTTGCAAATTTTGACTTTTTTTCTCGAAATGTCGACTTTTTTCTCTCGAAATTTCGACTTTTTTTTTCCTCAAAATTTTAAATTTTATCTTGAAATCTCGACATTTTTCTTAAATTTCGACTTTTTTCTTAAATTTCGACTTTTTTCTCGAATTTTCAACTTTTTTCGCAAATTTTGACTTTTTTTCTCAAAATTTCAGCTTTTTTATTAAAATTGCAATTTTTTTTCTCGAAATTTCGACTTTTTACATAAATTTTGACTTTTTTTCTCGAAATTTCGACTTTTTTCTTGAAATTTCTAATTTTTTCTCGAAATTTTGACTTTGTTCTCGAAATCTGGACTTTTTTCTTAAATTTTGACTTTTTTTCGAAATATTTTGAAATTTCGACTTTAAACTCAAAATTTCTACTTTTTTCTCGAAATTTCGACTTTTTTCGCAAATTTTGACTTTTTTTTCTCGAAATTTTAAATTTTTTCTCGAAATCTCGACACTTTTCTAAAATTTCCACTTTTTTCTCGAAATCTCGACTTCTTTCTTGAATTTCGACTTTTTTTTCGAAATTTTGACTTTTTTCTCGAAATCTCGACTTTTTTCTTGACTTTTCGACTTTTTTCTAAAATTTCGACTTTTTTCTCGAAATTTTGAATTTAATAAAATTTCGATTTTAAACTCAAAATTTCGACTTTTTTACTCAAAATTTGGATCTTTCTTTTTTGAAAATTTCGACTTTTTCCTCGAAATTTCGACTTTTTCCCCAAGTTTCGACTTTTTTCTTGAAATATTTTGAAATTTCAACATTTTTTTGAAATGTCGACGTTTTTCTCAAATTTCGACTTTTTTCTCAAATTTTGGTTCTTTTTTTTTTCTCAATTTTTGAGCTTTTTCTCAAATATCGACTATTTTCTCGAAATTTTGACCATATTATAAAAAAATTTTTGACATTTTTCTCGAAATTTCGACTTTAAACTCAAAATGTTGACATTTTTTTCCAATTTCAACTTTTTTCTCAAATTTCGACTTTTTTTCTCGAAATTTTGACTTTTTCTCAAAATTTCAAAGTACGTTTGTCTCAAATTTCGACTTTTTTTTTTGAAATTTCGACCTTACTCTCGAAATATCTACTTTTTTCTCAAACTTGGACTTTTTGTCTTAAATTTCGACTTTTCTCTCGGAATTTCGGCTCTTTCCTTAAATTTCGACTATTTTCTCGAAATTTCGACGTTTTTCTCAAATTTCGACTTAATTTTCGAAATTTCATTTTTTCCTCAATTTTTGACCATTTCTCAAGTATCGACTTTTTTCTCGAAATTTTGGCCTTAACACAAAATTTCGACTTTTTTTTCGTAATTTCGACTTTTTTTCTCGAATTTCGACTTTTTACTCTATGTATGTTTTTCTCAAATTTTGACTTTTTTTAATCGAATCGATATCCTTTCTACGGCTTTGTACCATTTCGAAAAAGTTGAAATTTCCAGAAAATTGAGAAAAAACTCGAAATTTGAGAAAAAAATCGCAGTTTGAGAAAAAAGTCGAAATTTCTAAAAATAACAATTCTTTTAATCGATGCTCTTTCTACGCATTTGTAACATTTCGTTAAATTTCGATTTAAAAATGAAAATTTTAACTTTTTTCAAGAAATATCGACTTTAAACTCCTAATTTCGACTTTTTTTCGAAATTTTGACATTTAAGTCGAAATTTCAACTTTAATCTCGGGATTTAGAGAAGAAAACGTCAACATTCAGTTATAATTTTTTTTTCAAATTGATGTCCTTTCTTTGCTCTTGTAATTTTTACTTCAAAAACAGTAAGTAAACTTTTTTCAAGTTTTGTATTTTGTAGTGTATTTATTACTACGTATGTAACGTGTTCAATCACTAAATAAAAATTTTTAATGCGGGAAACAAGTAATAAAATAACGTAGGGTAATTTTTGTGAAAATACGGTAATTTTAACTGCGTATGTACGGAATTTTACCTTTAAATATATGGCAACACTGCACCACAGTTATTTTTCCTATTCAGTCAACGACATAATGAATGAAAAGAAATGTTAATGCTGCCATCTGTTGGCTTATTAACGTAGCTATTGCTAGTAGAAGGAAGTGGAGAATAACATAGCGACGTAGAAACGTTTAAATTAAAAAAAAATTGTCATTAAATTTACAGTGACCTACATCTAAGGTAAATTAATCCGATTCTTAGGATTTTTGAATCGTTCATTAGATCGACCTTGTATTCGAGATCGATCTAAAAAATCGAGCTTGAAACTTGAAAAAATCGATATTTCGATTAATCAAACTCAGAACTACATCCCTAGAAGACGCACTGAGTAGATCTTATAAGAACCAAAGCGAAACTGAGTTTTACAACCCTGACTTCAATAACGCTCCAGCCCATCGGTCTGTGTATTAAGTCCTCTCTAAATTTTTGATCGACTAAATTCTTTACTATATCGAAATATCACAGGCTTTTAGACGTTTTCTAGACTTGGTTTGTCCTTTAAAATTGTAAAATATTCAATTTTATAAGACACTCACCATCATGAATAGACAAATTACGCCTATGAAAGATCCGAACCCTAGAATAGAAAGTACAAGGATTGCGGAGAAGAGTTCTGTCTCTGCGAGTCTTGCGAAGCTAAAATTAATTAATTGTATTTTTAATAATCAAAAAGCACATGTAATTAAATTTGATTTTACGCCTAATGCTGACATGCAATTGTTGCATTCGATAGATACAAAATTAATACTTAGTTGCCTTACAGATACAAAATTAATACCTAGTTACCTTTTAAGGCATATAAATAATTTAACTGCGTCCAGTAACTGTTTCATATACTTCTGCTTGATATGTTTTAGTTTTCTTTAAACTCTATTCCCTTTAATTTAGAGATAGAAACCCTTGCAATTGATCGTTCTAGAAAGCTTGCCGGGAGGATCGCCTTCAATACAGCGCGCAAGAAACATAAAGCTACAGCTATAGCATAAAGAGCTAGAACTAAAAAAGACCACAAAAATAACCAGCTTAGAGGAAATTCGTACGTTGGCGTATTTGTTTTCCAATATTTGTACATGTAGACATATGAGCTGGCATTTTTGTTTGATGGCCAAAATAAAAATCCAACTAGAGATAATATAAGCAGCTGTAAAATCAAAAGTAGCATCAGATTAAAAGAAACTTTTCTATATCCTTTATAAGCGACTTTGTTATATTCAGTTACTTTAATAGAAAGAATAGTTTGTTCGATGCTCTTCAAGAGATCAAAATATAGCTTTCGGTATACATCACATACCAAAACGTTCGCTATCAGCTAGAAATATATTACATAAGAAGTCATTTAAGCAGAAATTATACTTACATAAAGTGATATAAGACAAAGTGGTCCATAATGAGCTATTGTAGAAAGTTGCTTGGTTTTAATAGTGTCATAGATGATTAAAAAAATGTGAATAGTATGATAAGCCACCATGACATATCGATGTATAACTACCCAATTATATCTTCCAGTAAAAACGTGGCAAAGGTAATGCATGAAGTATAATGGATCATCTTTTAATTAGTATTAATTATAATAAAGGAATAACTTTCAAACATATCAGTACTTCTTACCTAGCAGGAAAAATTCTTTTCCATAGACGCCGATAAATTCGAGAAGTTGACATTATTTTATAGAATATTTGCACGATAACGGCAATCACTTGGTAATACATACGATAATAGTCAAATAATGAGACACTTTGAAATAAAATCCTATTAGGTAATTAATATAATTAGAGCCTTTTAGGGTAAATGTTGCAATAAAAGAACTAGCTATTAGCATCGATTAATAAATAATATATTGACAGAAATACATGAAGCTACTTCATAATGATAATTTACATTAAAAACGCAGCAAACGAGAATGAAACCTGCCGCTTAAATTTTATTTATGTTTATAGATAGAATAAATTGCTTAACTGTTTTGTAAACGTAAATTACAAATATTTAAAAAAATTAGTATTTCAAATTTTAAAGAGCATTTTCTCAATTTAAAAACACTTCAAAATATCTCTGATTATTTTTCGCCTAATGTAATATTGCAGATTCTTCAATATTTCGAAATTTTTCGCGATTAGGAAGTCTGCCTGTAACGTGAAGGTCCTAAGTTCGACTCCCAATCGCTAACACAAATTATTAAATTTACTTTTTTAAAGTTAAAATGTTGGAAAAACATTGAAAATTGTAAGCTTAAACCCACATGTTTAGAACAAAATTAAGAAATTCGAAGTCCAATTTCAAGTCAAACTCTGAATTTTCATTTTTTTATTAGTACTGTTTGGTTTTTACCAAGTTTGTGAATCTTTACTTTTAATTTAGATCTTTTCTCAAAACTTTCGCATTAAAAAAAACTTTCAACACACATAGAAATTTCTAAAAATAGTCATAATTTTATGAAACAATGTCAACAAAAAGTTACAATTAAAAAAAGTCAAAATTTTGTTTTGGAACAAAAAAGTACACATTTTCGGTCAAATTTCGAAATGTTTCGTGATTTGTGCAATTTTTTATATACTATAATTTTTGTAATAGGTTTAAATGTTTAGTTGTGAAGTTTATATTATTAATACATATTTTAAAATTTTTCATGATCTGTCAATACTTATTGTAATAGCTTGCGTAAATTTTCAGAACTTAATCCTAGTGTTGACTTGGATACTAAACTTTTTTCTCGAAATTTGCCTGAAGACTTTCAACTTTCTATAAAAAGTGAAATTGTAAAGAACATACCTGTTAATTATGTTTTTTAATGTTAATTTACAGTGGCGTGTTCTTCATGGAAACTACGGAAGCACAGCTTCCTTACAAAATAAAAATATACAAATTCATCTTATTTTAAAATATTTAGACTTAACGCAGCAGTTGGCCCTTTATTTAGGTTAGTATTGGCATTGCTTATGATTGAAATTTAGTAATTGTGTCTGTAAAGCAGTATTTCCCAAACTTTCAACATCTGTGTACCTTTTCTATAATTTTTCGCTACGTTGTCTACGTCTCGTTGCATCCTAACTAGTAAATAAATGACAAAGTGTTTTTGTCTTCCTGTTAATCCGCTGAACGTATCAACGAATTTGAATAAAACATTATTCTGCAATCTGCGCGAACTCTTTAAAGCAGTGCAAGCGGATGAAGTTCATTTTGTTATGTTTGTCCGTAACAAATTTAATTTCTAAGTCATCTGAAGCTGCCGGTGGCGTGGGTACCCCCACCAAATTCTTTCCGTACCCCTGGGGATAGACGTATCACACTTTGGGAAACATTGGTGTAAACTAACTTGTTTTCCACATAATTCATTAAAATTTATTTAGGGGCACATTATCTTGAGGTTACAAAGAATGAAGTGTGAAGATATGAAAATATTGATTTTTCTTGAAAATTTACATCTTTTGCCTTTTATTTTCTTGAAAAAATGAGAATTGGGATTTTTTAAATTTTGTCCCAATTTCTTAAATTTCGCCTTTTTCGAAAAATTAGACATTTTCAAATTTTACCTTTTTCAAAATCTGCAACCTTTTTAAAATTGTTTACGAAAATGTTGGCCTTTATTTGAAAAACGCGGCTTTTTTTTTAATTTTGACATTTCCAAAGTAATCATTTTTTTCAAAATTTCAACTTCTTCAAATTGTAATTTGTTTAAAACTTCGACTTTTTCGAAAATGTCGACTGTTTTGAAAATATCTAGCTTTTTTGAAGGTTTTAACTTTTTTTTCAAAAATGTCAACTGTTTTGAAAATATCTAGCTTTTTTGAAGGTTTTGACTTTTTCTTAAATAGGCGTTTCAAAATTGTATTCTCTTTATTTCGGTTTTATTCAAAATTTTTGGCTTTTTATAAAGTCTAGTTTCTTTTTAGTGATTTTGACTTTTTCTAGGATGTCTTATTTTTGTTTTTTTAAAAATACATCTTATGGTAACGAAGGCTTCCACGGCCAGAGTCAGTACAGGATATACTTCTTCCGGGATTGGACCGTGTCAAAGAAATACTAAAAGTGTTCGACGTTTCGCCCACCATCGTAGGGGGCTTCTTCAGGAACAAAGAAAAGAAACAATAAATGAAAAGATGAATATGAGGGAATATGCAAAAATGACAGAATGAAAAGGCCAATTTCAAGACATCAGAGCACGGTAACTCAGTATGTCCACCATATCAGAGGCGGAACTCTGAATTGAAAATTGGTACAAAGGATAAAAAAGTTTAGACAGAAGAGCACGGTAACTCAGTATGTTCACCATACCAGAGGCGAAACTCTTCTTCAAAAATACGACTTCTTTTAAAATGCTGACCTTATCAAAAATTATAAAGAAAGTATGTTTGCCGATTTTTAAAAATGTCGACTTTTGTTTGGAAATTACGAATCTTAAAATTTTGGATATTTTAAATATCACATTTTTGGAAAATTTCCATTTTTTTCAAAATTTCCATTTTTCTCTAAAAATGGTTTGCTTTTTTCTTCGAATTTCAATTTTTTTCAAAGTTTTGACCATTTTCAAATAGTTGATTTTTTTTAATAAAAATGTCGATCTTTTTTGGAGAATATTTTGAAAATTTCGACACTTTAAAACGAAGCATTTTTTGGAAGTGTCAACTTTTTTTTTTCGAAAATCCTAGTTACTAAACTTTCCAATGTATAAAAACTGTAGCCTGTTTTTGAAAATTTGATTTTTTTTTTGATAATGTTAACTATTAAAAATTATACGTTTCAGAATTATGAGTTTTTAAAAATGTCGACTTTTTTCCAAAATTTCGCTTAATTTTGACACTAATTTCACCTTTTTTTTTCACGATTTGTACTTTTTCGAAATTTTCGAATTTTTTTATGTATATTTTGACCTCTGTTGAAAATAATTTACTTTTGTTAAAAATATTAATTTTTTTGTAATTTTTTTTAAAATTTAGATTTTTTGAAAAATTGGATCAGAATATCGACACTTTTCTTCAAAAGTTTTGCTTTTTCTTGAAATTCTGACTGAAAATGTGTACTTTTTTGTTCCAAAACAAAATTTTAACTTTTCTTAATTGTAACTTTTTGTTGACTGTTTCACAAAATTATGACTTTTTTTAGAGATTTCTCGTATGTTAACGTATGTTAAAAGTTATTCTAATGCAAAAGTTTTGAGAAAAAATCTAAATTAGGAGTAAAGAATCACAAACTGGCAAAAACCAAACTGTATTATTTAAAAAAATTAAAATTCAGAGTTTGACTTGAAATGTGAATATTTGGACTTCGAATTTTTTAATTTTGTTCCAAACATGTGGGTTTAAGCTTACAATTTTATATGCTTTTCCAACATTTTAGCTTTAAAAGAGTAAATTTAAAAATTTGTGATTAGCAATTGGGAGTCGAACGCAGGACCTTCACGTTACAGGCAGACTTCCTAATTTAAAGAGAAATTCCTAAAAACTATAACTTTGTTCCGAGGTCATTAACTTAAATCGAAATTTCGATTAATCTAAACATAAAATAAAGACACAGTACTGTTTGAATGCATTACAATCGAAAGCAAAATTCTAATTACACTTCTAAAGCGATTTGTTTGTTGAAATTTCAAAAAATATATTTGCTGTTTTTCGGATCGGCTTTCCCATTCATAAAAATCACCACACGCCACTGATTAATTATTTTAAGAATCTACAGAAATAGATATTACCTATAAAAAAATTAGGCAGTTATGGGGACTGCCGACAGAAGTGAAAACTTAAAATTATGATTTATAGTGCTATTTTTTAATTTTTAAATTGTAAAGACAAAACTAAAAATTTCATATTTTGTAAATTAAAATTACTACTTCTGGCTTTTATACCTTTTTTATTTGTATACGGTCTAGTCTTTGATCTTGTTTATTTTGAGTTACTGCAAATTAAAAAACCTGTCACAATATCTAAATTTTATATTTGCATAGCAAATTTCAAGATATTTCCAAAGAATATGTTTTTAGTGTACTGAATTATCGTGATTATGTAAACACTTTAATTTAAATTATCTCAATGCTGCAGACAATGAGTTACTGCAGTCTTCGCCGCATGAATCGATATTCAAAATATGTAGAATTAACTTTAAAACTTCAAATATATTAAAACAATTTTACTTTTATGTATCTGTCAAGTGTTCCATAGACAGCTTTTCACGTTACTTGTATTTATAAAGAAATAGTTTATTCAGCAAGATAAAAAGGATGCATTAAACTTGGACCATGAAAAAAATAAAAAATCTTTAAAGTGTTATTAATTATTAATACCCCTTGAAACTTTATGTAATTTTTTTTGACTTCAATTAAACTGTGTAAATGTTGAAAGCATTTTTCGTCCATTCTTAAAAACGTTTGCAACGGCCGCCCCACAATTGTCTCCTTGAAGTTCATAATTCATTAAATTTCAACTGCCCTGAGGTCTCGCTCACTAACGTCTTTTTCTATATAAATAAACAGCTGCTGCTATATAATACAAAGCTGATCATTGTTTCCTTGTAATTGTCATCTATACGAGATTCCAATCTCAAAGAAAAATCAATTTCATAACACGAATAAATTCCAAAATTGACAGATTAAAAATGTAAACAAAAACATAAATAAGTTTGTAGTAGGCAAAAAAGTCACTAACAGGGAGATGCGTAGAGACGTTAAATTGTAGGTTCAAGTTTCGCACAAGGCTATCTATATTGCTGTTGTCTTGGATCATTTTTGACTCATCTTGAATTATTTCAACAATTTTATAATAATTTTCTAATTTAAGACCAGTCAACAATGATCCAAAAGATGAAAAAAACTTAATCTTTGGTTGATTTATGGACCAATTTTTTAGTCACATGTTTAATATACAATTCAAATAAAAATCTAGGATTTAAAGACAGTTACCAAGTACAACAAAGTGAAAATCGATAAGTGTATTTTAATGCTGGTAGGACTATTAGACCTCGAAGTAGTTGTATCCTTTAAATTTAGCTTTCTATATTTAAATTATTATCAGTTGCAATCAAAAATGCATTGCATCGGACGTCTATTCATAACTAAATAAATGCACCTCGAAACTGAAGAGAAACAATAGTCATACCTGTAGCTAAGAGAGGAAAAGGTCCTATTTGTCTGCAAAACTCTCGCCCTCTATCACTCACCTGCTGCCTCAGCAAAGTATTTAAAAGAATAATAAATGCATTCCTGGTTTTTAGAAAAAAAGCAGCTAATATCTACCATTCTCAATGGCTCCAGAATTGCCTTCTTGAAGTTCCTAACTCATTAGATTTTAACTGCTTTCTCTATTATCGAGGTCTAGCTCACTAACGTCTATTTCTATATAAATAAACAACTACTGCTATATAATACGAAACTGCTGCTTTTTAATTGTCATCTGTACGAGATTAGAATCTCAAAGAAAAATTTTTTTTATAACACACATCTCCAAAATTAACAAATCAAAAATGTAAACAAGAACATTAATGATTAGTAGTAGACAAAAAATAATAAGTCTTTAGCAGGAAGATGCATAGAGACGTTAAATTTTAGTTTCGTGTTTCGCACGAGGCGTGTCTTTATTGCCGTTGTCTCGCCTATCTCGCAAAGCTCATTTCGAATTGACGCCTGTCAGCCTGCCAGAATTTTGCCAGCGTTTTTTCTTTTTTAATATAGGCAAAAATTGAAATACAAATTTTGTCCCCTGAAACATTTAAAAACACAATAAAAGTTACTCTAACGCATTTCCATAGCTATCATCTTCAGAAAGATTCTGTATTCCTTTGAAGATGATAGCTTGGCAATCGAAATGCGCTAGAGTAACCTTTGTTGTGTTTTTTAATATTTCTTTGTTTCAGGGAATAAGATTTGTATTTCAATTTTTGAAGATAACCGAGAACTAGTCCGTTCCGCAAGAAAAAATAATATAGGCAATTTTCTCTTACGAAGAGAATAATAATAATAATAATGAGAGAATAAAGAGAATAATAATAATAATTAAATTGAAACACAATGTAAACAATTATGGTAAACACATTTTTTATATTCAATTTAACTTCAGTTGTAGGGTTAGATTATCAGGCAAGTTTAGCTTTCAATTCAGTAAGCGGTGGTGGCGCAGTGGTAGCGCAATTGCGGGTCAAAGGTTCGAACTTTGTCGCGTTTCTTTTTAAATTCTATGGTGGGTTCTATTTACAGGTACATGTAGCTAGAGCATATCGTCAGTTTAAATTAGCGTTTTGAGTAACACGAAACCATTTGTTTATCCCCTATCTTTAGTCGTTCAACGCGCCTGAAGAAGTTTCCACTTCAGTAATAAATTTTAGGCCAATACCCATATCCCAAAATAGATTATAATACTTATCAAAGTAGTACTGGCCAATAAACATAAATAAACGATCAAACATATTGTCAACTCAATGAATAATCGAAGGTAAACCTTGCCAACTCAAAATACTGCATAAACTAAAAAGTAATTACTAACCAACGCTTTACGCAACAATTTAAACAAAGATAAATGCAAAAAGACTGAATAGTTCCTCGACCCAAGTTAATACAATTTTAGTTAAACAAAAAAAAGAAACTGAATTAAATTAAAATTAGAACTTGATTTAGCGGTTCGACAGCTCCTACAGAGTCTAGTAAAAACCAAATACTAACAAATCGATAACCAAAATCCCTCAAACTGAAGAAAGGATATACGTCACTCGAAAACGTATGACCCTCTTATGGGCCTAAAAATAACAAAAATGCGACCGTCACCTAGTGGACACACGTGTGCCTACCATTGATGTTATGCGGCTCCGTTGATTGTGGGGGTACCGGGTCTAAATATCCTTAACAGTATGGGCTATTCTTGGGTATCAAGACAATAGCACTGTCAACAAAACTAAAAGCATTGGGGATCACCAGCGGACTCCACAAAACTGGGCCCCCACAACCACCAAAACCACCGTTTACTGTACTGATCAACATCTTTCGAACGTTTTCAATGCCACCTTTTCAGATTGAAGATTGAGGGCTGATTTTGCCTTATTTGTTTCGATGATGCGTCATTTAATTCCTGTATGTTTCAAACTAATTAAACAATCTTACCTTTACTGAAGAGTTTTAATAGTTGCTTCAGCAATGTATTTGCGTTTTTACCAACTTGTCAATTTTACGTCTTTAGTGGATGTACTAATGCGTTTTCTAACCAAGGCTTTGCGCAACAATTTAAACAATAATAAATGAAAATATACTAAATAGTTCGTCAACCCAATATAATACAATTTCTGTTAAACAACAACAAAAATTGTACTGAATAGAAATAAGAACCTGATCAGCGGTTCGATAGGTCCTACAAACGGAGCTTCCAGCGAAAACCAAATACTAACAAATCGATTACTAAAATCCCTTAAACTGAAGAAGAGGATATACGTCACTCGAAAGCACTATTACTTAAACTTATGATCACCTTATGGGCCTAAAAATAACAAAAACGCGACCGTCACCTAGTGGATGAATATGGACACACGTGCTTCTACTATTGATGTTATGCGGCTCCGTTGATCGTGGGGGCACCGTGTCTAAATATCCTTAACAGTATAGGCTAATTTTGAGTATCAAGACGATAGCACTGTCAACAAAACTAAAACCATTGGTCGCCAGCGGACCCCACAAAACTGAGCCCCACAATTACCAAAACCACCGTTTACTGTACTGATCAACATCTTTCGAACGTTTCCAATGCCACCTTTTCAGATTGAAGATTGAGGGCAGATTTTGCCTTATTTGTTTCGAAAATGCGTCATTTAATTCCTGTATGCTTCAAAGTAAATAAACAATCTTATGTTCACTGAAGAATTTTAATAGTTGCTTCAACAACGTACTTGCGTTTTCACCAACTTGTCATTCTTACGTCTTCAGCGGATGCACTAATGCGTCTTCTAACCAATGCTTTACGCAACAATTTAAACAATAATAAATCAAATTAGACTAAATAGTTCCTCAACCCAAGATAATACAATTTCAGTTAAACAAAAAAAAACTGTACTGAATAAAAATAAGATCTCGACTCAGCAGTTCGATAGGTCCTACAAACGGAGCGTCCAGCAAAAACCAAATACTAACAAATCAGTTACTGAAGAAGAGGATATAGGTAACTCGAAAGCACTATTACTTAAACTTATGAGCGCGTGCGCCTACCATTAATGTTTTGCGGCTCCGTTGATTGTTTGGGCATCGTGTCTAAATATTCTTAACAGTATGGGCTATCCTTTGGTATCAAAACGATTGGAGATTGAGGGCAGGTTTTGTCCTATTTGTCTCGAGAACATGTCAATCAATTCTTGTATGTTCCAAACTAATTAAACAATCTTACCTTCCCTGAAGAGTTTTAATAGTAGCTTCAACAACATATTTGCGTTTTCATCAACTTGTCAATTTTACGTCTTTAGCGGATGCACTAATGCGTTTTCTAACCAAGGCATAACGCAACAATTTAAGCAATAATAAACGAAAATAAACTAAATAGTTTCTTAACCCAAGTTAATATATTTTCAATTAAACAAAAAATAAACGAAACTGAATTGAATAAAAATAAGAACTTGATTCAGCGGTTCGATAAGTCCTACAGAGTCCAGTAAAAACCAAATGCTAACAAATCGATAACCGAAATCCCTTAAACTGAAGAAAGGATATACGTCAGTCGAAAGCACTATTACTTAAATTTATGAGCACAAAAACGCGACCGTCAACTAGTGGATGAATATGAAGTAAACACGTGTCCCTACCATTGATGTTATGCGGCTCCGTTGATTGTGTGTGTGTCAAAATATTTCTAACAGTATGGGCTATCCTTGGATATCAAGACAGACGATAGCACTGCGAACAAAATTAAAACCATTGGGGGTCGCCATAGGACTCCACAAAGCTCTGCCTCACAATCACGAAAACCACCATTTAATGTAATCATCAACATCTTTGGAACGTTTCCAATGTCACCTTTTCGGATTGGTGATTGAGGGCAAGTTGTGTCTGATTTGTTTCGATAATGAGTCATTTAATTCCTGTATGTTCCAAACAAATTAAACAATCTTACCTTTACTGAAAAGTTTTAATAGTTACTTCAACAACGTATTTGCATTTTCACCAGCTTGTCAATCTTACGTCTTTAACGGATGCACTAATGCGTCTTCTAACCAAGGCTTTACGGAATAATTTAAACAATAATAAATGAAAATAAACTAAATAGTTTCTTAACCCAAGTTAATACATTTTCAGTTTAACAAAAAGTCAACGAAACTGAATTGAATTAAAATAGGAACTTGATTCAGCGATTCGACAGGTCCTACAGAGACCAGTCAAAACTAAATAAGAAGAAATCGATAACCGAAATCCCTCAAAAGGATATACGTCACTCGAAAGCACTATTACTTGAATTTATGAGCACCTTATGGGCCTAAAAATAATAAAAACGCGACCGTCATCTAGTGGATGAATATGAGGTAAACACGTGCGCCTACCATTGATGTTATACGGCTCCGTTGATTGTGTGTGTGTGTGTGTGTGTGTGTGTCAAAATGTCCCTAAGAGTATGGGCTATCCTTGGATATCAAGACGATAGCACTGCGAACAAAATGAAAACCATTGGGGATCGCCATAGGACTCCACAAAACTCTGCCTCACAATCACGAAAACCACCATTTAATGTAATCATCAACATCTTTGGAACGTTTCCAATATCATCTTTTCGGATTAGTGATTGAGGGCAAGTTGTGTCTGATTTGTTTCGATGATAAGTCATTTAATTCCTGTATGTTCCAAACTAATTAAACAATATTACCTTTACTGAAAAGTTTTAATAGTTACTTCAACAACGTATTTGCATTTTCACCAACTTGTCAATCTTACGTCTTTAACGGATGCACTAATGCGTCTTCTAACAAAGGCTTTACGGAATAATTTAAACAATATTAAATCAAAATAAACCAAATAGTTTCTTAACCCAAGTTAATACATTTTCAGTTTAACAAAAAGTAAACGAAACTGAATTGAATTAAAATAGGAACTTGATTCAGCGATTCGACAGATCCTACAAAGACCAGTAAAAACCAAATAAGAACAAATCGATAACCGAAATCCCTCAAAAGGATATACGTCACTCGAAAGCACTATTACTTGAATTTATGAGCACCTTATGGGCCTAAAAATAATAAAAACGCGACCGTCACCTAGTGGAGGAATATGAGGTAAACACGTGCGCCTACCATTGATGTTATGCGGCTCCGTTGATTGTGTGTGTGTCAAAATATCCCTAAGAGTATGGGCTATCCTTGGATATCAAGACAATAGCACTGTCAACAAAGTTAAAACCATTGGGAGTCGCCATAGGACTCCACGAAACTCTGCCTCACAACAACGAAAACCACCATTTACTGTACTGACCAACATCTTTGGAACGTTTCCAATGTCACCATTTTAAATTGGTGATTGAGGGCAGGTTTTGTCTTATTTGTTTCGATAATGCGACATTTAATTCCTGTATGTTCCAAACTAATTAAACAAGATTATCCTTACTGAAGGGTTTTAATTACGTTAACAACGAAGTTGCGTTTTCACCAACTTGTAAACTTTACGTCTTTAGCGGATACACTAATTATAAATTTAAAAAATGCCAAACACCATCCATTAAGAAAGTTGTACGATGTAAACAAAAATATCTAATTCGAGCAATTATTTCCCTATTAAGCATCATTTAAGTTAAATAGCTTTTCTCCAAGATCATTAAAACCATTTCCATTTAACCTAGTGGCGCCGAAAAATTACTAAAAATACCGGAAAGTATTTGAAAACCTCATTATCAGAAACTGGAAAGTATTCTGATTCAAATTGCTTGCAATGTACGACTAATTCGTTACTTTTGGACTAATTTCTCAAAATGCTGATCATGTGTAAATACCACGTAATATTACGAAGATTTATGAATTTCTATAACTCAAAACGCCTGCAAACTTTGCGTCGAGGTATTACTGTATGGAAAGTATTTGAAGACATTTTAATTAAACACAAATTTTTAGCAAATCTGCTACATATTTTATCGCTATTACTGATTATTTTGCCCATGCGGAATAGAATCGCCAAAGCGTTTTGGTACCTTGTAGTTTTAATTCAAATTTTAAACAGCATTTTATTAATATGTCATGTCTGGCTCACGAAAAACTATCTAATTTTGGTGAAGTATGGATCAATCTGTTTCTTATCCTATTATGTAATTTATCGATATATTTGTCAGCGAATTCGTAATTGTAATTGTTTTCAGACATGTGGAATTGTAATATTATTGCTTGAAAGCAAAAATCATTACAACTACTTTGTAAATTCCTTGAACCAAATCGCTAAATCTGGAATCAATGGAAATGTGAAAATTACCAGAAATTACAATAGCGCGATTGCTCTCTTGACAAAAATCTATATTTTTAACTTTTTACTTGGCATCCTATCACTACCACTTTTCTGGCCTAATCCAAATACCAAATATTTTCATTACCCTATTTACTTCTTCGAGGAACACCACTTTCGCTTTAATTCATTTTGTCGTTGGATTTACTCAAGCACTCTAATATTACTATTATTTTACAGTGGTAGTATACCTTATTGCCTTCTATGCGTATTTCTGAAGACTGCAACTGTGGCCCGAATTTTCAGCTATCACCTCAGAGAAACCATCATTAAAAGAAGCGGGAAACTGTCACCTTCAGACCATAAAGTTCAAAACGAACTACGGAAAATATTACTGGATTGTATCAAATATCACGTTCAGTTTAAGTGGTAAGATGTATTAAAATGTATGTACACATGGTATGTACTTTTTCAGTATAAGACCATATCAAGGAACCATACTGAACCATACCCGCTAATTTAAAAGTGGTCAACGTTTCTTCCAGTATCATGTTAAACTTCTTCAAGGACAGGGAAACTGGGAACATCAAGACAGAGGTAATTTGGTATGTCCACCATTCCAAAGGCGAAATGGTGGCACAAAAAGAGTAATGAGATGCACAGTAATTTTGTCTATTGACCATGCCAGAGGCAAAACTTCTCCGAAATAAACAATAGCACAAAAGATACGATAGTGAAGAGAGGAAGAGCACCATAATTTAATGAAAATCATGCCAGAAGCACAACTCATCTAATCTCACCACTTGTATGATTACTATAAGTTTCCTTTGTTCCAGAACTGCAATGTCCAGCGAAATACTTTCAGTGTTGATAGGGTTACTCATGGCAATTCTTGCGATCTCACCTTCAGTATGGTTGACACACTTGAGGCTTTATGATCTTACTTTAATATGGTTGGCACACTTGGGGCTTGTTATAAGACAAGCGTATGATTACTCAGTTACCATATTCTTCTGTTATAAGATTGATTTCCCTTGCTGCTGAAAAAGTTTCCTATGATGACAAACGTTGAACACTTTCAGTATATCACCTCCAGTATGGTTGACACACTTGAGGCTTTATGATCTCACTTCTAGTATGGTTGGCACTCTTGGAGCTTCTTTTAAGAGAAGAGTATGGTTACTCAGTTACTATACTCTTCTATTATAAGATTGATTTACCTTACTGCTAAAAAAGTTTCTATGATGGCAAACGATGAACACTTTCAGTGTTGATAGGGTTTACTTATTACTTATTATCTCATTTCCAGTATGGTTGACATACTTGAGGCTTTATGATCTCACCTCCATTATGGTTGGCACACTTGGGGCTTGTTATAAGACGAGAGTATGGTTACTCAATTACCATACTCTTCTGTTAAAAGATTGATTTCCCTTGCTGCTGAAAAAGTTCCCTATGATGGCAAACATTGAACACTTTCAGTATATCACCTTCAGTATGGGTGACACACTTGAGGCTTTATGATCTCACCTCTAGTATGGTTGTCACTCTTAGAGCTTCTTATAAGAGAAGAGTATGTTTACTCAGTTACTATACTCTTGTGTTATAAGATTGATTTTCCTTGCTGCTGAAAAAGTTTCTATAATGGCAAACGTTGAATACTTTCAGTGTTGATAGGGTTACTCATGGCAACTCTTGCCATCTCACCTCCAGTATGGTTGACACACTTGAGACTTTATAATCTCACCTTCAATATGATTGGCACACTTGGGGCTTGTTATAAGAGAATAGTATGGTTACTCAGTTACCACTCTTCTGTTATAAAATTGATTTCCCTTGCTGCTGAAAAAGTTTCCTATGATGACAAGCATTGAACACTTTCAGTATTGATGCGATCTCTCCTCCAGTATGGTTGACACACTCGAGGCTTTATGATCTTATCTCTAGTATGTTTGGCACACTTGGGGCTTCTTATAAGAGAAGAATATGGTTACTCAGTTACCATACTCTTCTATTATAAGATTGATATTTTCCTTGCTGCTGAAAAAGTTTCCTATGATGGCAAACGTTGAACACTTTTAGTATTGATGGGGTTATTTACGGCCACTATTTTGATCTTACTTATAGTAGGTTGACACCCTTGAGGCTCCTTATAACAAAAGAGTATAGTAACTCAGTAACCATGCTCTTCTGTTATAGGATTGATTTTCCTTGCCTTGGTGCAAAGGTTCCTTTTGATGGCGAGAGAAGCGTTAATTGTTTGCTTTGGATGCATTGGCCAACAGTCTTTAGAAACTTCCATCAGTAGTTTCTTAACACTGTTGGCCAACGCATCCAAAACAAAGAATAAGGTTAAACATACTTTGCAGTTTGATAAAGCGTACATCAGCGGATAGCTTCCTGGTGATAGTCGTGTGCTATTTATTGGGTGCTGGGGCCTCAGTATCCATCACATTTTTGTACATGATTGTAAGTTTGGGCACAGTATTCATTCTTAATAATATTTTGATATTTCACAGGATGAAGTAAACAAATTTTTTCTGACTACGATGACTTTTTGTGCGTTTTTTATTTTGTTCCTTTTTGCCCACATCGGCCAGTTACTAACCAATGAAGTTGGTATTTGATTTAGTTGGGAAGATAGCATTCCACTTTTAATAATTTATTACCATAGGGGGAATATTTCTACCAAGTTCTGGGAACCTTACCCCATTATCAGTTCAATAAGAGTAATAAATCTCTTCTTTTTGATGCTTCTTATCCATTCTAAAGAATCAATTACTTTATGCGAATACGTCATACCGTTAGATTATAGAATTATTTTAATGGTAAGTATTTGCTTATCCAAAGATTTTCTTGTCTAATTAGATGTTATGATATTGTAGATATTGAAACCTTTAGGAACAGTTGCTGCTCTAGCTTTAAGAATGAGGGAATGGTCCTAGGTCATATTAAATCTGCAAATGAATTTTTAAAAGAAAAAACTTTAAACCCACGATTTACTATTACTAACTTGATAAATTAAAGCAAATAAATAATATAATTTTAAGCTTTTTTATAACCTTTATATAATTCTATATCTAATTGAGAATTTTTAAAAATTGTAACGTGTATTATAAGTAGAGACCGGATTTTAGGCAAAATCAAACAAGGATTCTATAATGCACAGACCATTAGGTTTGAACATTTATTAGATTCGAAGTTTGAACATTCATTAGATTCAAAGTTTGGTTTCCAAACTTCCAATCTAATAAATGTTCAAACCTATTGGTCTGTGCATTATAGAATCCTTGTCTTCTGGGAACTCTCCTAGAGAGCAACCGCTTCGCTAGGTGGCAGTGTTTCAACTGTTGGTAGTTCAGCTACCTATGATTCACTATACACGCCTGGAGGGCTGCATGAATTTGTAGTCTAGGTTGCATTCTTTTTGCATACGACATTGTTGGCAAAAGAGTCACTCGCTTGACGCCTGTGAATGTTTTAGTACTTTCTTGTCAGAACATTTATTAGCATTTGAGTTGGATATACCAAACTGACGAGAACTAACAAGATCGAAACCGGTATTTGGTTTCCAAACTTCGAATCTAATAAATGTTCAAACCTATTGGTCTGTGCGCATTATAGAATCCTTTCTTCTGGGAACTCTCCTAGAGAGCAACCGCTTCGCTAGGTGGCAGTGTTTCAACTGTTGGTAGTTCAGCTACCTATGATTCACTAAACACGCTTGGAGGGCTGCATGAATTTGTAGTCTAGGTTGCATTCTTCTTGCATACAATTAAACAAGATAAAAATGTGAGCAAAATGTTAAATTAGGCAAAAACGAACAGCTAAAAAAGGCACTAAATAGGTAAACTACAATAAAAATATTTAGATGAATTTTAATTTTGTGAAAATGTGTAAAATTTTGAAATGAGAAATCGTAAAAAATTGAAAGCTTAGAAAAAATTGTCGAACATTTAAAAAGTCGAAGTTTTTCAAAGAAGAAAATATTAAGAATTTAGCATTTGTTAAAAAATGTTCAGATAAATTCAAATTTTGATAGAATTGGTAAAATAATTTCGAAAAATACAACTTCCAGATTCGAGAAAAATGTTGAACTTTAATGAAGTGTCAAATTTTAAGAAGAAATAATCAAATTTTAAGGTTAAGTCAAACGACGAATGACGAATTTCGTCGAAAAACTTGCAGCTTGCAGAAACAATAAAATGTCAAATTTTAAGTCAAAATTTCGAAAATAAAAACCAAATTTTGCGAAACATGCCCAAATTTGCGGAAAATAAATAAATCTTTAGTAGAAGTCAATTTTGGGGAAAAGGCGGAAATTTGATAAAAGGACGAATTTTAAAAAGAATGTAGCAAGCTCTAGAAAAAGTCGCAATAGAGAACAAAGTCCAAAAAATGTAATTTTGAAAAAAAAATGAAATTTGAGAATAGATTTAATTTTCAAAGAAGAAAAGGTTGAAATCTTTAAAAATTATTTTAGTTAACATCTACAATTACTTTAAATATTTACTTTTTTATTACAAAATTGACAAAAGATGAATTTTTGAGAGATAAGTCGAATCTTACAGTAAGTCGAATTTTGAGAAGGAAGATTTCAAGTAAAAGTCTAACTTTAGAAACAAAATAGATATTAATTTTTAATTTTTTTAATTAATAATAGAAGAGTTAATAAGTCGAAATTGCGAAAAAAGGCAAATTTTAAAGCAAAGGACTAAATTTTAAGAAATAAAAGGTCTTTTGGGCTAAATATATTTTCGTTTGACTACATGAGTCAAAGGTGTGTCTCTTGTCCCATATTTTGTCTGATTTATCTGATTTAATTTTGAAATAAAATCTAAAATCAAAAATAAAAATTTGTGGCTCTTTGTAATTCACGGAATCATTTTTTTTATTGCGGCTGGCTCTTTCGGTTTAAAAGTTTACCGACCCCTGACCTAACCTACAGCTGGATCCACATCAATTTTTTGTTGCGCGTTGTATTTTGAAATTTAAAAGACATTTTTTTCGCTGAAGGTCAATTATTTTGTAGCGTAAATAGTCACTTTGTGTGTTATCAATGGCGGCTCGTACCCAAAACTATTTTAAAATTTTTAAGATTTCGACTGAAAATTTCGACATTTTCAAAACGTTACTTTTCGAAAACTTTAAATTTCCTGACAACGAAAACTTTTGATAATGTCGCGTTTTTTAAAAGGTTGGATTTTTTTCCAAATTTCGACTGTATTGCAAAATTTAATTTTTACCATTTGAAAATTCGTACTTTTTCTGAAAATGTAAAATTTTTCAAATCTGCATTTTCGAGTTTTTAAATTTTCGACTTTTTTCTAAATTTCATCTTTGTTTATATTTTTTTTGGAGAATTATAATTTTTTTATCGAAAATTTCGATTCTTGAAAATTTCGACTGGTTTTTATTAAAATGTCAACTATTTTTCAAAATTTCGACTTTTTTTTGAAACATTTCGATTATTTTGATTTTTTTGCTGTTAAAAATTTCGCTACTTCTTAATTTTTGAAATTCTTGCAAAATTTCGATTTTTTTTGAAAATTTTGAAATGTTACGAAATGTTTGACATTTTTTCAAAATTTTAATTTTTTTGACCTAAAATTTCAACTTTAAAAAAATGTTTCACTTTGATCCAAAAGTTTAAATACCAAAAATTTAAACTTTTACCAAAATTTTAACTTCTCAATATTTCGACTTGTTTTCAATATTTTGATTTTAATTTTTAATGAAAAGTTGAGTGCAAATTTCCCAACTATTTAAAATTTAAGCTTTTTTAATATTTCGAATTATTTCTTAAATTCGATAAAAATTCACAAATCCTTTGCAAATTTTGATATTTTTTTAATTTCGACTATAAATGTCGACCTTTTCTTTTTGAAAATTTCTTCTATTCCAAAATTTTGACTGCTTTTGGACATTTGAAAGATTTTGAAAATTTTTGCCTTGTCAACAAATTTTGACTTTCTTTATTGAAAATTTTAACCTTTTTTTAAATCAGCACTTCTTTGAAATTTTCGACTCTTTATTTTAATTCCCACTTTGTTGAAAATTCCGCCCTTTTTCAAATGTTCGAATTTTTCAAAATTTTAGTTATTTTCCAAAATTTAAAATTTTTGGAAAACATTTTTAAAATTTTGACATTTTTTGCAAACTGTCGATCCTTTATTTGAAAATTGTGTTTTTTTTAAGCCAGACATTTCTTAAAATCTTTTATTAAAATTTTTGACTAATATTTCGTAAATTTCGACTTCATTTCAAAACTTCGACTTTTTTTTCAAAAGTTTCGACTCTTTTTAAAAACTTGACTTTTTGTGAAAAGTTTAAACTTTTTAAAAAATTTTATTCATACACTTATTAAACATTTCCAATTAAATCTTCTACTTAAAAGAAAAGATTCCTTTTAAACTTGACCTATTGAAAAATTTGACTTCTTTCAAAATTTTACCTTTTTAAAATTTCAGCTTTCTTAATAATTACGAATTACTCGATAATTTTGAGTTTTCTCCAACTTTTAAAATATTCAGCTTTTTTGAAAATTTAATTTAAAACTCTGCAATTTATTTTAAATGTTGATATTTTTCCAAAAATTCGTCTTTTATTCACATTAACAAAATTATTGAAAATGTCGACCATTTTAGAAATTAATTTTTTCCTTAAAAACTTCGACTTTTCTGATGATTTTAGCTTTATTTTTTAAAAGTGGTAATGTTTTTCTTTTTAAATTGACACTTTCTGAGAAAAATTTCAAAATATCGCTCGAATTAAAAAAAATTAATAACAAAAATTTCTATTTTTAAAATTGAGCAAAGCTCTGAAACAAATTTCTAAAAAAAACTTGATCACAAAAAATTGGCATCAAACTGGAATATTTTTGAAATTTTTCTGGAACTTCAAAATTATTAAAAAAAAATTACATTAGAACAATAAATTGTTAATGAATTTATTTCAACATTTCGATTAATTTTAATTTCGAAATTTTGAGACTCTTCCAGAAATGTTGATTCTTTTTCTCAAAAATTTCAATAATTTTCACTTTAGAAGTCGAAATTATGAAAATACTTTTGACAATTAATTTATTTCAATATTTTTTTTTCTTTAATTCCGAAAATGTTATTTTTTGTCTACTTATAAGAAATTTCAACTTTTTCTAGAAATATGATCTGCTTTCGCTTAAAATTTTGAGTTTAATTTTTAAACTTCGATTTTTTTTTATTGAAATTTCAATTTTAAATTCGAACTTGAAAATTTCAAGGATAAATTTAACATTTCTAGAAAAATTGAAAATTCCGATTCAGAATTTCCTTTGGTCCTACAGTAGTAGTAATTTTTTAGAGAAATATCAAATTGAAAAAAAGGTTGCAATTTACAAGGTTCATTGTTTCTTAAAATTTCAATATTTTTCGCAAAGTTTTCTTATTTTTATGCAGATTTGAAGTTTATTTTCCCTAAACTTATACTTAATAATTTTCAGATTCTTATCAAAATTACAAAATAAAGTAAACTTTAAAATATTAAAATTCCGATAGAAAACTTTTAAATTTCCAGAACAAATTAGAGAGAAATTAAAATTTCTACAAGAAAAAATATTTTAAAGACAAAATATCCAGGAAAAGTCGAAATTTCAAAAAAATTTTTGTATAAAATGTTTAGAAAATAACACAAATTGCATAGGAAAAAAAAGCTAAATTTCTTAGAGAAAAAATCAAAATTTGAAAAAAAATTCGAAATATCTTTACAAAAAAGTCGAAATTTTTTGTTTTTCCTAAATTGTTAAAATTTTTATAGAGCTTTCAGGGTTTATTCCAAACATTTGTTGTCAAAACTACAAAATTAAATGAACTTTAAATTGTCAAAGTGTCGTGAAAAAACTTGACATTTTTAGAGCAAATTAGAGGAACACTATGAAAAATCTGGAGAAGTTGGATTTTCTAGAAGAAATTTGAAGAGCAACACTTTCAGGTAAAATGGAAATTTCGAGAAAATTCCTTTATATAAAATATTTAGGAAAAATAAAAGCTTTGCAGAAAAAAATCAAAATTTTCTTAAAAAATCGAAATATTTAAAAAAACTCAAAATTTTCATACAAAATGGGATTTGGGGTAAAAATTCGAAGATACCATATTGACTTATTTTTTAGAGAAATAGTAAAATGCGAGTTGAGTTGGATTTAGATTTTTTCTTGAAATTGTAATTATTTTCTTAAAATGTTGACATTTTCGAAGAAATTTGAGTTTTTTTCTTAATATTTTAATTCCTGCTCGAAATATGGATTTCTTCCTTAAAACTTTTACCAAAATTAGTTTTTGAAAATGTGATTTTGATCAAAATTAAAAACAAAATAGGTTTTTAAATGTCGTAACTTCGTGAAAGAAACCTAAAATTTCTATAAAAAGAAATCAGAGAGAATTTAAAATTTCTACCAGAAGTTGTGTAATGAAAAGTGTTCAGAAAATTTTTAGAAAAAAACTCGTAAGCCAACTTGGGGATGCTGCAGTTCCACATTGCCTATACGCCCGCCGCCACTGTGTTATAGCGTCAAATCTGCTTGTGTGAATCATAAACTCTTCAAATAACGTACAAAAACTGTGGATTTTGGTGAAACAGACTGGTCCTCGGTTATCTTTAAAAATTGAAATACAAATATTGTCCCCTGAAGCCAAGAAAGATTAAAAAACCCAATAAAGGTTGCTCTAACGCGTTTCGACAGCCAAGCTGTCATATTTGGAGAGATACTTAGAATTGCATTTCAATTTTTTTAAATTGTGGATGTAACCCAACTTTCTGTGACAAGAGCACAACAACTTTGGAGGGCGATTCTTTTTGCTTAAGAAGTTAATCCGGGAGCTTTGTAACGAGAACCTAAGCAGTCGTTCTTTATCCCCTAAAAAATCTCGAATGCCAGAAGTTAATTAATTTTAGATAAGTCAGGTATAAAGTTTACCGGGCGAATAAAAGGGGGAAAATGTCTTTATCTCACCAGAAAATATAGCTGCAAGTGAATTGTAAAAGTAGACACGTACTTGGGCCACTTATAATGATAATGATTAATTTTCTGTCAAAAGTTATATGAGATATAAATCTTAAAGACTGTACAGAAGTTACAGTTTGCATCCTGTCGCTCCGAGAAATTATCTCTCCTCGTTATCTGGTTTACTTATTTAGCGAGCGCTGATCCAAAAAGGCCCAACTTTTGTCCTTTAAACCAGCCATCTTTTGATTAACGAGTTCCAACAGGCGAAGTCTTTCCGTTTTCATATAAATTACGCTGCGTGCAATTTCCACTTTTTAAACTTGTCTCTCTGCCGCCCAGCGCCCCTCGACAGTATTGTATCTTCTTTTGTTTTACGTTGTTTTGTAACGTCTAAGGTCCAACTGTTTACAATTTGCTTTGTTCCTTGGGCGGGCCGCGCCAGAAAATTTCAATTAGTTTCGAACAAATGCCCGAGCAAATGTTCCATGAAAGCAAATTTAGCGTTTGGGACAAAAAGTTCCACGTCAGAAGGAATTTAAAGACGTCGGGGGGTGGCCAACCATGAAAATTAATGTTAGCTGAATACTACCCTTAATCAGAATATAATATTTGACAACTAGAGATCGATCGAAACTTGATTTTTGGACGAAACTGAAACCGAAACCTAATTTCGGCTTCTACTCGGATTTTGGCCGAAAACAAATTCAAAACTTATGAAAATTGTATTAGTAATACACGTACAATTAAACCAAAAGAGTAACAAACAACAACAATTTAAATGTTTAGCTAATGCTTTAACTACTTTTTCATTTTTACTACTCAAATAGCTACTTTAAGTTTAAATTTAAACTTGAATTTTTAAAGTTTTTGAAGAATTTGAACTTTCAATTTCGAAAAAAATAAAATTTTAAAAATTTAAAGTTAAATTTCAAAACAAAAAGAAGCCAACATCTCAGGTTTAAAGTACATATTTCAGAAAATGAAAATTTAAAAAATGTTTAAAGGCCAAATCAAACTTTTGAAAAAATAAATTAAACCACAAATGTTCTTTTTCTTTGGTGAAACGGACTTGTCCTTGGTTATCTTCAAAACTTGATCTATAAGTATTGTCTTCTGCAATCCAGAAAGATACCAAAGATAAACAAAGATAAAAAATACAAAAAAAATTGTTCTAACGCTTTTCAATAGCCAATCTATCATCGTCAGACAGATACTACTGAAATGTTCTTAAAACTTCGACTTTGTGAAGAAATGTTAGGACGATTTTGAGGCAAATTTTGTCGTTTAACCTTAAAATTTTCCTTTTCTAGAAGCTTCTCAACAAAAATAGTCATTTTAACAAAATTGTGAGTTTATCTGATTTATCAGAATTTCATGTTAACCGTAGAATTCTATTTGGGTCAATTTTGAGTCTCTCGCACAATGCAAACTTTTTTCTCTAAGTATGGTGTTACAGCTTCAATTTTTTATTCAAACAATTGTACAACTATTTAATAAATCACCAACACTGACTCTATGATATATTCTCGTCACGGTGCAGTGGTGTTTATTTTGCTTATCGCATTTCTTATCTGTCTGGCCAACCGGTGGTTAAACTGGAAAACTAAGAGTCTTTATATTGCTGCAGAACGAAAAATGTTAATAATACATTTGCGGTTGCTTTAACCACAATTTGACAGATTCAAAGGTTTTAATGTATCAAAGTACAAACGTCGGCAGGGGAAGAGACAGATTCAAAAGACACGAGGTGAAAAAGAGAGTATGCACAGGGGCAAATTACCCAAAAATGTTCTTCTTAACGTTTTGGGAAAAACCTGATGGTTCCAGAAATGTAATCTCATCAGGTACACGGCTAGTCTACTTATTAAATTTCTGATTGACAGACAACGCATAGACTAAACCGGTGCAAAAAAATCAAATTTTACAGAGATATTTCCCATAATACGTTGATGGGCAACAAAGAAGGATTTTTAAAAATTTGGCCTCTAAGAGGGTAAAAATATACATTAAATACTACTTAAAATGTATGCAATGAATAATACACGCGAATGTATTTGAAGTTGCCTCTACGCGTTAAGAGCTGATGTCTTTAGGAATGTGTCTCCACACGAATTTATCAAACCATTTGCAGATGACCAGAGTTCTTTTTTCTGAATATAAACATTTAAGTGTTCAACTTAAAATTTTTTAATTTCGCATTTATAATGTTTAAATTAAAATGTTAAGGAACTTTTTCTTAAGAATTCTTCAAGTTTCATATCGAAATTTCAATATAATTTTCAAATTTTGTCTCTGAATTCAAAATTTCGATAAAGGGATATTTTTAAATTAAAATCAAAATTTTGCTTTGTGTTCTTTTCTTTCCTAATTCTTATACAGATTTTGAACTCGAACACTTTTCGAAATTTTGACTTCTTTTGAAACTTTTCAGTTTAAACTTGAAAATACTCTTGTTTTAAAATTTCCTTTAATATCGAAATTTAGTTAGATCTCGAATTCGTTTTATGCAGTTCGTTTAAAATCAAAAGTCATATTTTTCAAAAACAAATTACAATTTACAAGAATTTTCCAAATTTTCCAAAAAATCAAAGTTACACAAATTCGATGTCTCAAGAAAAAGTCAACATTTTCAAAAAACTTTTAAAAAAGTGATGTTTTCACATCAGGGTAATTTTTTTTTAAGTTTGAATTCCAAGACTATGTAAAACTTGCAAAATAATCCAAAATTTATTGACAAAAAGGTGAACTTTTCAAAAAAATGACAATTATGGAAAGAGTTTGAAAATTTCAAAAGCCAAAATTTTCGATAAATCCGATTTTCAAAAAAAGTGACAATTTTCAGAAATAAGTTAAATATTTGAGTCTTTCAAATAAAAGGCCATTTTATTAGATAAAAGTCGAAATTTCTAGAAAAAAGTCGAAAATTTAAAAAAAAGTCGAAATCTTCAAAAAAAAGTAAAAACTTCGAGAAATAGTTAAAAGTTTTAACACAGATAGAAATATTTTTTAAAAAAGTGAATATTTAGAAAAGCTGCAGAGGTTTTCAAAAAAACAATATTTCAACATAACCAGATTAATAAAAAAATAAAAAAAAGACGACAAAGATTAAAGATGAAGGGTTGCAATACTATTAAGTTTTTAAGAAAACAAAAAAGAAAGATTAATAGCTGCAGGTCTTACAAAGGTCTCTAGAGAGCCTCTAGCAAGAACCAAACATAAACAAATCGATAACCAAAACACATCAAACTGACGAAAGAATATACGTCACTCCAAATCACTCTCATGCAAACTTTACGAGCACCTTAGAAGCCTAAAAATAACAAAAACACACCGTCATCTAGTAGATGAATATGAGGCACCTACCGTTGATGTTATGCGGCTCCGTTGATTGTATATACCCCTAACCATACAGACTATCGTTGGGTATTAAAATAATAGTTAAAATAAAGTTGTTTTACAGGTACAGTCGCCGTCACCAAAATTTAAATGGTTTTTGGTTCCCCTGAAAATTTCGTCTGAATGTAATCGTTGTAAATTGGACTTTAATCAACAGCGGAATACAAAGAGGGCATACTGACAGACATGTTACTTTTAATATTTTTTAATAAAATGATACTAACATTTATATCTCCAATAACTTCACTTAGAAATCGATTTTTTCCCCCTTAGTTCAGCTTTGGCTTTTTAACCATTACTCATCACTCAAGTGCCTTGGCATATTTCAAATAGCATTTTAGCTTATTGTCAATGATAAATTAATGTATATTTGATATACCGTTCAAATTTGGATGGCGGCAACCATACAATAGTTGCTCAAGATAAGCATAGATGCCAAATTATAATTTAATTAGTTGAATGGGTTTATCAACGTGCAAAACATCACTAGATACTGCGACAGCTGAAACACAACTACATATTACATGTCACATGTCTTCAGCAGTAAAGATTTGCTTTGTAACAGATGTCTATTTATGACTAAATAAAAAACAAATTCAATATTTTAATTTTTTTCTTCCAACTCCTTCTTCTTTCTTTATTTGTTCCATGCTGCAACGAGGTCTAATGAGAACGAAACATCGATATTCAATGCTGAGAACATTTTTTATTTTTTATACTTTCCCAAAATAGTTTCCTGTTACTAGTTTATATTTTGACTCTTTTCTAACTATCTTTTTTATCTATGCCTAATGTTTTTTCATTTATATTTCAATCTCTTTGTTTTGTGTTTTTATATAAAAAAAACTACTAACATATTTTTGACAGATATCCTTAGGTGATGTTTTATAGCTAATAATGTAACAATAATATTATCCGATTTATAATAATCGAGGACGTTGCTAGGCGACAAGTTGTTAGCCGAGTCGTCTGGCTATGTCTGAGACTGTTTAAATTTCTAATAATCGAGTTGCATTCAAAGCTTTATCGTATCATTGACAACGACGACATAAAAAAATCAGCCAAGCCATTCAGGCTGTCGAAACGCGTTAGAGCAACCTTTGTTGTGTTTTTTAATCTTTCTTGATTTCAGAGGGCAAGATTTGTATTTCAATTTTTGAAGATAACCAAGGACCAGTCCGTTCCACCAAAACGAAAAAGATTGAAATCTTGTGAGAAAATTTTCCAAACATTCCAAAATAAGACAAACTATTAAAGATGAACGAAATTGTGAAAGGGCTGGCATTTAAAAAATAAATTAAACATTGGAAAAACGATATTTAAAAACCAATGAAAAATTAGAATTTCCAAATATTTAAAACATCGAAAGATTGTGCAAATGAATTTAAGGAACAACCTTAATTGTGAAAGCACTGAAATGTAAAAAATAAATTATAATTTGGAGAAAAAGGAAATTTAAAAACAATGGAAAATAGGAATTACGAAATTTCTAAAACTATAAAGACGAAAAATTTTTCAACAAATTTAAGGAAAAGCCAAAATCTTGAAATAAGTTTAATCCTAAATAGTAACCATTTAAAATGAGTTAAAGTTTTCAAAAATCGATACCTCAAAAAATTCAAAATTTCAAAAAGGAATTAAAATGTTAAAAACAATCGAAATTTCTAAAATATAAAGACGAAAAATTTTTCAACAAATTTAAGGAAATGCCAAAATTTTGAAAAAAGTTCAACCTAAATAGTAGCCATTTAAAATGAGTTAAAGTTTTCAAAAATCGATACCTCAAAAAATTCAAAATTTCAAAAAGAATTGAAATGTTAGAAACAATCGAAATTTCTAAAATATAAAGACGAACAATTTTTCAACAAATTTAAGGAAATGCCAAAATTTTGAAAAAAGTTCAACCTAAATAGTAACCATTTAAAATGAGTTAAAGTTTTCAAAAATCGATACCTCAAAAAATTCAAAATTTCAAAAAGAATTGATATGTTAAAAACAATCGAAATTTCTAAAATATAAAGACGAAAAATTTTTCAACAAATTTAAGGAAATGCCAAAATTTTGAAAAAAGTTCAACCTAAATAGTAACCATTTAAAATGAGTTAAAGTTTTCAAAAATCGAAACCTCAAAAAATTCAAAATTTCAAAAAGAATTGAAATGTGAAAAACAATCGAATTTAAAAACAATCACATTTGCAAAAAATATGTAATTTGGGGTCAACATTTTTTAAAATCGCATACATTTTTAGTAACAGGATGGGGATTTTGACAAAGGTCAAATTTTTCGAAAATGATGTCCAAAATCTGAAAAAGTCAACATTTTTAAAAAAATTCAAAATTTCGAAATTTTTAAAAATATTGACATTTTCAAAAATTAGAATTTTTAATAAATAAATAAATGTATTTTCTAAAATAATCAATATATTATACCGGGTGTTTTTTTTTAGTTGGAAAGTTACCTTTATATGGAGTAACACTTATGATAAAGGCAAACCGATTTTGTCGATGGAGCTAATTGAAGCTAAACTACCTTTTAAAAATATTTTCAACTTCCCCCCACTTCCGGTTATACCGGAAGTAGACATCAACTGTCTTATTTTAAATAGCAATCCCCAAATTTTATACTCTATTTGAATTTTACGTAGAAAAATAAGGTGAGTTTATGTATACACGTTTATTGTTATCTTTGATAGTTTTAAAGATATTTCAATTTTTCGAAAAAAAAAAATAACAGAAAAGAGCGTTATTTTGACTCTTTGTACCTTTTTTATTATTTGCAGTAAAAACATGAAATTTGGAATGAAATTATGGAATATTATGGGACTATAATAACGTAATCAGGTTTTACATTTATTACACAGGGTGATGGAAATTTTATGATCTTTATTGTTTTTTTTTTATTCAAAAAACTCTGTTTTTTCAAATGGAAACTATGTGTTTTTCATTCATTTTTGAATTTTTCACGTAGAGAAAAAGTATATGACTAATTTTTTAAATTTTGCACCGTTACAGAGATATAATTCAAAATAAAAAAGAAAAATATATATTTTTTTTTCTAGTAGCAACTTGGTAGTAGACAACAACATTCTCAAAAAAAAAACATAACCACAAGACCTAAAAATGTTAAGCTAAATAACATTTAAAAGATAACCGTACAAGACAAATAAGTTGTTGGCTAATTGTTGGAATACTTATTTTGAAAAATGTTTAAAGAGCCACGAATGTAAGTTACATAAAAATGGTTCGCTAAAGAGACTTCTTATTTTTGGAGTAATAAAAATCAACAATAAATGTTCAAGAAAATTTGTCCTTTAACTGTTATGCTGTTAGATTAGAACTCAGGATTTATAAGCGTTAAATTTTATAATGAAAATCGAAATGGAAATTTTTTTAGTGATTTTTTTTACGACTACTGCATGACAAGCATATTTCTAGGAACAATCGGATATTCTTAGAAACGTTACTCAATTTGAAATCTTAAAATATGCCTTTAAATGTATTAAAACAGAAGATTGTCCTTGTTGTTCTTAATGTAAATATTTTGTCAAAATTTTTTTCCTATTACTTATTATGATTAACTCTTGAGGCTTTCATTGCCTACAGTTAATTTCCTACTTGAACAAAAAAAAGAGATGTTTGATTCTTTTTATTTTGAGATTTATGTAAAATACCTCTGTAACGACACAACATTTTAAAAAATAAGTAATATAACTTTTTTCTTCTTTTTATGTGAAGAATCCAAAAATGATTAAAAACCATATAGTTCCCGTATGCAAGTAGAATGCAACCTAGACTACAAATTCATGCAGCCCTCCAGGCGTGTATAGTGAATCATAGGTAGCTGAACTACCAACAGTTGAAACACTGCCACCTAGCGAAGCGGTTGCTCTCCAGGAAAGTTCCCAGAAGACAAAGATTCTAATATGCATAGACCAATAGGTTTGAACATTTATTAGATTCGAAGTTTGGAAACCAAATAGATATAACAAGATCAAAACCGGTATTTGGTTTCCAAACTTTGAATCTAATAAATGTTCAAACTATTGGTCTGTGCATATTAGCATATAGTTCCCGTTTAAAAAAACAGAGTTTTTTTGAATAAAACAAAAACAGCAAAGATTATAATATTTTTATCACCCTGTATAATAAATGTAAAATCTGATTACGTTGTTATAGTCTTTATAATATTCCATGACTAACCTAAATTTCATGTTTTTGCTGAAAATAATAAAAAAATAAAATGGGTCAAAATAACCCTCTTTTCTGTAATTTTTTTTTCGAAGAATAGAAATATCTTTAAAACTATCAAAAATAGCAATAAACATGTATACATAAACTCACCTTATTTTTTTAACGTAAAATCCAAATAAAATATAAAATTTGGCGGTTGCCATTTAAAATAAGAAAGTTGATGTCTATTTCCGGTATAACCGGTAGTGGGGGAAAGTTGAAAATATTTTTAGAAGATAGTTTAGCCCCGATTAGCCCCATTGACAAAATCAGTTTGCCCTTATAATAAGTAGCACTCCATATAAAGGTAACCTCCCAAATAAACAAAAACACCGGGTATTATACAAAAATTTAGAATTATAAAGAAATTCAAGTTTTCAAAAAAGGTCAAAACTTCGAAAAAAGTCTAAACTTTCAAAGTTAAGTCAACATTTCGAGAAAAAGTTGAAATTTTGAAGTCGAACGAGGAAACGTAGGTATTTTAAAAAGATTGAATATTTTAAAATGTCAAAAGTATTGGAATAATTCAAAATTTTCAATAAAAATAGAATTTTTCAAACAAAGGGAGTTCTTTCTCTTCTTCTCTACCGAGTATCTGCGTGTCCCACCGGAAATCGCCGCAATCGATATCTGACAAACTATCTATTTAAATAATATGAAAATTTGTTGAATTATCAAAGTCGATGCGGCCAATACAACTAAAATATTGGCTAAGTTGTAGTACTTCAGGTTATACAGGAAGTTGACACCAACTTAGTTATTTTAAGTAAGACACCCTCTATATTTTTGCATTTTTAAATTTTGTTTAATATTTTAATGCCACTTTAAAAAACAAACATTGTCCTAAAAATTTATAGTTTTTGAGATAATTGGATTTTTAAAAAAATTTAACAGATGCAAGATCCCACGAAATTCTTTGTATGTTTCTTCAGAAATCAGTTATTGATTTTATATTTAATATGTAAGTAGAGTACATATCAATCTACTCTGAGCACCTTCCAAAATTTTAAAAACATTATACCGAGTGTTAAATTTACGAGGCTACATGTTAATAAATTCAAACAGCAATAACTTTAAAGTTAAAATTTCGAGAAAAATGTCGAAATTTCAATTGTAAGGTCAACATTTTGAGAAAAAAGTCAAAATTTGAGAAAAAAAAGTCGAAATTTGAAGAAAACGTCGAAATTTCGAGAAACTAGTCAAAATTTCGAAATATTTCGAGAAAAAAGTCAAAATTTGAGTAAAAAGTCGAAATTTCGAGAAAAAAATTTGAAATTTCGAGAAAAAAGTCGAAATTTCTAGAAAAAAAGTCCAAATATTGAGTTTAAAGTCGAAATTTTGGGAAAAATGTCGAATCTTCGATATAAAGGTAAACACTTCAAAAAAAAAAGTCGAAATTTTAAGTTTAAAGTTAGAATTTCGAGAAAAATGTCGAAATTTCGATATTAAGGTCAAAATTTCAAGAAAAGAGTCGAAATTTCGAGAAAGAAGTCGAAATTTTCAGTTTAAAGTTTGAATTTCGAGAAAAATGTCAAAATTTTAATATTAAAGTCAAAATGTCGAAAAAAAAGTCGAATTTTCGAGAAAAAGGTCGAAATTTCAAGGAAAAAATTAAAATTTGAAAAAATCGAAATTTTGACTTTATAAGATGTATATTTAAAAAAAAAGTCCAAATTGAAGCAAAAAAAATCGAAATTTCTAAAATAAAATCGAAATTTCGAGAATAATGTCGATATTACAGTTAAAATTTCGGGAAAAAAGTCGATATTTAGGAAAAAAGTCGAAAATTAAGAAAAAAGAACGAAATTTCAAAAAAAAACTTGAATTTTTCAGATTAAGGTCGAAATTTCGAGAAAAAAGTCGAAATTTGGGAAAAACGTCAAAATTTCGAGAAAAAAGTTGAAATTTAAGATAAAATTCGAGATTAAGAAAAAAGTCGAAATTTGGGGAAAAAAAATCGAATTTTGCAAAAAAAAAGTCGAAATTTCGTAAAAAAAGTCAAAATTTTGAGTTTGAAGTTGAAATTTTGAAAACAAAGTCCAAATTTGGAGAAAAAAAGTCAAAATTTGTAAAAAAAAGTCGAAATTTTGTAAAGAAAAAGTCGAAATTTTGAATTTAAAGTTGAAATTTCAAAAAAAAAGTCAAAATTTAAAAAAACAAGTCAAAATTTGCGAAAAAAGTCGAAATTTCGTAAAAAAAATTCAAAATTTTAGTTTAAAGTTGAAATTTTGAGAAAAATGTTGAAATTCTGATATTAAAGTCAAAATTTCGAGAAAAAAAGTCAAAATTTAAGAAAAATAAAGAACTTTCAAGAAAAAAGTCGAAATTTGAAGAAAACGTCGAAATTTCGAGAAAAAAGTCGAAATTTCAAAATATTTCGGGAAAAAGGTCAAAATTTTAGAGAAAAAATCTAGATTTTGATCGAAAAGTCGAAATTTCGAGAAAAAAAGCTGAAATTTCAAGAAAAAAAGTCGAAATTTCCAGAATAAAGGTCGAAATTTTGAGTTTAAAGTCGAAATTTCGAGAAAAATGTCGAAATTTTTTTATTAAAGTTAAAATTTCGAGAAAAAAGTCAAAATTTGAGGGAAAAAAACGAAATTTTGAGAAAAAAGTCGAAATTTCGAGAGAAAAGTCGAAATTTCGAGCTTAAAACCGAAATTTGAAAAAAAAGTCAAAATTTTTAAAATTAACACTTTTTTAATCGAAAAAATTGAAATTTGCAGAAAAAAGGTGAAATTTCCAGAAAAAAATCAAAATTTGAGAAAAAAGTAGAAATTTCTGAAAAGAACATTTTTTTAATCGATGTTCTTTCTATACCGTTGTAACATTTCGTTAAATTTCGATTTAAAAATTGAAATTTTGACTTTTTTCTGGAAATTTAGACTTTAACTCCAAATTTCGACTTTTTTTTGAAATTTTGACATTAAAGTCGAAATTTTGACTTAAATCTCGCGATTAAGAGGAGAAAAAGTCAATATTCAGTGATAATTTTTTTTCAAATTGATGTCCTTTCTACGCTTGCCTAATCGACATAGTTATAAATGCTCTAAAATAACCCAAAATAGCTATTTCCACATTTTCATTGTCAACAACTGGTTTTTTTCTATCTGAATTATCGTTGATACTACCAAAAATTCTTACATTTTCTACCATTCGTACCATCGTATTTTGTGAGGGCTTTACTTTGTTTGGATATCGAGCAGCAAAAGTATTACATCTTCGTGATATTACTTTGTTACATTGTCCGCAAATAATAAACAAATTAAAATAATCCTAGTTGCTAAAATTCAAACGATGGCCAGCCATAATTAATTTCTGGTTCAGCTTAAGTATCAATAATTTGACGATTAGTTGATTGGTTGTTTGATAATTTGATTGTCGAAAGGCATTGTTTTCTACTCAAGCGAATGGTATGCCACTTGACAGAGTTACGAAATTGAAAAATAAAGGTAAAAATTGCAATTATTTCTAAAACAATAACCCCTGCAATGACTATATCAGGTGAAATATAATTTAAATCTTTACAAGATAGGCTAGAAAAATATAGATAGGGTGTTTTATTAAGATAACAAAGTTATTGCTGTTTGAATTTATTAAAATGTACACTCGTAAATTTAACACTCGGCATAATGTTTTTGAAATTTTGGAAGATGCTCAAAGTAGATTAATATGTACTCTACTTACATACTAAATATGAAATTAACAACTGATTTCTGAAGAAACATACAAAGTATTTCGTGGGATCTTGCACCTGTCAAAATTTTTTTTGAAATCCAATTATCTCAAAAACTATAAATTTTAAGGACAATATTTGTTATTTAAAATTCAAAAATTTAAATTTAAAATAACTAAGTTGGTGTCAAGTTCTGGTATGACCGGAAGTACTACAGCTTCACCAATATTTTAGTTGTGTTGGCCGCATCGACTTTAATAATTTAACAAGTTTTCATTTTTTTTAAATAGGTAGTTTGCCAGATATCGATAGCGGCGATTCCCGGTGGGACATGCTGTATATGTTTATAATTTCAAGTTCAAAGTTGAAATTTAGATAAAAAAAAGTTATTATCTGGAAAAAATATTAATTCGTTATTTTTTTTTTAATATCAAGGGCGAACTTTCGTGAAGCGAAACCGAAACTGTGGCTGAAATCGGGTTTCCTGGCCGAAACTAACGATACCGAAACTTCAGTCGGTCTCCGTTGACAGCGCTGATTGGTTTTTGAAGCAATAACTAAAACCTAATAGTGAAATTAAAAGATGCCATGTTTTAACTTCAGTGCGACAATAGAGCTACATTAACTGAAGAAAATTCATCCCTGTTAGATTGTTGAACGTGTGACTTTATGCAGATATTTTGCTGTTTTCCTATGCAAATCCGGCGCATCCACCAATTTTTGATTTTTAGCGCGGCGCGTGTAATAAGTAAATCTGAAGGGTTTTGCCCGATATAAACACGTTACAGCTAAATTGCATTTTAGATTATCGTACATAAACTCAAATGAGATCAAGGTAAAAAGGTATAAATAGGGGGAATAATGTTTGAGCGGTCGGTTTGCGTGGCATATGACGGGCAGCTTTTGATTTGCCGCAAATTGGATTCGGCTCTAGCGGATGCCGCTTAGTCTCGTGCGGTCAAAGGCCTTATAGACTTACATTTTCCCTCTATCTTGTATCTACACAACAGAATATATTAAAATCGTCCCAGAAATACAACACTATTTCCTTCGCTTATTCGATACGTCAACCCTCAGCGCATTAATTCCTATCTGAGGAGCCTCAAGGAAAAGCTTAATAATTAACCAACCATTAAACCAAAGATAACGACAGGTTTTTGTGCTGGAAGGCTTTAGTTGTGGAAATCCAACCCCAACTTCTTCCGTTTCCGCTAGAGAAGTTTCCCAACTGTCACCCGCACTCTTCCTGCTTGGCATTCCGAATCCACAAATGCAGTGCCATCTGCTGGGGAGATGCTTAATTAAAGGGAGTTATTTGCAACACTAACCCTTTCCTTTTGCACATACAGATACAGAAGAACGGCTTTTTCAGCTTTCGCGTCCTTTCAGGCGTGTAATTGAGTAATGTTCTTCCCAAGGATCCCTTCTACATGGGAATAATTTTGTTTTGTAAATTAGTCCGAACGTGTGGGTCTTTGCACGAAATACGTTTTCGTATGCGGACCGAGCTGACGTTAACTTGTTGTCGAGTCCGTCGGATTTAATGTTATTATATGATTCAGTTAATACGACATAATGTAAACATATTACATTGTTAGGGTTGGATGTGCCTAACGAGCTTTTGCAGCTTAATTCCCTTTCTGCTGAGTGACTCTTTTAATATTTGCTTCTCATAAACCGAATTTTGTTAACATTTAAAATTATCGGTTTGCTGATTCGCGCTGACGACTTTTATTAAAGCCAACGACGGAGTTGAGTGAATTCACCACAATATCGACGATACAAACCAGGGTATGTTTCACGAGTAAATAACAATCTCGACTTCACACAATAATGGTCACTGAAACCCTCATGGATATATCTCCCAGAAACCGCATTGACATTAACTCTGTTATTAATTTTGGACCTTTTTTGCGAAATTTGATTACTACAATTTCTCCATTTTTTGTAGATAGTTTAGCTTCAACTAAGAAGGTTGGACTCTAAATTTCGACAAAAGAGAATCGGTTTTAAATCTTTACTTGCACCCTTAATAATTGAAGTCAAAATCGCAAGAGAAAGAAACCAAATTTCTACCGCAATCTGGAAATTTTCCTGATAGTGAATGTAAACTTATCGCCCTTGGTTGCAATTTTCTGAAACTAATTACAGTATGATGCGGAGATGCTGCCATTAAAAAGAGGGATGTAAACAGCTGAGTTAGTGAGCCGCGAAATAAAAGCCCCTTAAACAGCCTCTTGTTCAATTTTAAACTTCATCTACGTTCAATATCAGGCGCAGACATAACGCCTCATTTACTTTGGGAATGCATCTTAACTTACTTGCATCAAACTCGTACATTTTAGATGCGACATTACTTCAATATTAAACGAGGCAACTTCCCCTGTCAATAATACGGAATTCGCCGGGCGATATTGTAAAAAAAAAAGGGAGTCGAACTCTACTCAAAGACGTCGCAATGCCCGGGGCATTTCAATTAAAGTTTCAGTCTTTTCGTTGCATTTTTCAGCTGTTTGTGTCGCTTATATTGTTTCTTTCTGTGCATATATGCCACTTGTATTGAATAAAATATGCAGCGCTTTTCGATGAATATTGGTATGCTGCGCCTTTTTTGTCAACAAGGAACGTATACGTACTATTTACTTTGGTATGTACTGGAAAGAGCTTCTTATTGTAGAAATTCGTAAGAGACTCTAAACTCGCTCTATCTTACTTTATGTCAAGCTTCAGCGCTGGACATTTAAGTTTTTATCAACACAAAATTTCAACAAATAAATTTAGATATCAAAAATGTCAATATTTTAATAACAAAGTTAGAATTACGAAAATTACTAGAAGATGTAAAGATTGTAGTTGTAAAATCTGAATTTTGATAATGTTATTAAAACTATCGATATTTCGAATTTAAGTAGTAAATTTCGAAAAAAGATGCTGGAATGTTTTTAAATTGTTTATCATAATTATAAAAAAATTGGTTTAACAAATCCGGATTAGAAAATAAATTACGAATTAAAAAAACAAGCCCAAATTGGCTAGAGACTGTTTAAATTTTTAAATTTGAATTCAGATATTCGAGATTGAATTTAAATTTAGGAAAAATGTCATGCTTAAAAAACTAAAAATATTTTTTCAAAATCTGGTTTATAAAAAAATTCAAACTTTTTCCCAACTTGTACCATAAGAATTTGAGACTCTAGCCAATATTTTTTAAAGAATTTAGAACTTTGGGTGGGTTTCCATATAAATATATCCTTCTTGAGATTAATTAGTTAAGATTTAAATGGTTTGGTTCAGAATTTTAGACTCTAGATAAATTTTTCGAAGAATTTAGAGCCCATGAACTTATATCCTTTGTAGAATTAGTTGTCCGGAGAACTAACAATTTCTAGAAATATCTTTACTGATTTGGGGGCACAAAATAAACCTCCTTAATGACTTACTGCTATAGATTTAAAATTTAAACCTCCAAAATTATTTTTTTAAAGCTTTAGATATCGTGGTTACCATGAAAAAATCTTCTATGTGCTAAAATTTAAATTTTACAGGAGAGCAGAAAACATATTTATTTGGAAGGAAAGAGACACTAAATCCTTATTAGATTACGAAAAGAACCCATCTTCATAATAAAAAGGTGCACGTAGCAAATTTTTTCACTGCAACGACGATATGTTTTTCTGCTCTATTTTAAAATTCACATTTCAGCTCATAGAGGGTTTTTCCACGGCAAAGACGATATGTTTGCTTTGGGTATTCTTCAATGGTTTTCTTGACAAGTTAATACAACTACAAAAGCTGTCTTTTAATTTGCAGCTTCAGATAAATTTTTCTCGAGAGTTTAGAGCCCTCTATATGTTTCCTTGAAGATTTAAAGCTTTTATCATATCATTGAAAATTAAGTGTCCTTTAAATTAAATCTTTATTGATAATTATTAACGTCATAATACTTAGCAGCTTCGTAATAATAACACATAATATGTTAGTTACAATTATCATACGTTAGTTACCCTTTTTTTTAAGTTTAATCCACTCGCAATGGGTAACCCCATTATGCTTTCAAAGCACTGCGAAGTAGGATGCGAAAACAAGGATAGATGGCGATGAACCGCCTTCTTAAACAAAAATAGGTTGTAATTTTTGGGGAAAATTCCTTTCGGTAACAAGTTCCATAACTTGGAAGTTCTATAGAAAAAAGAGTCTCCGTAGACAGAAGTCCTCACTGTATCAAGCTGGACCGCACAGGAATTTGCTGCCTCCGACTGTCTTGTATGTCTCAAGAATCTTGCCCTTGGGGGGAACAATGCTATTAGTTCCTGCGAGCATCTTCCATGGTAGTACACAAGTACTAAAGTAAAATAAGTAAAGTACAAAAAAAAAGACAAATCACCAACCATCCGCCTGTGCTCTAGTGTTTCGAGAGAATCGGTCAAACTCTCGTCATCAATTAGGCGAATCGCTAAAAAATTGTAAAATAAATCTACTAAACTAAGCAACGTTAAGAAAATGCCTCAAGAATCTTGCCCTTGGAGGGATCAATCCTATTAGTTCCTGCGAGCATCTTCCATGATAGTACTTGTAGAAAAGAAACAAGTCACCAACCATACGTTTGTGCTCTAGTGTCAGAGAATCGGTCAAACTCTCGTCATCAATTAGGCGAATCGTTCTTCTTTGAATTGAATCCAAGAGAGCTAAAATGTGGTTTGGGGCTGAACTCCAAACATGAGAACACTATTGGCTAGTATTGTCCTAACTTGAGCTTTGTATAATGTGAGTAGCTGATAATTCTTGAAGTACTTTTTAGCTCTAAAAAGAAAGCCTAGCTTCTAAGAGGCCGATTTGGCAATAACGCACACATGATCTTTCCAAGAGAGGTTAGTGCTCGCATTCACTCCTAGGATAGGAAGATTAGATCCTAGGATTTTACCGTCCATTAATATGTTTGTTGCATTATCCCTTGATCTTTCCTTAGAAAAAACCGCGGCCTGAATTCGTGAAGCCTTCAAGTTAAACAAACTGTTCTTACCCCATTCCAGAATAATCCTGAGATCCCGATTAATCGTCTGTAGCTGCTGTTCCCTTAGTCGAACTGAAGCAGCGATAGATAATGGTTTGTCGAAGAAAAAGATGACACGAGGTTACTATCATCTGCGTAGCTGTATATAGGATTGAAAGTTGAAGCTAAGAGATCATTTATGTGTAACAGAAATAGAGTAGGAGACAGAACAGACCCCTGAGGCACCCTTGCGTTAATCGCAAATGTCTCGGATGAGATGTCATCGACGACGACCTGAAGAGATCTGTCAGCGAGAAAATTGGATATCAAATGACAGAGTCCAGGAGGAAGACCATAAGATTTTAATTTGGCGAGAAGATATCGGTGACAGACTCTGTCGAAAGCCTTTGGGATATCCAATGCCACAATCCTAGCCTCACCATGTTTTTCCGTAGCTGAGTTACAGTTATGAGTAACATATGCCAGTAGATCGCCAGTGGAACGTTGTCCAAAACCGTATTGCCTGTCGGAGATGATTCTATTTTCCTCCAGATATTTGAGAATCTCGATGTTGATAACACCCTAAATAAAAATTTAATTTTAAAAGTTTGTTGATTTTTTTTATGTTATCGTTGTCAATGATAGGATAAAGCTTTGAATACAACTCGATTATTAGAGATTAAAACAATCTCGGACGTTCCCAGTCGACTCGGCTAACACCTCGTCGCCTGACAACGTTCTCAATTATTATAAATCGGATAATTCTTCATGGTGAACTCTAATTGACCGGAAATATAATGTTTATTAATTTTATTTAACATTTCTTCGGCCCAGTTTGGAAATATTTAAGTTTTTATTGTTTGTTGACAATATTCTAAAAAGTTTTTGAAATATGACTACGTGATATTTAAATTTATTTAAAAACGTTATCTCATGACAGTTGACAAAATAAGAGATTAGTTTATTTTATATAGAATAGGAAAAAATAAAAAATAATATAATACATCACCTAAGAATATCTGTCAAAAATAAAATATGTTAGTAGGATTTTTTTTAAATAAAAACAAAAAACAAAGAGATTGAAATAAAAATGAACAAACATTAGGCATAGATAAAAGAGTCAAAATATAAAATAGTAAAAGGAAACTAGTTTGGCAAAATATAAAAATATAAAAATGAAAAATGTTCGCAGCATTGGACATCGACGTTTTGTTCTCATTAGAACTCGTTGCAGCATGGAACAAATAAAGAAGAAAGAGGCAGTTGGAAAAAAATTTAAAATATTGAATTTGTTTTTTATTTAGTCATAAATAGATGTCTGTTACAAAACAAATCTTTACTACTAAAGACATGTGACATGTGATATGTAGCTGTGTTTCAGCTGTCGCAGTATCTAGTGATGTTTTGCACGTTGATAAACCCATTCAATTAATTAAATTACAATTTGGAATCTATACTTATCTTGAGCAACTGCTGTAAAGTTGATACCATCCAAATTTGAACGTTACGTCAAATATATATTAATTTATCATCGACAACAAGCTAAAATGTTATTTGAAGTATGCCAAGGCACTTAAGTGATGAGTAATAGTTAAAAAACCAAAGCTAATCTAAGGGGGAAGAAAAGCGATTTCTAAGTGAAATTATAGGACATATAAATGTTAGTTTCATTTTATTAAAAAATATTAAAAGTAATATGCCTGTCACTATTCCCTCTTTGTGTTGCGCTGCTGATTAAAGTCCAATTTACAACGACTAAATTCAACGACGAATTTTGCAAGGAATCCAAAAACCATTCAAATTTGGATGAGGTGACTATACCTGTAAAATAATTTTATTTTAACTATCATTTAAATACTCAAGGATAGTCTGTATGGTTAGGAGCATAGAGTAAATATAAACTAGAGACGACAATAAACAAACTTTCGTGTCGTTGTTATTGGAGTGAGAAAGAAGATGTTTATCAACATGAATTTTCATAGAAGTTTTTGACAGACAAATATTGTTTTTTGCAATGTTGTCGTTAATTGCAGCTTTGATGAGTTTAAATCTAGTGTTCATTATGCAGCATAGTGATTAGAAGTAGTTCATAGCGTTAATTGTTAGTAAAAAAGAGTTATTTTTATAATAATTTGTATACTTCAAAGGGAAGCGTGTTCAAGATCGTTTATTGAGTAGGATACAGGGTCGTATTCACATCGAATGCTTTCTAAAATTATCTATTTCAATTAGCCTACTAGTAAAAAAAATTGATGTGGATGGAAAAATGCTATATCCGACCAAAAAGAGCCATATTAGTCAGTAAGTTTTTTTTATTCAATGAGGGCCAAAATTAATGCATCAATTCATTATTTACTTATTTACGAGCAGGTCTATACTGAATTCTAAAATGAAACTTTTTGCTGAGATAATAAGCCTTGTATATACAAATATATACAAGTTTATTACGATGCAATTGAAATCTGATTTCATTAGAATCTAATGAAAACCAGACTGCAATTGCAAAGTTCACGTAGATGAGGCAAAGCTTGTATCACGGGTTGCATCGCAACATCCATAGATACAAACGTCCTCGGCGTGACTTTACTTTCATCTAGTTTTGACAAATGACCAATCAAATGTTCTGTAAAACGAACGTTTTACTGTTTAATTACAGAACATTTGATTGGTCATTTGTTGAAACTTTTTGAGCACAGTTTTATCCTTTTCTCTTCAACATCCTTGAAGTGACAATTACCCCTTTGAGATTTTTAAATTAAACGAGAGTGTGCTTGATAGGCCATTTGGAAGGGATTTTAATCATCTATTCAGCAAAGTTTTTTTGAATTTTATTGATATTCGTAGAGGAAATTAAATCTGACAATTTTAAAATGTGTTTGAGATGTCAAAAAAAATATGCTCATTTATCAAATATCAGTGAAATCTGACTTTTCTAATTGATTTTGTGTCATACTTATTCAATTTGAATGTATTCCTTTTTTCTGATACGCGGATGGCAAAATATCCAACACGAAGGAAGAAGTAAAAGTGATTTCCGTTTTGCATATCAGAAAAAAGGTATATAAATTAATAAATTAATTTATCAGTAAAATCCTGCATGACGTTAATTTTTAAATCTAACATGACGTTTTTTTCAAGCCTAATTTGATGCCGCCTCTTTCAGCCCCCTTGAAGTGACAGCTACCATTTAAAATTTTTAAATAGAACAGGGACGCTTACTATAGGATATCTGAAAGAATTTTTAATTCTCTATCCAGCAGTATCAGATGTTTCGAATTTCTGTAATTTTTTATTAAAAAATATTGAATTTTTCCTGATATGTAAAAAAAAACTCTCATTTACTATTTTTCTTGTGGGTATTTTGCCACCTAGATATCGGAAAAAAAATTAAATTAAATAGTTATGATGACACAGATTCAATCAGAAATGTCCAACCCAACGCTTCAAAATTTATTATATTAATCTTTGCCAAATTGCTGAAAAATAATAATTTAGATTTGCAACGAAAACTTTTGATTTATTTAAAAAAGTAATATGTATTAGATATTAGTTACATTAGGCAATATCAATATAAAAATCTTTGATTTATTAGAAAATCATTTATACGATAAGTGTAAGGACAATCAAAATTAGTTTTGGAATTTTTTTTATTTTAAGAATATTTCATGACGTTAAGCAGATGAGTTTTTAAAAAAAAAATATAAAGTTATGGCTGATTAACAGTTCTGATTAATTTTAATAAGCTATTCTATTGGGCCAGTCAGGTACTCTACAATGTTTTGATTGAAAGAGCGTACCCGCACGATATGTTGCCTACAACATCGACTACAGAAAATAGTCTGCCTAGTTATAAAACCTCTTTGTTAAGAGTATTTACAAACGGTACTCCGACAATCAACGGAGCCGCATAACATCGACGTGCTTACCTCATATTCATCTACTAGGTGACGGTTGTGTTTTTGTTATTTTTAGGCTCCTTAGGTGCTCGTTAATTTTACATGAGAGTGATTTGGAGGGACGTATATCCTTCCTCTCTTCTGTTTGAGGAGTTTTGGTTATCGATTTGCTTATGTTTGGTTCTTGCGTTTGTAAGACCTTCAGCTATTAATCTTTCTTATTTGTTTTCTTAAAAACTTAATTGTATTGCAGCCGTTCTTAATTTTTTTCAAATATTTAGAATTCTAGATGAATTTATATAAAAATCCAAAGTTTAGCTGCTGCTTTTTAATTCTTATAAATATGCCTTTGAAACTATGGAGCTCAACATAAAGTTTCTTAATAACTAAATGCTTAAAATGAGCTTTCTTGAAATTTAAAGCTCTATAGACACTTCTTTGCAAGCTTGAACTTTTAAATCAGTTTTGTAAGCAATAAGAGGTCTACATGATGTTTTTAAGAGTTTTGAACTTTACACGAGTTTTCATAACCACCTAACACTTTAAATGTTTTTGCTCGATTTTTTTATATAATTTAGAGCTCTCGATGATTTCTTGAGTTTGAAGCTTTTAATGAAATTCAAACATTTGGATCCTTCTTGATTTTATTGAGAACTGAGAATTCTTTGGACATATTTCTTTTAAATTTAGAAGCTGAAGATGAACCTCTTTAATAACCTACTGCCTTAGATAAGCGTGCTTGAAATTAAAACCTCTAAAAATATTTGTTTGAAAGCTTAGAACTTTAGATGAATTTCTTTTCGAATTTAACACTTTGGGCCTTCATTTACAGGTTTCTTGATCAGTTAATGCTACGCAAAAGTTGTTCTATAATTTGGAGCTTTTGGTTCATTTTTTTCCAGAGTTTAGAAACCTCCATGGATTTTCCTAAAAATTTAACGCTTGAAACGCTCATTTTTTTTGAAAAGTTAACGGTACTACAAATGTTTTTTTTAATTTGGAACCTTAGATAATTTTCTTTGAGTCTTTAGTGTTATAAATGAGTTCCTATAAAAATCTGAGGTTTCTTGATCAGTTAATGATACGCAAAAGTTCTTCTATAATTTGGAGCTTTTGGTACATTTTTTTCCAGAGTTTAGAGAACTCCATGGATTTTCCTGAAAATTTAACTGCTTGAAACGCTCATTTTTTTGAAAAGTTAACGGTACTACAAATGCTTTTTTTTACTTGAAATTTTAGATAATTTTCTTTGAGACTTTAGTGTTCTAAATGAATTCCTATGAAAATCTGCTCCTTTTTGGTTTTCTTATAAACTGAAACTTTTTTTAGTGGAACAGACTGGTCCTTGGTTTTCTTCAAAAATTGAAATACAAATCTTGTCCCCTGAAGAAGATACTGAAGTAGCTCTCTGAAGATACTGAAGTATCTCTGAAGATACTGAAGTATCTCTGAAGATACTGAAGTATCTCTGAAGATGCTGAAGTATCTCTCCGAAGAAGATACTGAAAAATCTCTCTGAAGATGACAGCTTGGCTATCGAAACGCGTTACAGCAACCTTTGTTGTGTTTTTTAATCCTTCTTGGTTTCAGGAGATAAGATTTGTATTTGAATTTTTGAAAATTTTTAATTAATAATTTAATTTAATAATTTCTTTCGAGATACGACTAGAGATAAATGTTCTTAATAAATAAATTTTTTAAATGAGCTTTCTTGAGATTTAAAGCTCTAAAGACACATTTGTGAAAGCTTGAAGCTCCAAGTAAGTTTTCCAGGACAATTAAAGCCCTTGATGATTTTTTGTTAAGAGGTAATACGACTGCTGTTGTATTAATTTTTTTTTGTTTTAATTTGTAGCTCTAGATAACTTTTTGAGGGGGATTGGAGATCTCCCTGAAAATCTAATGCTTTAAATGTTCTTTTCCTGTTTTATTAAAAAGTCAATATTATTGTAAAAGTTTTTTTCAAATTTGGAACTCAAGATAATTTGCTTTGAGAGTTTAGAGCTCTAAACATTTTTTTTTAATTTTGAAGGTGTTGAGTTGCATTTTTTTAGTTTACTGAAAAACTGGACACTCTTATGAACATTCTCTGCATTTTCCTTGCGAAGTATTAGCATTTGTATTCATGTTTTATTGGCTTTTTCTTTGCCAGTTACTTCATTCACAATTCTAAATTTTCAGCAACCTTCCATTAAGGCTTGGCAATCTGTTTTTAACATTCTACATATTTTGAGACTCAAGATAAAATTTCTTATAACTTAAGGCTATAAATGAGTTTCTTTGAGCACTAAAGTCCAAAACAAATTTCTTTGAAAGCTTGGGGTTCCAAATCAGTTTTCTATTAGGGGTGATTTTTTCTTAAGACTTTTAGATGACTTTTCATGATAATCTAATGCTTTAGATGGTCTTTTTTGAGAATTTAAGATGCTTATGATGATTTCATTGAAATGTCGATGCTTTTTAATATGATTTTAGTACCACTCTTAGCATTTAAAGTTCTAAAACGTTTACCTGAGATCTTACAACTTTATATAAACTTTCTTGGAAACTTAACACATTTTAAAATATCGTCGTTGTCGTGGAAAAATCTTCTATGTGCTGAAATGTAAATTTTACAGGGAGAGCCTATTTATTAGAAAGAGAATAGTCATTCAATGCCCATCAGAGTATGGAAAGGACCTATTTTTATAAAAAGGTGAACTTAAGAAATGTTTCCACTGCAGCCACGATATGTTTTTTGCTCTCCTTTAAAATTTACATTTCAGCACATAGAAGATTTTTCCACGGCAACAACGATATTCTCTTTTGGTTCCCTCGAGAAATTAATACTACAATCAAACCTCCCTATAGCGAACCTCCATATAATAAGTTTCTCTATATAACGAATTTTTTCAGAGAACGTAGCATTTTAAGCAAATTTACACCTAATATTACCTCTATTTAACGACCCGGATACCTCCTTACAACCAATTTTTGAACCAAGATTTTTCAAGGGTTAATTAGTTTTAATAGTGGCAGAGACGGTCCTTAATACTTCATGCTTTTATGACATATCAAGGTTTTGATTCGTTTATAGTTGCCTCTCGTTCAAGATAAATAAATATTCAATTTTTGCGATACCCCATGCTAATGACATTGTTTACTTGCTACTATAAAGGGGATTTACAGTTTGAGAACACACCTGAACTTGTTTTCAATGCGTTAAATAAGTGCGAAGTATTTTTTAAACAGCAAACATTTTCTAAATTCTCCCTTCAAACAGAAATAACAGATTTTTTAATTAAATTTAATTTATCTACGTAGGTTTGTTTATATATTTTTAAATAAATGTATAATATGAAATTTTAGATGTGATTTAAGCATTTTTAGTGCTATCTTCGTATAACGAAAACCTCTCTATAGCGAATTTATTTGTAGGATCTTGAAATTCGCTATAATGAGGTTTGATCAAAGTGTTCTTTAAAATATAGAATTCTAGATGATTTTTTAGTGCCTAGAGATCAAGAGAACTTATAAGTCTTTCTTTCTTAATTTTATTTAGAAATTAACATTGGTAGCCTTTTAAAAATTTTCTGGAAATTTGTCAAAGAATTTAGAAGTGTTTTTTTAATTTCATTTGAAAATTAAAATTGGTAGCTTTTTAAAAATTTTATAAACTGGAATTCTAGATGTTTTTTGGTTGATCCAAATATTAGCAGCTGAACGCCTTCAAATTTAACTCAAAAGAGGTTTAAAAGTTGAAATTCAAACTTAATGTTCTTAAATTTATAGTTTTAAATGACTCTCTTCAACTTTTTGAAAATTTTGTGCCTTTTTGGCCCTTGGAAATTCTATATAAATTTCTTTAAAGATTCGGAGCTCTAAATAAGTTTCCTTGACAATTTTATACTTGAAAAGATATTTATAAAACCGTGGGTACCTAAAATGTTTAGGTAAACTATCTGAAGAACTCTCCAAGAATTGGGTGTTGATTGATCGTTTCATTTTGTCTTTGAGTTGACCTAAGCAAAATCGTTTTCAGCTTTGGATTCTTGAAGAACTCTTTCAGCTTGGAATATCTATTGTGTTACGCTTCCTCTTCTACTTTGGCTTGAACACTGTTGTCGCTTTTTTACAAATCTTTCAGTTCATTTATAATTAGAATGCCAGTGGTGTGTTGCACTTATTTCTGAGCTTTTAGTACCTTTAATTGTTAGATTTTCAAAACAGTTTTATCGCAACAACTTAGTTACTGAGAATGAAACCCTAGTTTTCGCCTTCTTTTACGTTTTCCAATTGCAGAAAAGGTTTGAAATTTCGTTAGTTTCGTCTGCAAATTAGCATTAAGTTCAAGGAACTGGCAACACGACAAAATAAGACAATCGAAACGCAGACAAAACATTTCAGATGCAAATTGTTTTGTCAAATCAAATTATGTGGGCTTCATAGTAAGCAGTCACTCCAACTGACAGAAGACAGAAACCGACAAATTTGTCAAGGGAAAGGAACAAGAGAAGCGAAAGTGGTATGCACAATCCTCGAGAGGAACAATTCCAATCTCAGAATATATAAGTAAATAAGTTAGACAATAAGACTTGAATCGGTAATACCCCCTCGTTTCTAATGAGGTTTAATTCTCGTTTAATGGAACAAATAGCGTTTCCGTGTAAATACGGGGGCGAAATGGGACCTACGAGGACCGCTTTCGTGTACATCTTTAATTCGACCACCGGAATTACACGCGTTCTAATAAGCGAGGTTTGAATTTTACGCGCTAGCTGTTCTTTGCGCTCTACGGGACTCCCCCAGGACAACAAACCTTCAATGAATAAAAAATTCACCCCCTCGCATTCGCCTGTAATTGTAATCCCATTTCGGGTACCTTCGAAATTTCGAGACAATAAGTAATGTTAAAAAATGAGGCAAGGGTCCGAATATTGGCCTCTATTTTGTTTTTTCCATATTACGTCCTACGTAGTTTGAATCTGACAATTGGCATATCGTTAGACTATAGACTTATTAATAAAACTTTCATTTTAATTGTTTTTTAGTTTATTAAAGCATTAAATTTATTCTAAACTGTGACCATTTCTTTGCTTGGGGTCAAAGTGTTTAAAATATGGGCCTCCTATAAAAACGAATAGAATGATATGTAACTCAAAATATAGACATACACTTTCACTGAAATTTGAATTTGGTCTAAAAAATTTTGCATCTAGCTGCCAGTGTCTTACTTTTTTACAAATTTGAATTTTTTTCTATCATCAAATTTAAGCTCAAACTTACGACTTTTTTTGCAGATATTTTAAATATTTCTGGATATTTTGAGTTTTTGTTATTCATAGTCAATCTCAAGATTACAGTCAAAATTTTGAGAAAAGAAATTGTCGACATTTTCTCGACTATTTTTTAAAATGTAAGAAAAAAATTAAAATCTAATTTTAAGTTTAAATTAAAAAATACTTTTCCATTTCGATTCTTATAAAGTGGAAAATTAAAAAAAATACTTTGACCATTTATTTATTTCGATCATTTTCGAAACCAAATTCGATAATTTAACACTTTCAGAAAAAAGGTATTTTATAATTTACGTTTCCTTTCTTCTGAATTTTGATTTTTTGAAAATTTCAACTTTAATCCTTTAACTTTAAATTCAAAATTATTACATAATCTTCTCTAGAATAAATTCTTAATTTCTAAGTAAGTTTCAGTAAACAAGCTGTTTTAGAGACTTGCAGTTTTCTTTGAGACTATCTCTTATGAAATGTCAACATTTATTGGAAAAGTGCTTTACTACGTATTAAAATGAGAAAACGATCAACATTTTGAGAACGTCTGAAGGCAAAACTACAAAAAAGTCGAAATTTAACAAATAAATTCTCGAATTTAAAAAATTTGAACTCGGTTTTTAAAAAGAAAGTTGATATACCACAATCAGTAATAAGTTAAAATTTTCCATAAGTGGTCCTTGGTTATCTTCAAAAATTGAAATACAAATCTTGTCTTCTGAAACCAAGAAAGATTAAAAAACACAACAAATGCTGCTGAAGATGATAGCTTGGCTATCGAAACGTGTTAAAGCAACCTTTGTTGTGTTGTTAACCTTTGTTGGTTTCAGGGGAGAGAGATTTGTATTTCAATGTTTAAAATTTTCCAGAGAAAGTAAAAATTTTATAGAAAAAGTGTCCATTTTGAAATAAATTTAAAGTTGTCAAATAAAGTCTAAATTTCTAAGTAAGAAATTACAAAAAAAAAACTTTAGGTGGCAGAAAAATTCACAATTAAGTGCCTGATTTTTGGTTTAATGTAGAAATTTTGCTTTTAATGGTGAAATTCCAAATTTAAATACTTTGACCATTTATGGACTTTATTGTAAAAATTTCGGTCATTTTCAAAACCAAATTCGATAATTGAACACTTTCAGAAAAAAGATATTTTATAATTTACGACGTTTCCTTTCTTCTGAATTTTAATTTTTTAAAAATTTTAACTTTAATCCTTAAATTGAAAATTATTACATAATCGACTTTCTTTTGAAATTTTAAATTTTTAACAAATTGTACATTAAAAAAGCTAACAGAAAAATAACAAAGGGTAGTTTTAAAATTTGGAACCTTGAAGACACGATTTAAAAACAATTATATCCCAATATTTTTTCTTTCGAAATATCAAAATTTCATTCAAGGAAAAAATTTTAAATTGTGATTGAGAAAAGAATCTAGGATTCTGGATTCGTTGTGAGTTGCCTAAAGTTTAGGCCAGCTCTTAGGCACCCTTTCCGGGCCCATTGTGCTAGAATCTAGGATTTTCCAGTTTAATTTTAAAATTTTTAAACAATTTAAATAACGTGGACAAAATTTTGAATTGAATGGTAAACAGAAAAAACTTGAAATTTAAATAAAGCTCTCGCCTTTCAATATGGAAATTTTGACTTTTTTCTCGAAATCTGTCTCGAAAATTCTAAATGAAAATCCAGATCACCTAATTCAAGTGAAAATGTAAGGAAAAAAACAAAATTGTAACACTGATAATTAAAAATAAAATTAGCATCTTGCAAACAAAGGCGAAAATTGTTATTTGTTTATAAAAAATCGATTTGACGAAAATAATGATCATTTCAAGAAAAAATCAAATGTGTATAAAAGTTTCTTGAATTGTCAAATTTAAAAACGAGGATTAAGAAAAATAAAAAGAAATTGCAAAAGAAAAAAATTACAAAAAATGGAATTTTTAGACCAAAATCGAAATTTTGAATGAAAAACTCAAATTTTCTAAATTAAAGTCAAGATTTTAGGAGAAAATAAGTTCAGTATTCAGAGAAAAGTAACAAATTTTTCAAAAAGTATTTCGAAATTAAAAATATGGTAATAAAAATCTACGAAATTTTGAATTTCAAAATCTAAAAGTTATATCAGAACACTAGTATTTTCTCTCTTTTAATATCAAAATTTGCCGGCATTTCAAAACTATTTTTTAATCTCGAGACTTCAAAATTTATACGAGGGTAAATCAAATATGAACCGGATCATGTCGCCATGAAGGCGTTGGGAGTGTGCGCCTACTCTTAGACATGTTAAGTGAAGATATCACATGACTTCCTGCGCCCAAGCATATTTCGCTCTCGTCGTTCGTAGGGATGCAACATCCTTTACAAAAGCATCGATGTTTGAACATCGATATTTCTTTTAATAAAAAAACCGTGTCTCAAATATCGGTATTCTATTCCTCTATAGTTTTTACACTCTCCCCTATCTCCTTTCTTGAGTATTGGTACTAAGATGCCAATTTTTCAGTCCATTGGTACTTTGCTTTCCTTCCATGCTTGGTTATAGATTTCTGTTAATATTTGAATCCCTTTAGGGCCCAAATTCTTCAACATGTCGCCAGTGACCAGTAACCTGACGCTTATCCTTTTTTGATAGGTTTTATGGCCTCTACGACATCCTCCGACTGTATCTCTTCTGAGCTCTTGTAGAGCCATGTTCTTCTCTTTCATTCTCCAATTCATTGCTGTTGTCCGTGCGTAGTAGTTTTTCGAAATACTGTTTCCATCTACTCATTATTTGATGCCCTTCATTTAGCACATTCCCTTCTTTATCTTTGATTTTTTTGTTTCAGCTGGCTTATCTCGTACTCTTGCTTTTTTAATGATTTTTTAGAATAGCTTTTGGTTTGTGTAAACGTCTTTTTCCATTTTATAATCAAAAATGCTAACGGAACATTTGTTAGCATTCGAGTTATATATACCAAACTGACGAGATCTAACAAGATCGAAACCGGTCTTTGGTTTCCAAACTAACTAATAAATGTTCAAACCTATTGGTCTGTAGTAAGTCTACAACTAATTAACATCCTCAACACACAAAAATTGTTATCTTGGTTGACGTGTAACTTAATTTTTAATATAAATTTGTTATTTTTTATGCTGTACCTTAGCATAATATATTCATTTAAAATTAGTTTTATTACCTCCCGACAGAGTGGATATTTTTATAACGCGAAAGACGATTTTAATAACGTAACAGTCTCGTCTCATTTTAAGAATTACTTCGTCACATTTTTTTGGAGAAGCGACTTAATTAAAATAAATAAGATTTAGACAAGCTTCCGTGGGAAGCACCGATAGCTTGAATTTAATTTATGTTCTTCCGGGCTTAGGAAGACCGAAATAAATTATTGAATGTTATCTTTGTCAGTTTTCTTTTCTATTAGGACAACATAATTATATTCATGCGTCCTGGGAATCCTGATAACAAAGTTATTTGCCAGCACGCATTCGGGGATTCCAATTTCCTGTTAAATTGTATACCTAATTTAGGGGTTTTTGATCTACAGCACGCATTGTCCTCGAATAATTCTATCACGCTTTGATATTAGAAGAATTAGAGGGCGCCTTACACGAAGATAGGAAACTAGCTTGATAAGGCTGACATCAAAGTGTTACAGTAATTATTTTCCCTCGATGTCAATAAAAGTTTCTAATATTAGTGTCTGCAATATGACTGGATATGATTTTTTAACCATTTAGTCGTAAATATAAGACTACAAAGAAAATTGGGCAGGTATAGGGCTGCTATTTAGCATTTATTACTTTAAATTTTTAGGGAAAAAGAAAGGTCTTATCTTCATCAAAATTTCTAATTTAAACTTTAAATTTTCATTTCCTTTAAGACATCTTTTTACATAAATTAACTTTTTTCTAACTTTTAATTTTTTTAATTTCGTATTTTAGTTCAAAACCTCTAGAAATAAGTCAAAATTTTCGAAAAAAAGATTACCATTATTAGAAATAGACCAAGTTATGAGTTAACAATAAAAATTTCCAAATAAAAAGCAAATTCTCAAAATTTAGAACCAAATTTTTAAATCACAGATTATCTAGAAGTCGTTAATTTTTAAGTAAAAAGTCTGAATTTGTGTTCCGTACTTTGGTTAAAAATTCCATATTCTTGTAATTTCAGATTTTTCTCAAAATCAATAATTTTTTCCTAAAATTTTGTATAACACCAAATTTTCAAATTTTGTTTTTATAAATTGTTAAATTTTCTCGGAAATGTTTTCTTAAAATTTGGAGTGCAATTTTAATTTTAATGGATACAAATGATGAAAATCATATAAAAGAAAACGCAGAAAATTTCATCAAAAGGTATTTATAGGAAGAAATAAAGGTAGAAAGGGCACAGAAAATAGGAGAAAGAGCTTGTCTAATAAGAAAGAAAGAGTATGGGGATAAACTAAAAATAATGAAAAAAAGAGTAACCTAAAATCAATAAAGGAAGAAAGAATATTTATAAATGAAGATCTAACGAGAAAGGAAATGTAGATGCCAAAACGAACTGAGAGAAAAAGCAAAAACTCTTAGAAATCAAGGTAAAATAGTTAAAATTGGATTCAAAAAGCTTACAGTGAACGTAATTGAATGGAGATGGACTGGAGAGGAACAGAAAAAGAAAAATATGTTAAAAAACTAATAGCATGGAAAAATATCGGATGGCTAGATAAACAACATACGGCTATGGAAAAGGATAGAAGTAAATTAAGAATAAATGCAAATATAAACAAGAATCTCTCTAAAACAAATGAACTAACAAATACAAAAGATAGCAAAACAAATACAGAAAAACTGGCAATGAAAAGAACGAAACAAGGAGGATAGAAGATGCATGAGAACAAGGTGAGAATTATCAAACTAGCAACATGGAATATTAAAAGTCTGAGACGCAAAGAATATGAATTATTACAAGAATTGAGAAGCATGATCTAGACATATTAGCGATTACAGGAACCAAAAGAAAGGGGAAGCAAAAAATCGAAATGTATGGTGAACACTCGATGATATTGAACGAAGTAGGAGGAGGAGAAGTGAGCAAAAGAAGAAATGGGTTGTATAATTGGCAACATGTGAAAAAACCAAAAGAAAAGGGAAGCAAAAAATCGAAACGTATGGTAGACACTCGCTGATATTGAGCGGAGTAAGAGAAGGAGAAGTGAACTTTCCTAGAGAGCAACCACTGCTAGGTGACAGTGTTTCAACTGTTGGTAGTTCAGCTACCTTTGATTCACTATACACGCCTGGAGAGCTGCATGAATTTGAGATCTAACTTGTATTCTACTTGCATACTTACTTAAATGTTTGAATATCTCAAAAAGTATATTATTGGTCAGACCTAAGGCTAATTTGTGAAAGAAGATGTTTGTGAACTATGAAAGCTGTAATATCTGATTAAAGAGAATGTAAAGAATACATTTCGCTGCTTCTCAAACAAATTTCAATTTTATATCATATCAAATTTAGATTTTAATGTGGTTAGAAGATATTGGGGTGTACATAGTCCTAATAATTTTACATATTCTTAAGATATTGTTAAATTTGGTTAGATAGTTCCAGAGTAATAAATAAATAAAGAGAAAAAAATATTTTGCAACATTTTCTTTAAAAATTCATTATAAATACAAAAACGCCCTAAACTTAAAACTACGTTAGGTAGTTACTGTAGTGGATTTCTAGTTACTTTGCTATAAATATCTTAAACCTAACTTGTACAGGGTGTCCAAAATTCAATGCCAAATTGGCTAAAATATGAAGCAATTTTTCTTCGTTTTTTCAAATAGAACACCCTGTATATTTTTTATGAGATACAGAATTAAAGAATAAGAATTTTTTGTACTTACAAATATTTTGAAATTCTTAACGCTTAAGCAGATATTTGTCGGATTATTACAAATGGCACTTTCGAGGATACAAGATAAAAGATCATAGATGACTTTGATGAAAATTAATTACCTTACAATTATTTTTTAATTGAATTTTCTTGTTAATAACAGGCTTTGTTCGTTCTTCCTTTGTATACATCACATTTCCCGTATCAGTAAACCGTTCAAGCAGTCTTCTAAAAGTAACTTCTTCGGGATGCCTTCTTTCAGTATACCGACTAGCATAAAGTTTACTTGCTAATAGGCAATTCTTTTCACTTTCACCTAATACGAAAATCATATCTACAAGCTCATCTTTACTAAAATTTATTTTGAGGATCTATGAAATTAACCAAATTCTTTTCAGCGAATATTAAATCTGTCATTTAATTTTATGACAAGAACCTTTTTCAACTTTTTTCAACGCACTTTTTTTAGGGTCTAAGTTATTTGTAGTCCTAAGAGAGCTTGGCAGTTAACTTACAAAATAATTATAAGGTAATTAATTTTTATCAAAGACATCTCTGATTTTTTGTCTTGTATCCTAGTGTCGAGAGAGCCATATGTAATAATCCGACGAATATCTTCTTAACCGTTAAAAATTTCGAAATATTTGTAGGTACAAAAAATATTCATTTTTTAATTCTTTGTCTCATAGAAAAAAAAATAGGCAGGGTGTTCTATTTGAAAAAACGAAGAAAAATTGCTTCATATTTTAGCCAATTCGGCATTGAATTTTGGACACCCTGTACAAGTTAGGCTTAAGATATTTATAGCAAAGTAACTGAAAATCCACTTCAGTAAACACCTATCGTAGTTTTAATTTTAGGATGTTTTTGTATTTTTAATGAATTTTTAAATAAAATGTTGCAAAATATTTTTTTTATCTTTATTTATTTATTACTTTGGAACTATCCAACCAAATTTTACAATATCTTAGGAATATGTAACGTTGTTAGAAAGAAACCCAAAAATGTAAAAAAATACAGAAAGTTATCTTTAAAAAAATTCACCCTCAGCGGCTCACACTTTTTGGAGACACCCTGGACATATGACCATATTTTCCTGAAATACATTCTTATAGGGTAGATGTACCGTTTGTGGCCACTTTAAGCTTTTTTGTATGTTTAATTGAGATTTAAATATATTTAAATTAAATATTTAATAAGAAAAAATAAATTAATCAAATCTTCAATTTATCAGGAATTGAAATATCAAAAGCCCAAATGTTTAAAATTTAATTTGTCATGCAAAATTAATTAAAATTAATAATTACACCAATTTCACCAGTAGTGGCCATAGAAGCACTATTTTTGGCCATTTGCTGTTCCAGTTTTGGTCATAGTGCCTGACATTTTTTGCTGGAAGGGAATTATTAATAATATTATCTTAATTAACAATCAATGCATCACTTTATTTATTAAATAGCTAGACAAGACACAAAAATTAGTAATACACATAAAATCATCAATTTTTTTTAGCATTTTTGCGCGGTTTAACTGATTTTTTTGGGGCTAATTTTTTCTTAGCTTTTTCTTCCAATTTTTCTTGTTTAATTTTTTTTCTTCTTTCCTTATTTTCTTCCCTTTCGATTTTTTTAAGCTCTTTTTTTTCTTCTCTTTCGATTTTTTTAAGCTTCTTTCTTTCTTCTTCTGCGCTTTTCTCATTCTCTTTAGCTTCCATTAGTTCGATCCACTTGTCAGCTGTGATTACGGAAGGTAAATGTTCTACCTTACGTTTTCGTGCCGTAGTCTTCTTTTTAGGCCACATACAAATTCCATCAATAACTTCGTCCAAAGACTTTCGACGCATTGAAATACTGTTCAAATGAGAAACATTAGTTGTACTAACGTCCTCAACTACAGGCTCTATAATACCTTCCATAACAACAGGTTCTTGAATAACTTCATCACTAGGATTACAATATTCGGGTTTTTATGATTATCTACGAGGATAGGAAATTCAATCGCAAGAGGTACTTCACAGTCGGTAATTTGGTTAAGAGTATCAGAAGGATAGGAATCCAACAGTTCATCGACTAAAAAAGTGCAAAAAAAAATATCAAATTAAAATATAATTTAAAAATTTATAAATTATCCAAAGAATAGATCACTGAAATAAATTCAACATTGGGAGATTATTTTTTAACTGTTTTTTCAATTTTACTCACCTTCATGAAGATTAGACGCATCAAACTCAGGAAAAGAAAATTCGAAAACATTATCATTATGAGAAGCCAAAGGAGAAGGATTTTCAGAAACTAGAGGATGACAAAGTGGGGATTGCAATTTATTTTCCGGTTTGTCATCTTCAACAGCCTGGGCCCAAAAATTGTACAATGACTCGTGTTTATCACCAGTTTCCCAATCAATACCTGTAGCTTTGGCATTTTTGAATCGTTGTAATAGCTCAGGATTTATTTTACTCTCGATGTATTCTTGATGAGATAAGGCTTGCTGCATGGTTCTTTGCGAATTTATTTCATTAGAAATATTTTGATTGTTTTCTCGATCTTTCATTTCGACACACTTGCTATAGTCAACTGAATTCGCATTAAACGGACATAAACCGCAAGCTTTAAATCCATTCTTTATGACAGTCGTAAAATCTTCTTCAGTAATAAGTTTAGATAAAAAAGCTGGAACGTTATGTTTCTGAACATCAACACCATCAGTTTGTATACGCCAGTTTCTTATCAAATTTTTCCATCTTTGCTTCAAAGGAAAAAAAAAAGAAACGTCCAATGGTTGTAAAATATGCGTGGAGTGAGGTGGAAAACAGCACAGGATAATCTGTTTATCCTTACAAAATTTACTCAGATGAATGGACATATGAGAAACATGGCCATCCAAGAAAACTATCACAGGAAGTTGAATTTTGCGTTCAAGCAGGAATGGATAGAAAACATTCGTGAAATATTCGTAGAAAGATTCACTAGTCATCCACCCATTCTCGGATTTTCCTATCCCCCAACCTTTGGGTGCCGAGTCAACGCAAATCTTAGGTAGTCGCTCATACTTGAAAATTGTCAGTGATGGTGCAAATTCTCCGGCAGCGTTTACATTAAAAAGTGTAGTAACATTTTCTTTTTCGTTTCCAGCAACATCATACACAGCTTTTCCCCTTTCTGCTAAAACAAGACCACCTTTTGGTGATAAATGAACTGCCGTCTCGTCCATGTCGAATACTCGTCGAGGATCATCAAGGATTTTAATATTTTCTCCCAGTTCTTCAGCTATATGAGAGAACCATGACCGTATACCAGATTCAGTGACGATGGCTCGAGCCTTACAGAGGTGTTCAGCCCTTTTTTGACCCACACGTGGATGCCTCTTAAGAAATCCTTCAAACCACTTTCTTCCCGGGATATTATTTTTAAAAGGATTTTTTAAACCTTCTGCGTCGACTAATTGTTTCACTGAATGAATTAAGAAATCTCTATTTATAGGAAAACCCATTCTGCTGGTTCCTAATAGCCATTCTTCTAATTTTTCTTCAATATGATGGCCAAGTATAGACTCAGGTCCTACTCGACCTGTAGTTTCTGGTACTTTGCCTCGAAGTTTACTACGTAATGTAGTTCTTGGGACTTTATATTGATTACACGCCGTTGCAATAGCACAACCATTCTTCACTAATTCCAAAGCTTTTTGTAAGTCAGTTTCTGAGTAATTAAAAAATGTCCTTTTAGATTTTTCCTTTTGAATACCAGTTTTTGTTGATTTTGGAATTTTTTCAACGGGCTTCTGATTTTTCCTTGATGGCATTTTAACCTGCAACAGATAAAAAATAATCTTTCAACACTACGTTTCTTTTCCAGTCTCTATTTCGAAATATTATCTTAATTGTTTGAATATTAATTATTAAATAACATACAGTTGGGCAGCAAAATACATTAAATGAGTAAAAATTATGGCCAAAACTGGATAGTGTATGCACCATTTGTGGCCATGGTATGGCCACAAATAGCAATCACATGTTTTTATTGTTCCACTTATGGCCATGGGATATTTTGTTAGTATTTGAGGTTATTATAAGTAAATTAATTTTTTTTAACATACTATTACGTTATCTAGCTACTATAGAGCTTAAAATTTTAAAGAATATTAAGATTTGCAATAATTATGATTAATTTACTTACCAGGCCTTTCTCGAGATTCTTATAAGAATTAGTTACAATTTGGTGAGATACACCACGCGTCCAGATATTTTTTTAATAATCACTCAAACTATACTTTCAATCAGTATAGGGAAAAGTTTACAGCGTAGCCAACACACACAAAAACCCTATAAATACACTATAAAATGCAATAATAAAATAATATATATCATATATCCCTATACATCTCAGACTGGCCACAAACGGAACAGTGGCCACAAACGGTACATCTACCCTACACAGTTAAGGTCTGCATGTGAACGAAATTCCTAACTTCTTTATTATAGGACTTATAGATGCCCGACGCACTGTTGCAAGACCCTGTATATTACCTAAAACTGCAAATTTTTTCGATATTCCAGCTCAGATTTCATATTAAATTAGGTATTTACAAAATTTCTGACCCACACAGTATTAATTCTTATCAAGCAACCTCTTCTAGCTGAAGGATATAATGTAGGACTTTGTTCTGTATATTTGATTATATATTTTAAAAGTTAACACAGGTTTATTATGTGCAATACAGTAATTACGCCAGACAAATCATAAACATATAATACACCACAGCCAGCTGAGACGTTGCGAGCAAACGCACTCGATACACCGCAGCGCTTCGGACAAGAATCCAGGGCGTCGAACCCCTATTTTTTTCGTTCCGGTTTTCGTTCCGGAAAAAAATCATATCGGTTCCGTTCCAGTTTTCTTTCCGACAAACATAGCGATTTTTTCCGATTTTCCGTTCAGTTCCGGGTGACTAATTTTTAAAAGTTTTTATTTGAACTAAAAATTGATTTTCTAAAAATATTTGGGAAAAGTTCTCTTTTTTTTTAAATATGGCAGCTTATAACTATTCTAGTAATGCTTAAAATTTGAAGAAAATATTTCTCGATTTTTCGAGTTTAAACATTTCATGCTGAAACACTGAATTCTTGGTTCATTTTGAGTTCAAACTTCAAGTAAAACCCGAGCTTTATAAAAAAAAACCTAGCTGATATCCGCGCGTTCGCCTAGGTGAAAAAAAAAAGGATTCTTTGGTCACTTTGTTGAAAGTTTTGTCTTTCCTAAAGAATTTAAATTTTATTGAAAATTTTACCTTATTTCGAAATTTTTGCCAAAAAAACCCACTTATTCACAAAGTCGATCTTTTCTCATTTGACTTCCAAAATTTCATTTTTTTTTTTCGAAAATTTGAGTTGATTTTAATTTTTTGAAATTAAAAATTTAGAATTTGGAAAAAAGTCAAATTTAAGAATAGATCTAAATTTCGAAAAAGAAAACTTTGAGGAAAAGGTCGAAATCCTCAAAAAGTCTTCTATTTAAAATCTCCAAATTATTACTTCAAATTTTTACTTTTTTTAATTAAGAAATCGACAAAAGATGAATTTTTGAGAAATAAGTGGAATCTTTCAGTCAGTCGAATTAGAAAAAAGTTAACATTTTTACAGATTGTTAACTTTGAGAAGAAAGCAAGATTTAGGGAAACAAATCTAATTTTAGGAGTAAAATACATAGTTAAGCAAAGACGAATACAAAAAAGAGTTAAAAAAAGTCGAATTTGCGAGAAAAAGGCAGATTTTGAAATAAAGCGTTAAATTTTGAGAAAAAAAAAGATCTTTTGAGCTGAATATGTTTTCGTTTGACTACATGAGTCAAAGGGGTCTCTCTGTGTCCCATATTTTGTCTAATGTATTAATTTTAAAATAAAATGTAAAATCAGAAAAATTTGTAGCTCTTTGAAATTGACAAAACCAATATTTTTATTGCAGTTGGCTCTTTTGACTTAAAAGTTGCTGACCCCTGGTCTAGTCGAATGGAAACTTGCGTGGTTGCACTTATAGTTTTATCATGATATTTCCTAGGCGTCGTGGACACTCTTTGAAGTTTATCGGAAGGTAAGGCGCCTTATTTCGAACTTGTCTCGATAATAGTACGATAATTGAGTTTCGAATTAAGTCAACAAGAAAATTAAATGGGGAATATTCATTGCGAAATAGCATGCATGCAATTCAAGCGAAAAAGTCAGGTGTCAGTCAGACTTCGAAATAACACGCAAAACCTTCCCTGCCCACCGTCACTCGTAGATTTTCTGCTCGAAATGGCAGCGAAATATTCCACCATTCTGTAAACCAGGGTTTTCTAATCTTTTTATAGTCGCGGACCACACAATTTTTAAAAAATATAAGGACGTCTCCCTGAGAATTGCAGGAAAAAGAAAATAACAGGATATAAATTTATTTTTTATTAGATAGGATTGAAGAAATTATTTCATTAATTACACTGGACAACACTGATTTTGTCACACGAGCTTTGGTAGGTAATTGTGTTTGGACTACCTACATTCATCATGAAACCGTACTTATTTTTTTGCCATCACCACCAGTTTTCTTGTGACAAGGTAAAATTAATTTTTAAAAATGTAGTCTTTCCAAATACTGTTCGTTTTTATTTAGGTCTATATATTATTTAAATCTTAAAAAATTTTATTAGAAATATAACATAATATCATGATCAGATTAATTCTATATGTGTTTTTTTATCATTAAAATTTGAGTACTTTTTATGTGAATAGGACACCAGGTATCGAGCACATAACAATTAGGAAAAAGTTTGTCTTTCACGTAAATCTTTAATTTGTAAATACAAAACTGCAAAGTATATACACTTGTAAAGCTCTCTGGTATATTTCTACCAACGCTTTATATCAATTTAGGCTTACTAAAACTTTTCTAGAGGGGGTGGGTCCCAATAAAAATAGATTTTTGTATTTCAAAGAGAAATTCTCCAGAATGAGTGAAGTAGTAGTAGTAGTACAAACTCAAATTTAAAAAAATAATAAAATACTCTAGTTTAAAGAAAAATTAAATGTTTTGAAAAAATTATCATGAAGATTCTTCAAGAATTTAATTGAAAATGTTTTGGATTACCATAAGAGGGACATCTATAGATATTTGGTTAAAAAACTTTTATTGGAGTATAAAACTTTGAGCTGCAATATGGGGTTCAAGATTCATTTTTCAGACAGATATTTGACTTTATTCCTACGAATTAGAGGGCTCTGGGGGGCTCTAAATGATAAAAACTGGTACTGCGGACATTCCAATGATGGCAGGGCAGATTAAACTCAAGGGTGTTGTCTTACTAACTACTGCTTGATCAAAAAGGACCAATTAAAAGCTAAATAACCTAGAAAAACAAAGATTATAAGTTCCTAATGAATATTTTTTATGTTATATTTCTGAAGATTCATTATTTTTCAAACAATTTAACAAACAAATGTCGTGGGTTAGGAAAATTTCAAAACTGCTTATTTTAAATGACAACTAACCCTATTTAAAACACAGCAGAAGTTCAAGTGACATGACAAAACTTCAATTTAGTTAACCAGTGTTATCCTAGTAATTAATGTTAAGCAGGCTAGCCATGGACCTCCTGGTAAACCTCTGGTAAACAAAGAAAACAAAAATAGTGATACAAACTCGATTTTATTCTAGTTAAAAAGTCCAATACCCGAAAGCTGTCTGCGTCGGATGCGAGCAACAAACTTAGCAATAAATTATTAAAGTGTGTCGCTCTAAAGGTGGATATAGGACTCCCATGAGAAGGACGTCGCGTCCTTTGCACGCACAGGGTGGCTACGTCAAGAAAGCATCCCTCGGCGGATCCAACGGCATAACATATTAGACACACGTGGGATAAAATGAAACGCGAGTGATAAATGGCGAAAACCCAGTTCACATGGCAACGCCACTTTCGTGCCATTGTAAAACAACCCCCCGCACATTGACCGACGCCCCTTCAACGTACTGCATTTTTAACATACTTTCGTCGTGTATACATGTCATGGGAGATGTGTAAATCATAACAGAAGCATGAAGTTTGATGTCAAGCATTCATCAAGGATCGAATCAGCTTGAAGGTTATTTTCTAATATGGTGTATTTTATTCTTCATTGGATTGACTTCAAATATTTAAATTTTTAACACAGTAAATTTTTAACACAGTAAATTAATGATAAAACGTCTATTCATGTTAAAATTTCTTTATTTTTCTTTTTTATATTTAAAAAAAAATTTTATTTTTAAGTATTTCTTCCCCATTGTTCCCTTTCCATGTTATGCACTGCTGACGAGCTCAAATGAGAGCGAAACATCGATGTCCAGTGCTACAACCTCTTTTATGTATTTTTTTATATTTTCCTAATTTATCAAAAAAACAAAATTTTTATTTTTTCCATATCTAATTTTTGGTCTACTATTTTTCATTATTCCTATTCTATGTAAAATAAACTAACCTTTTAATTTGTAAACTGTCATGAAGTGACGTTTTCAATAAATTTAAATATCACGTAGTCGCATTTCAAAAACTGTTTATAAAATTGTCAACAAACCATAAAAATTTAAATATTTCCAAACTGGGCCGAAGAAATGTTAAATAAATTGAAAAAAAACATGGTGTATTTTATCTGTTTCTTACAGGGCTTCGAACCGGAACTAAACCTAAAACCGCAAACCGAAAAAAAAACGTTATTTTTTCGGAACAAAAACGTGAACAGAACCGAAAAAAATAACGGTTTATTTTGGTTCGTTGAATTTTTATGTTCTTAAAATAATTTTTACTTTACGCTAAATTTTTGGATTATTTTAGAAATTTCCTTTTCAAAATTTTACACAAATTTATGCAACTTTCATCTCAAAATTACGAGTTTACTTTAAAGAACATTTTTTTTTGAATAAGATTAGAAACTTACAATGTCCACGCTTTCTAAGAAAATGTTGATTTTATTCTTAAAATTTCAAGCCAAATGAATTTTATGGTGATAACTGGAAAGTTTTCTTTTTCAAAATTGTTGGTTCTTTTTTGTAATTTGGACCTTTTTCTCAAAATATTTTCTTTTCCTAAAATTTTGAGTTTAGGAAAAAACTTATATGTTCTATTGTAAATTTTGACTAAAGCAGTGAAGTATGTTTCATTGAAGCACAGTTTCCTGGCAATTTTATTTGCAAATTCGATTTTTTCTGAAAATTCCATTTTTTTCTTCAGAACAAACACTCAAAATTTGTTTTTTTTTCCTAAACTTGGATTGTCCCTTTTATAATCTAATACCCATATTTTTTCGAAGTTATTAATCAACATTTCGAGTTTTCTTGAATTATTTTCTTCAAATTTCACTTTAATTTAAATATGCCAATTTTTTTGCTCGAAATCTCAAATTCTAATGATTTTTTTACGGTGCCGACTTCCTAAAACTTCCCAATTTTGATTTCGCTTCTCAACATTTTTGATAAAATCTCGCTATTTCTAATTTTTCCTAGAAATTGGGGATTTCAGTCAAAATTTCAAGGGAAAAATAAAATATTTATAATCCAATTTAAAGCCGGGATCTTGAAGTTAAGGTTGAAGTTTGAGAGTAAACTTGAAATGGTGACATGTTAGAAAATGTCTAATTTAAACTTCCAATTTTTATCTTTACGCTATATTTGACTTTTTTCTTCAAATCTCTACTTTTGCCTCGAAAATTGAGATACAAATCTTGTCCCCTGAAACCAAGAAAGATAAAAAAAACACAACAAAGGTTGCTTTAACGCGTTTCGACAGCCAAGCTATCATCTTCAGAGAGTTATGTTTTTATCTTTCTTGGTTTCAAACCAAGGACCAATCCGTCCCGCCAAAATTTGGCCTCGAAGCTGCTATTTTTTTTTCAAATTGTTTTGAATTGAGACAGCTTTAAAATCGAAATTTCTGTTTCATATCCTGGTGAATACTGCTGGTGTTCCCGAACTCGTGCCGAAAAAGACGACTGGCGATGGCGACGACGAAAGACAGTTCGTACCGAGACGTTGGGAGACACGTTACGTTAATAATACGAATTCATTTTATATATTTACATATGTTCAATTAGTTTAGTAAAATACAACTTTAAACGTGTCAACTCTAATAAACCCATCTATACAGTCCACTACACGATACAGCTGTATATAGCACAATTTGTAAGACAATGTCTTGTGACATTGTCTTGTGACAAGTCTTGTATTCGTTTTGTAGAATTCATTCAAAATTTACAAATTCGTAATTTGGAACGGGCGAATTTTGAAAAAATGTCGAATTTTTCACAAAAGTCAAACTTTTGAAAAAAGATGAAAATTTCGAAAAAAACTTCAAATTTTGATTGAAGCCATACTTAACTTCGAAAAAGGTCCCGATTTTAATGGTAAAAGGTAAATATTTTCAAAAATGGTTAAGATACTGAAAAAATTCAAAAATTTCAAAAAATCGCAAGTTTGACAAATGAATTGAATTTTTTAAAAAAGTGAAAATTTTCGGGAAAAGGTTGGAGTTCTCAAAAAAGTTAAAATTTCGAGAAATAGTAAAAAGTTTGAGCTAAAATGAAAATTTTCAAAAAAAAAGTAAGGGTTTTTAGAAAAAACGTTTCAACATAATCATATTATACAAAGCCTTATGGGCATCAAATAACAACATGCCGACAAACTCACGCATTCATTAGAATGCCGTGCAGGGAAAGGGCAAAACTATGCCTACAACTCTCAAGGAATAATCTCAGGAAACTTGTAGGGATATGGACAGGTCACTGTCGATTAAACAAACACCTCCACAGAATGGGAATCATAAACGACCCGAGCTGCAGAAGGTGCTTAGAAGAAGATGAGAGTGTCGAGCACGTGATGTGTCACTGCCCGGCACTAGCATCAATCTGAGGATCCACGCTGGGGGACTTCTGGCCTAGTGTGGCCAGTTTGAGAGAGGCGCATCCAAGGGATGTTCTTCAGTTTCTCAACAAGGTTGGGTGGCTGAATGAATGACCAAGGACACCTCAATCACGGGGATAGCACAATGGGCCCGGAAAGGGTGGCCTAAGTGCTGGCCTAAATTTTTAGGCAACCCACAACGAATCCAGAATCCAGAATCCAGAATCATATTATAAAAAAATCAATACTGTGAAAAAATCGAAATTTTAAGAAAAAAAAAAGTTTGAGCTAAGTGAAAATTTTCAAAAAAAAGTAAAGGTTTTCAAAAAAAATGTTTCAACCTAATCATGTTATAAAAAAATCAATATTTTGAAAACTATGGAAATTTTGAGAAAAAACTTTGTGTCAAATTATTTTAAGTAATAGTCAAAATTTTGAAAAAAAGGAGGAATTTTTCCAAAAAAATCAAATTTTGAAAAAGTTGCAGCTCCGAGAAAAGTCGAAATTTTGGTGATAAAAAGTCGAAATATTCAAAAAAAGTCTAAAAATGTCGAAATTTTTGGAAAAACTTGATTTAAAAAAAACAAAAATTAAAGAAAAATCTCATTTTTCAAGTAAAAGTTCAGTTTACTACATAAAAGTTGAAACCTCGAGAAAAAGCTAACATTAAAATAAAAATCTAGTTTCCAAAAAAATATTAAAACGTTGAGAAAGTCAAAAGTTGGACCAAGGTGAAAATTTAAAAAAACGGGATAGAAATTTTCAACAGTCAGTTTTTCAGCATCATTAAATTTACAGAAAATATCAAAATTAAAAAAAAAATAATAATTTTGGGAAAAGACCGAAATTATGTGTAAACACTTTCAAAAAATTTAGAATTTGTCAAATAAATTCAAATCCTAAAGAAAGGCCAAACTGAACAAGTCTTGCGATTAATAAAATAAATAAACATTTAAAAAAAGTGGAAGCTAAAAAAAAAAGAACACTTGAATTTCAAAGTTTCCAAAATATAAAGACTTGATGCTTTAAAGAAGTCGAAAAATGTTTAAGAATTTTCACTTCCTTAATGAGTGTCTGCATGTCTGTCCACCCCAATTTTTATTTATTTTTTAGGGGAATTTAAAGAGCCGCAATTTTCTTTTAAAAGAGCCGCATGCGGCTCTCGAGCCGCATTTTGTCGACGTTTGTCGACGGCATTTTGCCGCGTTTTGTCGACCCCTGGACTAGACGAATCTATAGAAGTAATAGGGAAGTAAAATCGATTAAAAATTGCGACTTGAGACGTCTTTACACAATTACTACAACAATTATTTTCATAGTAAACACTGATGAAAATAAAATTTAAAAAAAAATCACAATTGGCATCATTCGTATATCTTTGTCTAGAAAAAGATTCGCTCTTTCCAAAATGCTCAAAGTTGAAACTAAAGTTCTAAAGTCAAAATTCCTAGAACAAAATTTTCAGATTAAAAACAAATTTTCTTACCAAATTCGAAAGCTCAAGAAAAAAGTTGAAATTTTAGGATTGAAGTGGAAATTTTGAAAAACTAAGTTGAAATTTCTATAAAAACAGTCAACATTTCGAGTTAAAGTTAGAATTAAAAAAAAAAGGATAAGAATTGCAGATTTAAACTCTAAAAAGCTCTTAACGCAGACTGTGGTGCCAGAAATAAAGCTATCTTTTCTTTTGTTCATTGTTTGTTCGAAAATAACTGTTTTTTCGGAAGTTTTGATTTTTTTTAATTTATCATGAAAACTCATCTACGCCTTTAAATGTTAAAGGAAGTCATCTGGAGTTCCAAATTGTCAAGATAATAAAATCAAAAAAGAACATGGTAAGTGTTGAATTTTTAAAAAAACGAAGAAGTAACATTTAAAGTATTCAATTATGAGCTAGACTCATTGGGAGCTCTAAGCTTTTAAGCAACTATTTTTAGAGCCGTAAATCTCAAGACTTTCAAATATCTTCTTGTACTAAGACATTTGAAAGGAATGTTTCCAAGAGTCTTAAGTTATCAAAAATTAAGAAGTAGCATTTAAATTATCATGAAAACTCATCTACGCCTCTAAATGTTAAAGGAGGTCCTGTGGAGTTCTGAATTGTCAAGAAAATAAAATCAAGAAAGAACGTTTTAAGTTGTTGAATTCTAAAGAAAACGAAAAAGTAGTATTGAGAGTATTCAATTCTCACCTAGATTTATTAAATGCATTCAGCTTTTAAGCCAAAAGTTTTAGAGCCATAGATTTCAAAGATTCTCATTTAGAGCCCTAAATTATTGCTAAATATCTTCTTGAAACTCAGAGATTTAAAAGAAATATTTCCAAGAGTCTTAAATTATCAAAAACAAACAAGTATCATTTAAGTTATTATAAAAACTTATGTAGGGATCTTAATGTAACAGAAAGTAATCTGAAGTTCTAAATTCTCAAGAAAATAAAATCATCTTAAGTGCTGAACTCTTAATAAAACCAAGAAGTAACATTTAAAGCAATCAGTTCTCTCCTCCACTCATCAAGAGCTCTATGCTTTTAAGCAAATATTTTTATAGCCGTAGATCCCAAGGGTTTTCATTTAGAGCACCAAATTATTGGTAAATACCTTCTTGAACTCAGAGATTTGAAAGGAATGTTTCCAAGAGTCTTAACTTATCAACAATTGAGAATTTTCATTTAAATTATCATGAAAACTCATCTACGCCTCTAAATGTTAAAGAAAGTCCTCTGGGGTTCTAAATTGTCAGGAAAATAAAATCAAGAACGAACATTTTAAGGTTTTGAATTCTTAAGAAAACAAAGAAGTAGTATTGAGAGTATTCAATTCTCATCTAGACCATTGAATGCTTTCAGCTTTTAAGCCAAAAGTTTTAGAGCCGTAGATTTCAAAGATTCTCATTTAGAGCCCCAAATTATTAGTAAATATCTTCTTGAAACTCAGAGATTTAAAAAGGAATATTTCTAAGAGTCTTAAATTATCAAAAAGCAAGAAGTATTATTTAAGTTATTATGAAAACTCATCTAGGGATCTAAATGTAACAGAAAGTAATCTGAAGTTTTAAATTTTCAAGAAAATAACATCATCTTAAGTGCTGAACTCTTAATAAAACCAAGAAGTAACATTTGAAGTATTCAATTCTCGCCTACACTAACTGAGAGCTCTAAGCTTTCAAGCAAATATTTTAGAGCCCTAAATCTCATGGGTTTTCATTTAGAGCTCCAAATTATTGGTAAATATCTTCTTGAACCCAGAGATTTGAAAATAATGTTTCCAAAAGTATTAAACTATTAAAGACCAAGAAGTAGCATTTAATTTATCATGAAAACTCATCTACGCCTCTAAATGTTAAGGGAAGTCATCTGGAGTTCCAAATTGTCAAGAAAATAAAATCAGGAAAGAACATTTTAAGTGTTGAATTCTTAAAAAAACGAATAAGTAACATTTAAAGTATTTAATTATTACCTACACTCATTGGGAGCTTTAAGCTTTTAGGCAACTATTTTTAGAGCCGCAAATTTTAAGGCTTTCATTTAGAGCACCAAATTATTGGTAAATATTTTCTTGAACTAGGACATTTGAAAGGAATGTTTCCAAGAGTCTTAAGTTATCAATAACTAAGAAGTCTCACTTAAATTATCATGAAAACTCATCTACTCCTCTAAATGTTAAAGAAAGTCTTCTGGGCGTTCTAGATTATCAAAAAAATAAAATCAAGAACGAACATTTTAAGTGTTGAATTCTTAAGAAAACAAAGAAGTAGTATTTAAAGACTCATTGAATGCTCTCAGCTTTTAAGTCAAAAGTTTTAGAGCCTTAGACTTCAAAGATTCTAATTTAGAGCACCAAATTGTTGGTAAATATTTTCTTGAAACTCAGAGATTTAAAATAAATGTTTCCAAGAGTCTTAAATTATCAAAAACCAAGAAATATTATTTAAGTTATTATAAAAATCTAGGGATCTAGGGATTAAAATGTAACAGACACGACTCATTGAGTGCTCTCAGCTTTTAGGCAAATAATTTTAGAGCCTTAAATCTCAAGGGTTCTAATTTAGAGCACCAAACTATTGGTAAATATCTTCCTGAGCTCAAAGATTTGAAAGGAATATTTCCAAGAAAAAAATTATTAAAAACCAAGGAGGAGCATTTAAATTATCATGAAAACTCATCTAGGGCTCTAAGTGTTAAAGAAAGTCATCTGGAGTTCTAAATTGTCAAGAAAATAAAAACAAGAAACAACATTTTAAGTGTTAAATTCTTAAGGAAACGAAGAAGTAGTATTTAGAGTATTAAACACTCACCTAGACTCATTGAATCCTCTCAGCTCTTACGCCAAAAGTTTTAGAGCCTTAGACTTTAAAGATTCTAATTTAGAGCACCAAATCATTGGTAAATATCTTCTTGAAATTTAGATATTTAAAAGGAATGTTTCCAAGAGTCAGAAGTATCATTTAAGTTATTATGAAAACTCATCTAGGGACAACCAACAAGACTCATAGAGTGCTCTCAGTTTTTAAGCAAATAGTTTTAGAGCCTCAAATATTAAGGGCTCTCCTTTAGAGCACCAAATTATTGGTAAATATCTTCTTGAGCTCAGAGATTTGAAAGGAGTATTTCCAAGAATCAAATTATCAAAAACCAAGGAGGAGCATTTAAATTATCATGAAATCTCATCATCATTTGAGCCAGGAAATCTGAAATGAATCTTTCCAAGAGTATTAAATCATCAAAAATCAAAAAACACCATTTAAATTATCATGAAAATTCATCTACGCCTCTAAGTGTTAAAAAAAGTCATCTGGCAGTTCTAAATTGTCAAGAAAATAAAATCAAGAAACGAACTATTTTAAGTGTTGGAATTCTCAAGAAAATCAATAAGTAACATTTAAGGTATTTATTTTTTAACCAAGGCTCATTGGGTACTCTCAGCTTTCAAGCGAATAGTTTTAGTGCCTTAAATCTCAAGGACTCTCATTTAGAGCAAATTATTGGTAAATAGCTCAGAGATCAAATTATCAAAAACCAAGGAGAAGTATTTAAATTATCATGAAAACTCATCAAGGGCTCTAAATGTTAAAGGAAGTCATCTGGAGTTTTAAATTCCCAACAAAATAAAAACAAGTAACTACATCGTAAGTGTTCAATTCTTAAGAAAACCGAGAAGTAATATTTAAAGAATTCTATTCTCACCGACACTGATTGAGAGCTCTAATCTTGCAAGCAAATAGTTTTAGAGCAGAAAATCTTAAGAGTATTTATCTAAAGCACCAAAGTATTTGCAAATAGATCTTGAGCCAGGAAATCTGAAAGGAATCTTTCCAAGAGCCTTAAATTGTCAAAAAGTAAAAAACAGCATTTAAATTATCATGAAAATTTATCTACGCCTCTAAGTGTTAAAGGAAGTGATCTGGAGTTCTAAATTGTCAAGAAAATAAAATCAAGAAAGGATATTTTAGGTGTTGAATTCTTAAGAAAACGAGGAAGTAACATTTAAAGTATTCAATTCTCGCCTAGACTTATTGAGTGCTCTCGGCTTATAAGTCAATAGTTTTAGAGCCTTAAATCTCAAGGGTTCTCTTTCAAAGCAACAAATTATTGGTAAATATCTTTTTGAACTTAAAAATTTAAAGGAAATATTTTCAAGGGCCTTAGATTATCAAAAACCAAGAAGTATCACTTAAGTTATCATGAAAACTCATCTAGGGCTCTAGATATTAAAGGAAGTCATTTGGAGTTCTAAATTTCAAAGAAAATAGAATCACCTTAAGTGCTGAACTCTTAATAATACCAAGAAGTAAGTATTCAATACTTACCAACACTCATTGAGAACTCTAAGCTTTTCAAGCAAATATTTTTAGAGCCATAAATCTCAGGGGTTTCCATTAGGAGCAGCAAATTATCGGTAGATATTTTTTTAAACTTGGAGATTTAAAAGGAATGTTTCCAAGAGCCTTAAATTATTAACAGTAGCATTTAATTTATCATGAAAACTCATCTAGGGCTCTAAATGTTAAAGGAGGTCATCTGGAGTTCTAAATTCCCAACAAAATAAAAACAAGTAACTACATCGTAGGTGTTCAATTCTTAAGAAAACCGAGAAGTAACATTTAAAGTATTTCATTCTCACTGACACTGATTGAGAGCTCTAATCTTTCAAGCATATAGTTTTAGAGCAGAAAATCTCAAGAGTATTCATCTAAAGCACCAAAGTATTTGCAAATATCTCTTGAGTCAGGAAATCTGAAAAGAATCTTTCCAAGAGTCTTAAATTATCAAAAACCAAAAAACACCATTTCAATTATCATGAAAATTTATCTACGCCTCTAAGAGTTAAAGGAAGTCATCTGAAGTTCTAAATTGTCAAAAAAATAAGATCAGAAAAGAACATTTTAGGTGTTGGATTCTCAAGAAAACCAATAAGTAACATTTAAATTATTCAATTGTCACCAAGACTCATTGAGTATTCTCAGCTTTCAAGCGAATAGTTTCAGAGCCTTAAACCTCAATGGCTTTCATTTAGAGCACCAAATTATTGGTAACTATCTTCTTGAGCTCAGAGATTTGAAAGGAATATTTCCAAGAATCAAATTATCAAAAACCAAGGAGGAGTATTTAAATTATCATGAAAACTCATCTAGAGCTCTAAATGTTAAAAAAAGCCATCCGGAGTTCTAAATTCCCAACAAAATAACTACATCGTAAGTGTTCAATTCTTAAGAAAACTGAGAAGTAAAATTTAAAGTATTCCATTCTCACCGACACTGATTGAGAGCTCTAATTTTCCAAGCAAGTAGTTTTAGAGCAGAAAATCTTAAGAGTATTCATCTAAAGCACCAAAGTATTTGCAAATATCTCTTGAGCCAGAAAATCTGAAAGGAATCTTTCCAAGAGTCGTAAATTATCAAAAACCAAATAGCAAAAAAAAACTATCATGAAAATGCATCTACTCTTCTAAGTGTTCTAAATTGTCAAGAAGAGAAAATCAAGAATGAACATTTTAAGTGTTGAATTCTTAAGAAAGCCAAGAAGTAAGATTTAAAGTATTCAATTCTCACCTAGACTTATTGGGTGCTCTCAGCTTTTAAGCCAATAGTTTTAGAGCCTTAAATCTCAAAGGTTCTCGTTTAGAACCCCAAACTATTGGTAAATATCCTTCTGAACTCAGATATTTGAAGGGAATGTTACCAAGGGTCTTCAATTATCGTAAACCAAGAAGTAGCATTTGAATTATCATAAAAACTCATCAAGGGCTACAAATGTAAAAGGAAGTCTTCTGGAAATCTAAATTCTCAAACAAAGAAGATCAAAAAAGAACATCTTAGGGGTTTAATTCGTAAAAAAATTCATCTAGAACCTTAAATCTCATTCAAAATTGGAAAGTCTTAGGAAACATTTTGAGACCCCAAATATTAAACCACTGTTTCTGAAAGTCGTAAATTCTCAAGATTATTGAAAAGGAGCATTAAAGGTGATATGTTTTTGGGGCTAGTAATTTACAAAGAAATTATTTGAGGCCTGAAATCCTAAAGGAAATTTTTGGAAGAGTATTAACTTGTCAAAAAAATCAAGAAGGAACACTTAAATTGTTCAATTCTCAAGTTACTCATTTAAAGCTGAAGCTTTAAAAAAATCCGTTTTTAAAGTCTTCAGTTTCAATGATAAGTCACCTACACACCAGATAATTAAGAAGTATCATCTTGAACCCCAAAATGTAATTGGAGTGTTTCTAAGAAATGATCAGTAAAACCTGTAGCAGTGGAATTGTTAAGAAAACTGCCCTAGGACTTTAAACCTTCAAGGAATTCATCCAGAGATGTAACGTATCAAGTAAATTGATTTTTGTTTGGTCCTGATATGTCAAACCACTCATTTCACATTCAAATCGAAAAAGACTTCTTTTAGTTTGTATTATATATAAAACCCTGTTTCCTACTAGATAACGTTGATTAGGAAATTTGATTTAGTATATTTTACACTTAAGGGATATTCCTCGATGGTGAAAAAGAAGTTGTATTACTACCCTTGATTTTCTAGGACAAATATCGTACCAATACGAGACCCGTACCAATACGAGACTCGTACCAAAAAAAAAAATTCTCTAGGGCTTTAAACCTCGAAAAAATTCATCTAAAGTTCTAATGTATCAAGTAAACTGATTTTTGTTTAATTCGTATGTGTCAAGCCACACATTTTGATTATCAATTCACATCCAAATTCGTAGACTTCTTTCAGTTGATATTTCGTATGAAACCCTGTTTCTTACTAGATAACGTTGCTTAGAAGATCTGATTTAATTTAACGGATTTTCCTCTATGGTGAAAAAAAAGTTGTATTACTACTCTTAATTTTCTAGGACAAATATCGTGCCAATATGAGACTCGTACCGAAATAATTTATCTTCCCAATTTGTGAGTTTTGCATGCGCAAATGCTCTAGAGGGAAAATTCTGAAGGATATAGAGTGACAATCTTTTAATTTTAGAAAATCAAAAATCATGACCAAAGGGGTGAATGAAAACTATAACTGATGAAGTGGGTACTTGGAGAAATCATGTAATTTAAATAAACGCGTGCAAAACCCTCATTTAGCCTCATTTTAAAGTATGGCAGCTCAAGTTGGCGCCAAGCTGAATCGTTTGTTTCAATTCACTCATGCATACGCAATGAAAAATGTGTTTACAGCACCAGCGAACTTATATTTGGCATTTTACTTTCCCGGGCAAGGGACGGGCATTTAGAAAAGGAAATGGAAGACATGTGAAATATTTATATAAAACTTCAAAGTGGGATAAATTCAATTTCAACCGTAAATGTTATTGCCTGAATCTCAATCGGCTCACGTTCGAGTCATTTATAAAATTTATTTATTTGGCTGAGAAATTGGAGAACTTTTAAAGTGCTTCTGCGTTTATGTTTTTGGGTTTCTTATGTGCCCGCGATGTTTTTAATTATTTATGGTTTAAGTGCTTCGCAACTGAGAAATTCCGTCGAATTCGCTTCAGAAATAGAAAAGCACAATCAAGGTGAAAAATCTTTTAAAGTACATTTTTGGTATATTGTAGGACTTACTCATCATTTATTTTATTTTTGCTTACTGACGGGAAGAAATATAGCGTCTCACCTCCTTATATATCATCTGCTTTACTTCTCCTTTCTAAATGTGTGGCAATTTTTTACAACTGAATTTTTTATGGCGAATATACTTTTTAGGGAAGGGTGACATAATTTATGTGATTTTCCAAATGTGGTCGATGTGAAATTGAAAACGGTTTCATGGGGGATATTTACCTTAAACAATCTTCAGTTTATTAGCGGAAGGCCACATCCCTCGAGTGTTTTATTTTTCTTGCAAGCTTCGATAATGTCGCAGATTTGGGGCGCAATAAACTTAGAGCTGCTCCACTCCAATATATCTCGATATTTCCTGTATATTACGAGCGGGGACGGCGAGACAACACCTCCTAAGCCGCTGACTGATGACCCTCCTGCCAGTAAATGCCAGAGATCCAGGGTTTTTGTAATTTTCCGAGTGGCTGTGCATCAAAACCCGCCATTGTTTCTCTGACCACCAGCCACCTCTGCCTTTATATTAAGGAATCTCGTTATTTGTTTTGGTTGATGTTCAATTTCCGTATTTTTCTGTCGCCTTTCCGAACTTTGAGATTGGATTTATGCTGTTATTTTGTACTTGTCACCCTCTACTTCGTCCTTTTATTTGCCGAAAATTAAATCAGTAAAATGTTGAAAAAGACGCCTGTTTTAATTTATTGTAATACTAGCAGGCCTTTGAATAGGATCTGCAAAATGAAATATCTCTCTGCATTATTTCCCTTCTATATTAAGCAACAGCATACGAGACGGACGTCATTAAATATGGATGCAAACGTTGTGGAGCTCATCATTTAGAATGGGGCGAAATTATCTTTCTTGCTGGGAAAATTTCAAATTAATTTGGCCATTGAACTAAAGGGATTACAATTAAAATGTAATTTCGCAATAAAACAGACGAATACGGAAACTTATTTTCTAAATACTAACGCAGCGAAAAGCTGGAAGCAAATTAATAATTCAGAAGCAAATTAAGTCGATTTTAACGTTTCAAGTTATTATTTATCTTCCATTTATATTTCTGTGTGAAGAGGATTAAAATTTTCCAATTTATCAAATATATTTCCCAGTTATCAGTATTTTCTTAAAGGGAATTAGATCTCTTTACAGAAGGATATTTATCAAAAACATCAAATGAAGTAATTATAATCTCAAATGAAAGCTCCAACTTCTTAATTTACTACATCGATTGAAAATTCGAAATTTTGTTTAACGACGATCTTTATTTAATGTTTAGGGGTTGCTTACATAAAAATCATTCCACCGATGCAAATGCGAGAGAAAACATTTATCGGAAATGTAACCTCACACCTAGACCCCGAAGCATTAAGCTCTTCCTGGGGAATTTTCTGGCGCCATATAAGATATGTCGAAGGCGACGTCAGGGTGGACCCCCTGCGGTCGGAAGTCCGGCTGAGAGCCCCACACCCATTTTCCTGTCTGCGGTACACCGCTGTTTTTCACGCCATCTAGATTTAAACTTATTTGTTTTGCACAAAGTGTCGATGCGAGTCGGCAGACGATCTTTTTCAGGAACTGATATATCGCATATCTGAAACTTCTTTCAGGAAGGCGTACACTACTGTTGGCGTTTCGCCCGAGGTGGGTTTTACAGCAGATGAAAATTTGTAACGTACTGGTTGAAAAACAAGAAAATTTATCAGTCACTGTAATTATGAGAAGCTGATTATTGCAAAGTTAGATTTTCTCTGAAAGATCAAATGATTTCTCGAAAAGGTCGAGACTGGTCGCCTAAAAACAAAATGTTTTGTGCCTAATTTGACACAAGTGAATGAAGTTCGCTGAAAGACGAAATATATCGACCAATTTTTAGCAGAAAAGTAATCCATTCGATCCTAAATACCGCTTATTTTAAAACCGAAATGTGTCATCAAATTCGCCTCCTACTCGCAAGTACCCTCAAGCCATAATATCCATTGGTAGTGGATTATGCTTTTAAAAAATGCTTTGAGATATCCGAAAAGAGTATGGTACGGTCGCTGTAGCATGTTTCTTGTAAAATACAGTCGAAAGTCAATTACAAGTCACTCAATGAAATTCACGTCTAGTTGAGTATTTATGGGACTGACCAATGGCTATAAATTGGAAATGTTTGCGGCCACCATAACATAGGTGATGAGGTCGAAGCTGGTTGTAAATATTTTCAACTGTAACACGTTGTCTGTTTTATAACAGAACATTTAATTGCTCCATTGTACTTTTAAGAAAATTCTGTGACAGTTTCTTGAGTATTCAGCTAAAAATGCTTTGACATAGCCAAAAAGAGTATGGTACGGTCGCTGTAGCATGTTTCTTGTAAGATACAGTCGGAAACTCAGCTACAAATCACTCGATTGAAATTCACGTCTGTTGAGTAGTTATGGGGCTGACTAATAGCTATAAATCGGAAATGTTTGGGGCGACTATAACATGCTGATGAGGTCGAAGCCATTTGTAAATATTTTCAACAGTAACACGTTGTCTGTTTTCCAACAGGACATTTACTTGCCTCTTTTTTCTTAGGGAATTCTGTGACAGTTTCTTGAGTATTCAGCTAAATATGTTGCACCAAAATTTTCAGAACAGCTGGTGTGGAGCAGTCGCCCCACTCACCATCGACTGCAATAGAAGAAAAATGTTACACAATCGGTGGAACTTTTTCGTTTGAAATTTGATTTCAAAATTCGTTTTTATCCTAGAACTTCGACTTTTTCTCAAAACTCGTCCTTTTTTCGAAATTTCGACTTTATTGTTAAAATTCCAGGATTCCTTTTTAATTTAACTCTGTCAAATTTCAACCTTCTTCTAAACTTTTACTTTTATTTCAAAGTTTCTTCTTTTCAAAATTAGTTCCCTTTTTTCTAATCTTTTAATTCTGCTTTTTTGAAAAATTTGACTTGTTTCTCAAAATTCGCTTTTATCTTGCAATTTAGAATCACATCTGAAAAATCCATCTTTGTTTTTCTGCAAATGTAGACTTTTTTTTCAAGGTACTTTTTTTTGAAATTCGGCTTCCTTTCTTAAAATTTGTCGTTATTATTATGCTTATTATTATTATTTCCAAAGTAAAAAACTCAACCTTATTTGTCTGAGTCTTTCACTAAGAACTTATGATTTTTTTTAATTCGGTTTTAGGTGCGAGTTGCTATTTTTTCAAAATTGAACTTTTTAAAATTTGGCTTTTTTCGATATTTCGATCTATTCTCAAAGTTTACTTTTTTTGTTTTCGAAATTTCGAGATTTTTTTGACTTAAGCTTTCTTCTCGAGATTTAACTTTTTCTGGAAAATATCCGACCTTATTTTTTGAATTTTAGTCCTTTGCCTCAAAACTTCGAATCTAAAAGAAGTCGAAGTTCATTTTTTTTTGTTTTCGAAATTTCGACTTTTTCTGAGAACATAAATTTTCTTACCGAGATTTGACTTTCTCTGGAAACTATAAATGCTTTTTTTCAAATTTTAGCCCTTTTCTCAACACTTCGATTTTTTTTGGAAATTCGTCTTTTTGTCTTACTTTTTCTTAAAATGTAGCTTATTCCAGAAATTTCGACTTTTTCATCTTTTCTTTCGAGTTTTTGCTCGAAGTTGGTCCATTTTCTCAAAGTTTAGTCGAAATTCGAATATAAAAAGTTGAAGTTTTAGATAAAAATTATATTTGGAATTTTTGACATAAAATTGCTGGCAAATTTATATCTTTTTCCCGAGATTTCAGGACCATGTCAAAAATAAATAAAAACCTAGAAATGATGGGACAACTTTCCAATTTTTCTTCTTGAAATTCTTCTTTCAGAATGTCGACCTTTTTTTAAAATTTCGATCTATTCTTAAAAATCACTGTTTTTTCGAAATTTCAACTTTTTCTGAAAAATTAAGCTTTCTTTTCGAGATTTGACTGTCTCTGGGAAATATCGAACTTTTTTCAAGTTCTAACCTTTTTCTCAAAACTTCGATTTTTTAGAAATTCGTCTGTTTTTCTTATGTTTTCTTAACATTTAGCTCATTCCAGAAATCTCGACTATTTCGTCTTTTCTTTCGAGTTTTTTCTCAAAGTTGGTCCATTGTCTCAAAGTTTAGTTAGAATTCTAATATAAAAAGTTGAAGTTTTAGAAAAAAAAAATGTTATTTGGAATTTTTGACAAAAAATTGCTGGGAGATTTTTACCTTTTTCCCGAGATTTCAGGACCAAAAAAAGATTGCAAGACCATGTCAAAAATAAATAAAATCCTAAAAATAATGAAACAACTTTCCAACTTTTTTTCTTGAAATTCTTCTTTTTTCAGGATGTCGACCTTTTTTTAAAATTTCAAGCTATTCTCAAAGTTCACTTTTTTTCGAAATTTCGACTCTTTCTGAAAAATTAAGCTTCTCGAGATTTGACTTTCTCTGGAAAATATCCAACTTTTTTCGAGCTCCAGCCTTTTTCTCAAAACTTCGATTTTTTTCGAAATTCGTCTGTTTTTCTTATTTCTTCTTAAAATTTAGCTCATTCCAAAAATTTCGACTTTTTCGTCTTTTCTTTTGAGTTTTCTCTCAAAGTTGGTCCTTTTTCTCAAAGTTTAGTCGGAATTCTAATATAAAAAGTTAAAGTTTTAGAAAAAGAATATTATTTGGAACTTTTGACAAAAAATTGTTGGGAAATTAATATCTTTTTCCCGAGATTTCAGGACCATATCAAAAATAAATAAAAAACATAAAAATTAAGGAATAACTTTCCAAATTTTTCTTCTTGAAATTTTTCTTTTTTCAGAATGTCGACCTTTTTTTAAAATTTCGATCTATTCTCGAAATTCATTTTTTTACGTAATTTCGACTTTTTCTAAAAAATTAAGCTTTCTTTTCGAGATTTGACTTTCTCTGGGAAATATCATACTTTTTTCAGGTTCTAGCCTTTTTCTCAAAACTTCGATTTTTTCGAAATTCGTCTGTTTTTCATATGTTTTCTTAACATTTAGCTCATTCTAGAAATTTCTACTTTTTCGACTTTTCTTTCAAGTTTTTTCTCAAAGTTGGTCCATTTTCTTAAAGTTTAGTCGGAATTCTAATATAAAAAGTTGAAGTTTTAGAAAAAAATATTATTTGGAATTTTTGACAAAAAATCGCTGGGAAATTTATATCTTTTCCCCGAGATTTCAGGACCATGTCAAAAATAAATAAAAACCTAGAAATTATGGGACAACTTTCCAAATTTTTCTTCTTGAAATTCTTCTCGAGATTTGACTGTCTCTGGGAAATATCGAACTTTTTTCAAGTCCTAACCTTTTTCTCAAAACTTCGATTTTTTAGAAATTCGTCTTTATTCAGAATATCGACCTTTTTTCAAAATTCATTTTCTTAAAACTAGGTCGAAATTGAAATAGAAAAGGTAAAAATTTGGAAAAATTCTTTTTGAAAATTTTGAGACAAATATTTCTTGGAAATGTTAACATTTTATCACAAAATTTGGCATTATCTATTTCTATAAATTTCGATTTTTTTAAATTCGTCTTTTTTTGACTTTTTTCCAAAATTTTCTCAAAGTTAGATTGGAATTCTAATATAAAAAATTAAAGTTTTTGAAAAAATATTATTTAGATTGCAGGAAAATTTCATCTTTTTCTCGAGATTCTATGACCTCATCAAAAATAAATATACTTCTCGAAGTTGGTCCTTTCCAGAAATATTGACTTTTTTAAAGATTTATTTAATTTAAGGAATTTCGTGACCATGTCAAAATTAAATAAATATGCAACAATAAGGAGAGAAAAAATTTCAAAACTTTTCTTAAAATTCCACTTTTTCCGAAAATATCGACTTTTTTCAAATTTCATTTATTTAAATTTCATGGCCCTGTTAAAAATAAATAAAAACGTAAAATTAGAGAGAGAAAAACCTCCAAATCTTTTCTCGAAAATCGTCTTTTACCAGAAATGTGAACCTTTTCTTAAAATTTGTTAATTTTCTCAAAATTCGGTCAAAATTTAAATAAAAAAAGCTCAAATCTTGAGAAAGTTGCGAGAATAATATTTCTTTGAAATTTCAACTTTTTATCTCAAATTTTGACAATTCCTTCTTCTGAAAATTTCAACTTTTTTCAGATTCATCTCTTAAGCTTCCCCCAAAATTTAGAGGAAAAGGCGAAATTCTGAATAAAAGGCGAAATTCTGAATAAAAGTCGAAATTTTCAAAAAATGTGCGAATGGTGAAAAAAGTAAAAATTTTCACAAAAAGTAAACAACTGATAATATTTTTTGAATGAGTTAAAATTTTGAGAAAAAACTGAAATGAAAAAATATAAAATTGTAAAATTGGAAATGTTCAATGGAAGTTTTCAGTCAATTTGAAAACTTAGAGTCAAAAATTTAAAAAATTATGTCGAATTCAAAATAGTCAAAATCTCGAGTAAAAGTAAAAGTCTTGAAAAAATCGAAAGTCGATGAAAACATTTTGAAAAAAAATGGTAAATATCTTAAAAGTTGCATTTCTCAAAGTAGTCAAAAGTACAAAAAAAGTCAATATTCTCAAATAGTCAAAATTGTCAGAGTTCAAATTTTCAAAAAGATTAGAAGTTTCAAGAAAATTTCAAGCAAAGTAGAAATTGGAATACTAAACTTGTCCCCTGAAGCCAAGAAAGATTAAAAAACACACCAAAGTTGCGTTTCGATAGCCAAGCTATCATCTTCAGATGTATTTCAATTTTTAAAGATAACTAAGGACCACCAAAGGTAGAAATCACAAAAAAAGTCGATTTTTTTTTAAAAAGTGATGATTTTGAAAACCTGCAGTTTTTAAAAACTCCAATTTTTAAAAACTCCAATTTTTAAAAACTCCAATTTTTAAAAATACAAAATTCTGAAAAAAGTTAAAACTTGCACAGAGTAAAAATTCCAAAAAAAATCAAAAAAATGTAGTTTTCCGAAAGAAAAAGAACTCAGAAGATCAAAAATTTGAAAGAGTATCGAAATTTTCAAAATAGCGGAATTTGGGCAAAACTCGAAAGTTCCATAGAGCAACATTTTAAAAAAAATATTTGGAAACGGTTAAAATTTTTAAATCAAATCAAAATTTCGAAAGGAAGTTAAATATTTTTTTTAATGGAATGTTTGAAATAAGTGGAAATTTTACAATGTCAACATTTTCAAAATAAAGTTGGAATTTAAAAAAATGAAATTAGAAATATCGAAAATTAAAAAAAAGAGTCTAATTCTTGGAAAAATTTTAACAAAGAATTCAAAGCATCAAAGACAAGGATGTCAAGAAGAGGCCAAATATTCATTAAATGGTCGAAAATATCAAAAATAAAAAAACAATTTGAGAAATAAATCGACTTCCTAAAAAATCAATTTCCTAAAAAACTCAAAAACAAGCCAACATGCTTCAATAAATCGAATTTTAAAAGATATCAAAATATTGAAAGCAAAAGTCGAAGTTATAAAAAAATCCGCTTTTTTTTTCAAGTTGAAATTTATAATTCAGCAATAAAAATTTGTTCAGAAGTGGAAATTTCGCGAAAATGTCGAAATTTTGAGAAAAAGGAGCCTACAAAAAAATCTCAGCATTTAGCAAAAGTCAAAATTGTCGACAAAAGTCGAAATTTTCCTGAATTCTCAAGGTAAAAACCCTCCATTATCCAATATTACAAACAGGCAACTAGTGTTACCAGCATCTGTATTAACTGTTGCCCCATTATCCAATGTTACAAACAGCAACTAATGTTACCGCTAACTGTATTAAGTGTTGCCTGCCCTATCTAATATTATAAATAGCAACCTAGTGTTACCAGCATCTGTTTTAAGTGCTGCCTGCCTCATTATCTAGTATTACAAAGTACAATTAGTATTACTGGCATCTGTATTAAGTGTTGCCTACACCATTTCTAATATTATAAAGGGCAACTAGTGTTATCGGTTTCTGAATTAACTGTTGCCTGCTCATTATATTGTACACCAATACCTCACTTTGCGTCGGGGTTACGTTCTACAAAAACACGACGCAAATTTAAACGACACAAAGTAAATTAAGATTTTCTATAGTAAACCATGGAAAGATCGAAGATAGGTTCCAGGGTTACGAAAATACTACTTTTTAAAAAGAAAACTGAACAAAGTAAACATTTGAAAAGCAAAAATAATATAAAATTTTATTACATACATACAAAAACAAAAAAAAAACGTATTCAATTAAAACAAAATAAACTATTCAATCAATTTATGAAAAACAAAATTAAAATTAATCACTGTCTGATGAGTCCTTAGTGGCTGTTGTCGTAAGTCGGCTTTCTTTTACAAAAAATTGGTCCAATGTTTGCTGAACAGCTTTTTTTTTCAACGTAAAATAAATTTCTTGTAGCAATTGATATTCGTAGCTACCACCTGGTACACTTTAAAACTCCTTTCGCTGAGAGGATCGTTTTTTAAAAAAATCTCCATAGCTTCGTCAATCAAACACATCGCTTTGGAAATTTGTTTGGAGGTTAAAGTTTGTTCTTCGGAGATTTCTATTGAACGGTCACTATCATCTTCTTCATTAGCAAATTGCAATTCCAGTTGCAATAGTTCTTCATTAGAGACTTCTTGGTTGTGCGAGGTTAGCAATTCATTTATGTCAGTCTCCTCCATACCTTCAAAATTAGACTCTCTAGCTAAATTAGAAATTTCATGACGAACAGCTGGTGTACCATCAACTTCTGCAGCGCATATTCGGTGAACACATTCAGGCCATATTTTGCGTCAAACACCATTCATGCAAGATGGTTTAATCTCCTCCCACGAATCGAAAATAATTTCTATGGCTTTTATAATGTAGAACTTTTTCCAAAACTCTAGCATGGTAGGCTTATCTTGTCCATCAGTCTCACTTAAAAGAAGTTTAAATGTTCGTGGAAGGTAATAACTTTTAAAAGTTGATATTACTCCCTGATCCATCGGCTGAATAACTGGTGTCGTATTATTATTATTATTAAATACAAATTCACGTTTTCTGACTCAACGTAAACTGGATGGCCAGGAGCATTGTCTACTAGGACCAAAGCCTTGAAGTTTAAGTTTTCCTTGTTGCAATAAGCTTTAATTTCTGGAATAGCACAAGTTGAAACCCAGTTTTGAAATAATTATGCTGTCATCCATGCTTTTTTGTTTGCTCGCCAGTGGACAGGAAGCAGATTCTTTGAATAACCTTTCATAGCTCTTGGATTTTCTGATTGATAAATTAGAAATGGTTTAAATTTGAAATCACCATATGCATTACCATCAAGAAGAAGAGTCAGTCTATCCTTGCCAGCTCTAAATCCTGGCGCAGATTTTTCTGTTTTAGATATGAAAGTTCTGTTAGGTAGACGTTTCCAAAATAACCCAGTCTCGTCAACATTAAAGACTTGTTTCGGATCATAGCCACCTTCATGAATTAATGCTTTTAACTCTGTCGGGTAGCGTTCTGCAGCAGTTAAATCCGCGCTAGCTGCTTCGCCTTTAAGAGCAATGCTGTGCAGATTTGCTCGAACCTTGAATCTCTCGAACCAGCCCTGACTAGCTTCAAATGTTTCATTCTTGTCTGTATTATTACCACTAGCATTATCGTTGGATACTGCTTTACTTTTTATGTCATCAAATAAGCTTTTTGCTTTCGTCTGAATTACCATTTTACTTAATGGTATTCTCTGCGCAACTTGATTTTCAATCCAAATAGAAAGCAAGGTCTCCATTTTGATCATCAAAGCACTCCTTGTACGGGTCATCGTTTTAGTATCTAATGATGTTGCAGGTTTTGCAGCCTCTCTTATTTTATCCCCATCTCGATCTCTAATACTTCTGACAGTTGTTGCAGCCAAGCCAATAGCCTTTGCTACCTCCACAGCCTTCTCTCCCTTATCAAATCGTCGCAGAATATCTTATTTTGTCTCCAAACTGATAGTTTTTTTTTTTATTTTTGGTAATTCTACCAGCAGCGCCCTTTCCACTCATTTGGCTAAAAAAATTACAAGTGTATGTAAAAATAAATAATATAACTCTGCCAATAAATAAATTGGAACAATATTAACCTTTTTTGTAACCAGAAACAACCCGTAAAAGTTTATTATTCTCTTTTAAAAAAAAGCTCAACACACTAATTGAAACGTTACAAAAAGCACAACATACTACATAATTAAAACTGAACTCTAAAATTAGCAAAACAAAGTGAAAATAAAACTGTATTAAAATTGCGTTGATTTTCGGGTAGAAAGGGAATCCTCGAGTTTGATGGCATGGCGCAATTAGAAACAAAAGTGGTGCCATCTTTTATAAAAAAAAAAAAAAATTCAGAAAATTTCAAAAAAAAAATTAAAGACTCGAACCCAAAACAACGCAACCTCGAAAATCTAACGACGCACAGTGAAAATTAGTATTAATTAAGCAGCGACGCAACTTCGAAAAAATGCAAAACGAAACGACGCAAAGCGAGGTATTGGTGTATTCACGAATTATAGAAGGAAAATAGTACACGACCGCAGAAAAGGGTGTCAAAAAAGCGTCTGGAGAGTAGGTAGTTCGTTCTCGTGATATCAAAAGTGATTGAATTCTATTACTAAAATAAGAAACGAAGCAAATAAATATGGCTATTAAACACCTGTTGAGAAATGTCAGAACTTACCGATTTCGTTTTATTTTAATGTCATTTCTTAGCGCATTCAATTCATATTTTTTACGAAAAAAATGATGCAGGAGAAATCTAAAAACGTTTGAGATGGGTTTTTTTTGTAGTCTTTCAACAGAATAACTGAGCTGCAATTGCTACTATGATCTCTGGCGCGCTTAAGGTGAGCAATGATTTTCAAGGAGAGAGAGAGAGAAAGAGAGAGAGAGAGAGAGAAAGAGAGAGAGAGAGAGAGATAAAGAGAGAGAGAGAGAGAGAGAGAGAGAGAGAGAGAGATAAAAAAGAGAGAGAGAAAGAGAAAGAGAGAAAGCGAGAGAAAAGAAACAGTCGGAACTATTCCACTTTCTAGACGCATTTTGGTCAAATTTTTATGCATAACCAATACAAAATGGGCCATAAGTAATGGTACAGAGAGCAATAGTGGATTTTTTGAATAAAAATAATGTTATTTAGCTACATTTAGCTTATACTAAAAGTTGATACTAACATAAATACAGAGTGTTAAAGTTAAAAAAAAAGTTTGATTTTTCGTATAACTATTGAATTAATTGTAATATAGGCACGAAATTGGACACAATGGGGTTTCTTCAGTCAACAAACTCTAATTTGCTAACATATTACCAATAGCTGATAGGGGCGCTACCTGCGCTACCTTCATAGCTCTAAATCTTCATAACTTTTTTGTACACCAACGTATATTAATTTTAAATGGGTTGTTTTATTTCCCCATATTTTCTACGTAAAAAAGGTGTACTTTCTGAAAGTTGATACGAGCAACCGTTTCCAAGATATTTGCGTTTAAAGCTTGACGTGAATTGGTTTTAAATTACTAAGATATTAAATTTTCGAAGTAGGCTTGAAAAAAACTGATCATAAGACAGCTTTGAAAGTTATCTATTTTAAATATTATTTATTATTACCTAAATTTTGAAAATCTAAATAAAGAAAATCCAAAAAATTAAGACGTAATTTATTTTCTAACATAGAGATGTGAGATAGGAAGTCTGAGTCCGCACAAGCAAATTTTAATAGTCTGTGTGGTCAAAGCGGATATTCAAAGATGAATTTCAATAAAAGACAGCCAGATTTTTAATTGTTTACAATCCCTTTACATTGAAAAAGTCATTTCCCACATTCTTATTTTTGAAAATAAATTTTGTTTTGGTATTTCATTTAAATTTGCTTTAGAAATTTAAAAAATGTGTGTAATAATAACGTCAGTAGAGTAATATTTGATATAAACTATTTTAGAGTCAGTTTCATTACTTTTATTTTAAACCTACTGCGAAAAATTCCCATTTACATAACTTAAAATAAACGTACTGCACACTTTGAAAGCAAATAACTTTGTAAACGGTTGCTTGTATCAACATTTACAAAGTATACCTTTTTTACGTAAAAAATGTAGGTAAATAAAAATATCTATTTAAAATAAGTGCACATAAAGGCACAAAAAAGTTATGATGCTTTAGAATAATACAAGGTAGCGCAGGTGGCGCCCCCTATGAGTTACTGACAATCGGTTAGCAAATTAGAATTTCTTGACCAAAAAAACCCCCCTATGCCAAATTTCTCGTCTATGGTGAAATGTGTTCATCAGTTGTGCGAAAAAATCACAATTTTTGTTTCAACTTTGACACCCTGTATCTCTGTTAATATCAGCTTTTGGTATAAGGAAAATGTAGCTAAATCACGTTATTTTTATACGAAATATCTTCTGTTGCTTTATGTACCATTACTTAGGGTCCAACCTGTATTACAAACAACAACTAAAGTTACCGACATTTGTACTAAGTGTTGCCTGCCTAATATTCCAATATTCTAAATATTATAAACCGCAACTAGTGTTACCGGTATTTGTATTAACTATTGCCTGCCCCATTATTACAAATTGCAACTAGTATTACCGAGATAAGTATTAAGTGTTGCCTGCTCTATTAACTTTATTACTTTATTATTTGGTTTATTTTTTAATTATCTTTAATTATAACTTGTTATCTATAAAAAATACATACTGGTGTATACTTTTAATTACAGTAAAACAACTCATTTCATTTAAATATTAAACTTCAATCGAGTTTTGTTATTAAAGTTTTATTTTTTATTCAAACAATTGCAAAGTTCTGAAAATTCAATGCGTAATATTCAATAGTAATCTATTTAAACTTAACTCATCTGAAGTGAAGTCTAGAGCTAAAAATTTATTATATTTGCTGACATATTGTATTTTACCCAAGAAAAAAAATATTTTTCATTAATTTTCTTACATCATATTTTTGTTGTGGTTATCTTTAAAAATTAAAATACAAATCTTGTCCCCTGAAACCAAGAAAGATTAAAAAACATAACAAAGGTTGCTCTAACGCGTTTCTATCATCTTCAGAGATATACTGATACTTTTTTAATCTTTCTCGGTTTCAGGGAATAAGATTTGTATTTCTACATTATATTTATTGCAGAAATTAAACCTAGAAAGCTTCAGTGTTTTCTCCACAAAATAAATACTTAATCGTGCTAAATTCGTAACTCGTTATCTTGCTAAATTCAGAAATTCCAAATAGCATTCGCCAAATAAACAGAAATCCGGCTACCAATACTTTAAAATACAGCATAATAAACTGTCGTCTCGTGTTACAATTATTTGACTTTATGAGTAATAGCAATCGCGGATAAGATAAAGCCCACACAATCTTATCTCTGCTCAATGCTCACACCTAAACAAAATAATTCCAATTCCAGTTCGCCGGCAGTAGCTCCCAAAAAATTAATCGTTATTTTTGCACCGAACAATGCATGTGAAATTAATTTTCGCCACAATTGCAATTTTGTGCAAAAGTGCGTTGTGCCAGGTAGACATTAACTGTAAGTATTATTTATATTTTCAAACTGCAATGCGTTTGAGTAATCTGGAGGTACAAAAAAATTCGATGATTCATGTGCGTTACCTTTTGGAATTTTCGCTTTTGTATTCGACGAAGGGATTTCTATCGATCCTATACTGCGTGTGGTTTATCATTTTGATAAAATTTGTTACCAATCTCGAAATTTCGAATATATATTCCGTTTTTTTTTTTTAAGTGAAAACTTCTTTAGGCGCGTTGAACGATTTGGGATAGGAGGTAAATGTGTTACCATCACGCGTTACCAACAATCCTAAGTGTTAGGGGTATATTCTACTGGTAACTTTAGAGCATATATTTCATTATCAATAAATATTAAATTCGTTTCCACACGATACAAGCATCCACCAACCACAAATACAAAAAGGTGAGTCAGTTTGATAGAATTTATTTTCAAATATTTCCAATATTCTGACCTATTTACTACTATCAGTTCGAACTACCTAGTTTTAGGTTTTCACTTCGGTCAGCAGTCTCCAAATTTTAAATATATTTTAAGCTTTTCTCAAAATTTTGATTGTTTTCTGAAAACTTGGACTTTAATCTTAAAATTTCTTTTAAAAGTCTTGAATTCTCGAATTTAAAGCCCCCAGCTTATCAATTCCGTACAAATTTTGGAAAAAAATGTTGATGATTATTTAGATCTCCCGAATTTTTTAAATATAACAAGAAGTCTACTTAGTTTACTAACTAGAATTACTGTGTAGTTAATGAACAGTGAAATTTACAACATATTTGAAAACTATTTTTTTCTTAATCAGTGTTAGAAATTGGAAATGCGTATAGCCTTAAAGCCTTATCAAGAATAGAAGTCCCTTTAGTGCTGTCGTTATTATATCCATAATTTACAGGATATCTAAAAACTATTTTTTTCTTAATCAATATTAGAAATTGGAAATAGCGTATAGCCTCAATGCCTTAGCAAGAATAGAAGTGCCTTTAGTGGAATCGGTTATTTTATCCAAAATTTGTACCAGAGGTAATGTGTTGATAAAATATTGACTATGACAAGTGATTTAGTTTGTAATAGTTGCAACATCCGGTGGTAAACACATTCAGGTTGCATCGTGCGAATTACTTTGATTGGCGTGTTGTTATCAAAAAGTGTGATTCATTATTCTCGGTGTCAAGAAACAAAATAAGTCTCCATGCTGCACTAGATATCCATAAACTGCATAGTGATCGAGTTGAACACACTTCCAACTATTCACTTGAAATTCTTCACTTCACTTGAAAATAGTTCTTAAAAAAATCAGTAATGTTATGTTGTAAATTATTTTTATTGGTGCTGTTGTGTACAATCGTTGACTCGGTTTTGAGCAAGTATGAACACTGGAAATGTAAGTTCAAATCTGTTTAGTTTTTCCTTGACCTTTTGATTAAATATAAATGCATATATTAGATATTAGTTATTACAAACAAATTCGATAAACGCAAATAATGTAATGATGCATAAAATTATACCAATCAATCGTATGTTGTGCTTAGATCTTACCTATAAATCTTAATTAAGTTTGTTGCCTTTCAAACAGAGAGCTTAAAAGTTTGTTGTATTTCAAATAGAGAGCTTAAAAGTTTGTTGTATTTTAAATAGAGCGCTTAAAAATTTGTTGTACACCAATACCTCGCTTTGCGTCGTTTCGTTTTGCTTTTTTTCGAAGTTGCGTCGCTTCTTAATTAGTACTAATTTTTACTGTGCCTCGTTAGATTTTCGAGGTTGCGTTGTTTTGGGTTCGAGTCTAATTTTTCTTTTGAAATTTTTTGAAATTTTCTTTTTTTTTCCAAAAGATGGCACCACCTTTGTTTCTAATTGCACCATGCCATCAAAACTCGGGGATTCCCTTCTAACCGAAAATCAACGCAATTTTAATACAGTTTTATTTTCACTTTGTTTTGCTAATTTTAGAGTTCAGTTTCAATTATGTAGTGTATTGTGCTTTTTGTAAGGTTTCAATTAGTGTGTTGTGCTTTTTTTAAAAGAGAATAATAAACTTTTACGGGTTGTTTCTAGTTACAAAAAAGGTAAATATTTTTCCAATTTATTTATTGGCAGAGTTATATTATTTTTTTTACATACACTTGTAATTTTTTAAGCCAAATGAGTGGAAAGGGCACTGCTGGTAGAATTACCAAAAATTTAAAAAAAAAAACTATCAGCTTCGAGACAAACGACGATTTGATAAGGGAGAGAAGGTCGTGGAGATAGCAAAGGCTGTTGGTCTGGGCTGCAGCAAGCTGTCAACTATTAGAGATCGAGATGAGGATAAAATAAGAGAGACTGCAAAATCTGCAACATCATTAGATGCTAAAACGATAACCCGTACAAGGACTGCTTTGATGATCAAAATGGAGTCCTTGCTTTCTATTTGGATTGAAAATCAAGTTGCACGGAGAATACCATTAAGTAAAATGGTAATTCAGACGAAAGCATAAAGCTTATTTGATGACATAAAAACTAAAGCAGTATCCAACGATAATGCTAGTGGTAATAATACAGACAAGAATGAAACATTTGAAGCTAGTCAGGGCTGGTTCGAGAGATTCAAGGTTCGAGCAAATCTGCACAGCATTGCTCTTAAAGGCGAAGCAGCTACCGCTGATTTAATTGCGGCAGAACGCTACCCGACAGAGTTAAAAGCATTAATTCATGAAGGTGGCTATGATCCGAAACAAGTCTTTAATGTTGACGAGTCTAGGATATTTTGGAAACGTCTACCTAACAGAACTTTCATATCTAAAACAGAAAAATATGCGCCAGGATTTAAAGCTAGCAAGGCTAGACTGGCTCTTCTTCTTGGTGATAATGCAAATGGTGATTTCAAATTTAAACCATTTCTCATTTATCAATCAGAAAATCCAAGAGCTATAAAAGGTTGTTCAAAGAATCTGCTTCCTGTCCACTGGCGAGCAAACAAAAAAGCATGGATGACAACATCATTATTTCAAAACTGGGTTTCAACTTGTGCTATTCCAGAAATTAAAGCTTATTGCAACAAGGAAAACTTAAACTTCAAGGCTTCGGTCCTAGTAGACAATGCTCCTGGCCATCCAGTTTACGTTGAGTTGTCAGAAAACGTGAATTTGTATTTAATAATAATAATAATACGACACCAGTTATTCAGCCGATGGATCAGGGAGTAATATCAACTTTTAAAAGTTATTACCTTCCACGAACATTTAAACTTCTTTTAAGTGAGATTGATTGACAAGATAAGTCTACCATGCTAGAGTTTTGGAAAAATTCAACATTATGAAAGCCATAGAAATTATTTCCGATTCGTGGGAGGAGATTAAACCATCTTGCATGAATGGTGTTTGGCGCAAAATATGGCCTGAATGCGTTCACCGAATATGCGCTGCAGAAGTTGATGCTACACCAGCTGTTCGTCATGAAATTTCTAATTTAGCTAGAGAGTCTAATTTTGAAGGTATGGAGGAGACTGACATAAATGAATTGCTAACCTCGCACAACCAAGAATTCTCTAATGAAGAACTATTGCAACTGGAATTACAATTTGCTAATGAAGAAGATGACAGAGACCGTTCAATAGAAGTCTCCGAAGAACAAAATTTAACCTCCAAACAAATTTCCAAAGCGATGTGTTTGATTGACGAAGATATGGAGATTTTTTTAAAAAACGATCCTGACAGCGAAAGGAGTTTTAAAGTGCACCAGGCGGTAGCTACGAATATCAATTGCTACAAGGAAATTTATTTTACGTTGCAAAAAAAACTTGTTCAGCAAACATTGGACCAATTTTTTGTGAAAGAAAGCCGACTTACGACAACAGCCACTATGGACTCATCAGACAGTGATTAATTTTAATTTTGTTTTTCATAAATTAATTGAATGGTTTATTTTGTTTTAATTGAATACGTTTTTTTTTGCTTTTTGTATGTATGTAATAAAATTTTATATTATTTTTGTTTTTTAAATGTTTACTTTGTTCAATTTTCTTTTTAAAAAGTAGTATTTTCGTAACCCTGGAACCTATCTTCGATCTTTACATAGTTTTCTATAGAAAATCTTAATTTACTTTGAGTCGTTTCAATTTGAGTCGTTTCAATTTGCGTCGTGTTTTTTTAGAACGTAACCCCGACGCAAAGTGAGGTATTGGTGTATTTGAAATAAAGAGCTATAATGGTGGTGGAACGGACTGGTCCTTGGTTATCTTCAAAAATTAAAATACAAATCTTGTTCCCCTGAAATCAAGATCTTTCTTGGTTTCAGGGGACAAGATTTGTGTTTCAAATAGAGAGCTTAAAAAATTACTGCTTTATTGTAAGCTATCTGTTTTCGACCTGGGGAATAAAAAGAAATATTTCTCGATGGTTCTTTTATGGTTATTTCATGAAGTGAACTAGCTATTACCAGCCACTTCGTCATCAACTTATCAATAACTGTAATGCAACGAATGGACATTTGAAATTTTAAATTTAAATAGAATTTCAAATTAATTATCAGTTCAAATTGTGAGGTGGTAATGTAATATTACTGAAATTGGTAATAGGGATGCCTACTTTTATGGTAATAGTTTGAGGATCTAAGAAGAGAGGCCGCTGTCAAAATAAAAATCAGAGTTTGCACTCTTACCTCTCTCTATGATTTTACATCATGTAAATGCTTATGAAGTTTATTTAAACTGTCTGGATTTAAGTTTGAGGATAAAAAATATTCCGCATCGGTAAGGATAATGTCTACACCAATTTTCGTCAACATCCGTTCAGTAATTGAGCTGTGAAAAGCGAACAAACAAGCAGACAATATTTCGCCTCTTCTCGAAAGTATTTGACTTTTTTTGAAATTTTTCGATTCTTCTTAAAATTTGTCGTGTCTTCTTAAAAGTCCTCAACTGTTCTCAAAATTCTGCAACTCTCCTTCGAAATTTTACGACTCTTCTCTAAATTCTTTGATTTTTCTCGAAATTTTTCGACTCTTGTTAAAATTTTACGACTGTTCTCGAAATTTTTCGACTCCTGTTAAAATTCTGCGACTCTTCTCGAAATTCTTTGTCTCTTTTCAAAATTCTTTGACTTATTTCGAAATTTGTCGTCTCTTCTCAAAATTCCTCAACTCTTCTCAAAATTCTTCAACCCTCCTCGAAATTCTACGGCTCTTCTTGAGATTTTTTGACTTTTTTCGAAATTTATAGACTTTTCTCGAAATTCTTCTTCTCTTCTCAAAATTTTTCAACTTTCCTCGAAACTTTACAACTCCTCTTAAAATATTTTGGTTTTTCTCGCAATTTTTCGACTCTTCTCGAAATTCTTCTTCTCTTTTCAAAATTTTTCAACTTTCCTCGAAACTTTACAACTTCTCTTAAAATATTTTGGCTTTTCTCGCAATTTTTCGACTCTTCTCGAAATTTTTCGACTCTTCGCAAAATTCTTCAACTCTCCTAGAAATGTTATGACTTTTTTCAAAATGTTTTGACATTTCTCGAAATTTTTCATCTCTTCTCGAAATTCTTTGACTCTCCCCGAAATTCTTTGTCTTTTTTCGAAATTTTCCTCTTCTTCTCTAAATTTGTCATCTCTTCTCGAAATTTTTCGACTCTTCTCCAAATTCTTCAACTCTCCTCAAAATTTTACGACTCTTCTCGGAATTGTTAGACTTTTCTCGAAATTTTTCAACTCTTCTCGAAATTCTTCGACTTTTCTCGAATTTCTTCGACTCTTCTCAAAATTATTTGACTCTTTTCGAAAATCTTAAACTTTTCTCAAAAGTCGTCGCTTCTCAAATTTCTTAAGTCTTTTCTCGCCTCGAAATTTTACGGCTCTTCTCAAAATTCTTTGACTTTTTTCTAAATTCTTCAACTTTCCCCGAAATTTGTCCTCTCTTCTCGAAATTCCTTGACGCTTTTTAAAATTCTTTAACTCTAGTCAGAAATGTTATGACTTTTTTCAAAATGTTTTGACATTTCTCGAAATTTTTCATCTCTTCTCGAAATTCTTTGACTCTCCCCGAAATTCTTTGTCTTTTTTCGAAATTTTCCTATTCTTCTCTAAATTTGTCGTCTCTTCTCGAAATTTTTCGAATCTTCTCCAAATTCTTCAACTCTCCTCAAAATTTTACGACTCTTCTCGGAATTGTTTGACTTTTCTCGAAATTTTTCAACTCTTCTTGAAATTCTTCGACTTTTCTCGAATTTCTTCGACTCTTCTCAAAATTATTTGACTCTTTTCGAAAATCTTAAACTTTTCTCAAAAGTCGTCTCTTCTCAAATTTCTTAAGTCTTTTCTCGCCTCGAAATTTTACGGCTCTTCTCAAAATTCTTTGACTTTTTTCTAAATTCTTCAACTTTCCCCGAAATTTGTCCTCTCTTCTCGAAATTCCTTGACGCTTTTTAAAATTCTTTAACTCTAGTCAGAAATGTTATGACTTTTTTCAAAATGTTTTGACATTTCTCGAAATTTTTCATCTCTTCTCGAAATTCTTTGACTCTCCCCGAAATTCTTTGTCTTTTTTCGAAATTTTCCTATTCTTCTCTAAATTTGTCGTCTCTTCTCGAAATTTTTCGACTCTTCTCCAAATTCTTCAACTCTCCTCAAAATTTTACGACTCTTCTCGGAATTGTTAGACTTTTCTCGAAATTTTTCAACTCTTCTCGAAATTCTTCGACTTTTCTCGAATTTCTTCGACTCTTCTCAAAATTATTTGACTCTTTTCGAAAATCTTAAACTTTTCTCAAAAGTCGTCGCTTCTCAAATTTCTTAAGTCTTTTCTCGCCTCGAAATTTTACGGCTCTTCTCAAAATTCTTTGACTTTTTTCTAAATTCTTCAACTTTCCCCGAAATTTGTCCTCTCTTCTCGAAATTCCTTGACGCTTTTTAAAATTCTTTAACTCTAGTCAGAAATGTTATGACTTTTTTCAAAATGTTTTGACATTTCTCGAAATTTTTCATCTCTTCTCGAAATTCTTTGACTCTCCCCGAAATTCTTTGTCTTTTTTCGAAATTTTCCTATTCTTCTCTAAATTTGTCGTCTCTTCTCGAAATTTTTCGAATCTTCTTCAAATTCTTCAACTCTCCTCAAAATTTTACGACTCTTCTCGGAATTGTTTGACTTTTCTCGAAATTTTTCAACTCTTCTCGAAATTCTTCGACTTTTCTCGAATTTCTTCGACTCTTCTCAAAATTATTTGACTCTTTTCGAAAATCTTAAACTTTTCTCAAAAGTCGTCTCTTCTCAAATTTCTTAAGTCTTTTCTCGCCTCGAAATTTTACGGCTCTTCTCAAAATTCTTTGACTTTTTTCTAAATTCTTCAACTTTCCCCGAAATTTGTCCTCTCTTCTCGAAATTCCTTGACGCTGTTTAAAATTCTTTAACTCTAGTCAAAATTTCACGTCTATTCTTGTAATATTTTGATTTTTCTCAAAATTTTTCGACTTTTTCTCGAAATTCTTCGACTTGTTCTCAAAATTCTTCACCTCTTCTAGAGATTTTTGCTTTGCTAAATGTTTTGACTTTTCTCGAAATTTTTTATCTCTTCCCGAAATTCTTCGACTCTTCCCGAAATTCTTTGTCTCTTTTCATAATTTTCCTATTCTTCTCGAAATTTGTCATCTCTTCTCGAAATTTCTCGACTCTTCTCCAAATTCTGCAACTATCCTCGAAATTTTACGACTTTTTCTCGTAATTGTTTGACTTTTCTGGAAATTTCTCGACTCTTCTCAAAATTCTTCCACTTTTCTCGAATTTCTTCGACTCTTCTCAAAATTCTTCGATTTTTCTCGAATTTCTTCGACTCTTTTCAAAATTATTTGACTCTTTTCGAAAATTTTAGACTTTTCTCAAAAGTCATCTCTTTTCGAATTCCTCGAGTCTTTTCTCGCCTCGAAATTTTACGGCTCTTCTCAAAATTCTTTGAATTTTTTCTAAATCCTTCAAATCTCCTCGAAATTTTACGACTCTTTCCGAAATTGTTTAACTTGTCTCGAAATTCTTTAACTCTTTTCGAAATTCTGCGACTATTCTCAAAATTCTTTGACTCTTTTCGAAATTTTACGTTTCTTCTTGAAATGTGTCGTATCTTTTCGAAATTTCTAGACTATTCTCAAAATTCTTCAACTCTCATCTAAATTTTTCGACTCTTCTCGAAATTCTTCGACTCTTCTCGAAATTCTTCGACTCTTCTCGAAATCTGCGACTCTTCAAAATTCTTTGATTCTTTTCGAAATTTTCCGTTCCTTTTTAAAACTTGTCGTATCTTCCCGAAATTCCTCGACTCTTTTCAAAATTCTTCAACTCTCCTCGCAATTTTACGACTCTTCTTGAAATTCTCTGACTTTTCTCAAAATTTTTGACTGTTTTCGAAATTCTTCTACTGTTCTCGAAATTTTTCGACTCTATTGTCAAAATGTCGAATTTAAGCTAGAACTCAAGTTTTTGATCCCAATTTCGTAATTTAAACCCTTTTCTCAAAATTTCGAATATACACCAGAAAAGTTAGGTTTTCTTTTTTTTGGAACTTATGAGTTGAAGCTAAAAAATTGAATTTTTAATTGATGTTTTTTTTACATATTTGGACTGTAATTTCGAAAGTTAAACATTTTATTTCAAAATTTAAAGAACAGTTTTATAAATTATCGATTTTTTGTAGACACTTTCGCATTTATTTATTAGTGAGGATAGTTGTGCATATTTATATATAAACTAATCATGCCAGACCCATAGAAATATTTATTTCTATTTCATTCGTATCATCCTTCCACGGCGAGTCATTAGTGCTCTGAAGGCCGCGTAGCTGCTTCAATTTATTTTGGTGGAACGGATTGGTCCTTGGTTGTCTTCAAAATTGAAATACAAATCCTGTCCCCTGAAACCATATCTTGGCTATCGAAACGTGTTAAGAGCAACCTTTGTTGTGTTTTTTAATCTTTCTTAGGTTCAGGGGACAAGATCTGTATTTCAATTTTTGAAGATGACTAAGGATCAGCCCGTCAGTCAATTTTTTTGACAATAAAAATCTTTCTAGCACACTAATACACTAGTACAGGAGCCACATTTTAAAATTTGATTCCTTCTAATTTTAAACCTGGTATCTTGATCTGTTACAATTCTTAGCTGAATTTTTAGAACTTTTGGTAAATTTTTCAAGTATTTACCACTTTGGACCATTCTCCTTGATTTCTTCAAACTTCAAATGCCTCATCTTGCTAATTTAAGCCCTAAGTGAGCTATCTTTAAAGCTCTGAGTAAATTTCCTTCAAATGTTTGACAGTTCAGATGATTCTTCTTAAATTCTTAGAATATTAACATTCTTTAATTATTTAGAGCTCCAGATAGGTTTTGTTCAGATTTTAGCGCCCTCTTTGAACTTTTAACGCCTGGCGGGATTCTTCCTGGTTTTTCTGGAGCTTTAAATCCATTTCTTTGACAGTTTGGAACTCCAATTGATTTTTCTTAGCTTAGCAAGAAATCTAAAAAAACACTCGTCAGTTCAGAGCTCTAGTTACGCTTCCTTTGAAAACTCTGTATTTTCTTAGGAACTTGACGCTCGAAATGCGCTTCTAGTTTCATTTCCTTGGAAGTTTAGAAATTCAGGGTAAATTTCGTATGAATTTAAGTTGAAAATAGATCTTAACAAAATTTCTCGTGTTTATAAACAACAGACTCGCGAAAAATACTTTACTAAAACATAAATATATTATGTAAGCAAAGAAAAATCTTTGCTTATTTAGTTGGATAAGTTCATAATACTTATTAATCATTTTGTTAATACTTTTCAAACAAAAATCACTGTGAGCGAACAGTTTAGCAAATCTTTCTCATGTTGCGAATTGTTTGTGTGCTTCAGTTACTAAAACAATTTACGTGGAAAGTCGACCAAGTTTCAAGGTTAAAGTAAAGATAAGCCATAAATCCGTTACATATTTCATAATTATTTCATTGACAATAAACTCCTATGAGAATTCGATAGTTAGATGTTATCAATATTTAATTGGTGCGCTTATGTCATCGTTATTTTTACTTTAAACTACAGTTTTCTACTGATTTTTTTTTAATTTTAGTTTCTTCAAATCGTTTTTGTTTATATTATTATATTTATTCATAAGATTGTAAAGAGAATACGACCTAAGTAGCGATAAGGGAGCCCTCAATCGGCAAGGAGTATACTGACAAACGACCCATTAAATGTTCTGTCATTAAACAGTTAAACGAGCTTAAAATTGAAAATATGTACAATCGCAACCATAGACTAGTTTCGGCCTTCCTTGGCCTCATCAGCATAGTACGGTGATTGTATACACTTCCAACTTAAAACCGTTAGTCAGTCGTGTAAGTAGCCAAGAGAGTAAACCTCTATCGGGTGACTCGTAACTAACTTTTAACTGTTTATTACGCAAACATTTTTGCTACATGCTAATTGAAGCATTCTTCTCTGCTGAGATAATAAGCCTTGTATATACGAATATATACAAGTTTATTACGATGCAACTGAAATCTAATTTCATTAGAATCTAATGAAAACTAGACTGCAATTGCAAAGTTCACGTAGATGAGGCAAAGCTTGTATCACGGGTTGCATCGCAACATCCATAGGTACAAACGTCCTCGACGTGACTTTACTTTCATCTAGTTTTGACAAACAACCAATTAAATGTTCTGTAATTAAACAGTTAAACGTGCTTAAAATTGAAAATATGTACAATCGCAACCATAGACTAGTTTCGGCCTTCCTTGGCCTCATCAGCATGGTACGGTGATTGTATACACTTCCAACTTAAAGCCGTTAGTCAGTCGTATAAGTATCCAAGAGAGTAAACCTCTATCTGGTGACTTGTAACTGACTTTTAACTGTTGGTCGTTTGTCAAAACTAGATGAAAGTAAAGTCACGCCGAGGACGTTTGTATCTATGGATGTTGCGATGCAACCCGTGATACAAGCTTTGCTTCATCTACGTGAACTTTGCAATTGCAGTCTAGTTTTCATTAGATTCTAATGAAATTAGAGTTCAATTGCATCGTAATAAAGTTGTATATATTCGTATATACAAGGCTTATTATCTCAGAAGGAGTATACTAACACTTCAAATTAAAGGTAGTACTGTCGGTTTTAAAAAAACCATTCAGAATTTAATTAAATGTGGCAGATTGGTAGATTATAGCAAGATAATAATTCAGTTAAATTTTCGAAGAGCTACAGAAAACGAATAATAAGTTATTGACATTCGAAATTTCCGGCAAGAAACCAGAGATTTTATCATATTTCACAAAAAGTACCGTTCAGATTTCAGTAAAAAGGGAGAAAATAATGAAAAATAATACACAAAGCATTATTTATTTGGAATTACAGCGTTAGAGTGTGAGAGAAGTAATTGGCGAATAAATATAAAAAAATTATGTTTTATGGTAATTTTCTCATAATTTATTAGATATGGCAACGTCCTTTTTATGCAAAGAATTAGATGACCATCGACGACCCTCCATCGAATGAATCACCGTTGTTTACATCCGTTTTAAGGTTATGTGACAAACTTTTTAAGATTGCCCGTTAATTAATTTGCTAATTCTGTCTACTCTATCTTATTACCGCTTGTTTTATTAAGTAAATCTTTTATTTTTTTAATAAAATGTATCTTTATAGTGACAAAATAGTTTGACGATGATATTGTTCGGTCATAGAAATTTCTTTAGTGTTTTATTTCATCGTGACGTTGTTTAATCTAAATACTAATCGGGTGTATCACCCGCCGAGGCGGGTGGGTCACTATCTCTAAGTGAAACACTATCTTCGAGTGGAACACTATCTATAAGCGGATCATTGTGACAAAATAGTTTGACGATGATATTGTTCGGTCATAGAAATTCATTTAGTGTTTTATTTCATCGTGACGTTGTTTAATCTAAATACTACGTTAATCAAAATTTTGATGTGGTTTTGACTCTAGCAGTATCGACAGTACTACCTTAATTCTCCAATGCGCAGACTGCAGACAAATAAATGAATCGATTATTGTTGAAAGGTACTAAGTAGCTTTAAGGAAATTTTGTTTCTTCGATATTGAAAGGTGTTATTTGCTCTACTTTGCACCTTTTGACCACAAATGATAACTAAATTCACGAAAATATGTACATTTAGGGTGTACTTAATGAAGCCCTAATCAACACCAAATGAACGATACACTTTCAAAACGTCAGATTGCTGTCATCATGCTGACATCAAAATATCGCTTAGCGCCTTTCAACAATAATCGATTCAAATATATACTGAAAACAGGTTCAGAATTTATTGGATTTAAAGCACAGGACCTTTTCAAAAACCATTAATTTTGCGTAACATCGCAATGTCATAAACTCTCGATGAAATACACATTTAACTTCACAACATTTTAAACATTTCATCTATGATTTCCACCCTACTAATAACTCGTTTTCGAAAAAATTAATTTTTAAACATGAATGCTCAAGAGTATAAAATTGCAAGTTTAAAACCTTAAATAAGTATAAACCAAACCTCAAATTGGACGACATTCGCCAAAAAGATAAAATAAAACAAAATGTATACGTTTTTATTTGTACACACATTATATTGATATCAAAATCCTTATCATCGTACAAATATATCGCCCGTATCGTATTAGTTTCCCGTGTTGTATGTAAACACTGCCGAGCTCGAGCGAATAAGTGCAGTATTTTTTATTTTTTTGCTATTTAGAAAACAAGCAAAATATTAAAAGCGGTCGTTATATTCAATAAATACTCGCTTCCAAACTCCAATTCTGCAATGTTTACATATAACACGGGCAACTGATAGGACACAAGATGGCGGACGAAAATACCTGTCTATATGCAGCTCCAGTCAGCGGAGTGTTTAAGCATCTATGGATTTTAGTCTGGTTCTGTGCGCCTATCATCATAAATAGCTTTATGGTTCTTCCCAAGTAAAATGGTCACGAACCTCCATAAGGATGGACTGCTGACTACAATCATATATGTAATACATATATGATACTGACTGCAATGTATTTAACTAAAAAAATCTGTCGAATCTGTCTACGTCGACATGATGTCCGCGGAAGTTATTTTAGTGCCGTAATGTTTGATGTGGTCAGCCTGAATTTGGTTACCTAACTGTCAGAATTGTCAGTTATTTGTCGTTTGTCAAAGATTTGTGATTTTGAAAGCATTTTTAACTGGAATTGACTTCGGTGGTTTTTATACGGAAGCCGTTTTGTGTATACACGTGTGATTTTTATATTTTAAATACTATTAAATTTTATTTGAACAGAGATACTTTATCCGTCATGTATCAAGTACCAAGAACGAATTCTAATATTTGAATACAACTTGTCAAATACAAAAAAGTGCTTTAATATTCCTTTTTATTTGTATCGGAGTACATTTTGGTATTTTTTATTCATATCCAACACATGATCGATATAAAGAATCTGTATTCAAACAAAATTAAGTGGTATTTAAATATTCGGAATATTTGAATAGTTTCTTGTTCTGGTTTAGAAAATGTGACAGCTACTAGATATTTAGTTTCGCCAGCAGCTATTGATGCAGTAACTCGAACAGTGATTTTGTTTAAACATTAATAACTTACTGCATAAGAACACTTTAATATTCTATTCATTTCCATGTTATATTAGAAATGTTAAATAAAATTAATAAACAAAAACGTAATTGGTAATTGAATATTTTGGTGAAATTTAAATACGCGCGTGATTTACGGACATCATGGCGGCACCTTCCAAGTTGACATTTTGCAGCAGCTATTATCAGTCCATCTTTATATGTAGAGGTTCGTGAAAATGGTATTAGATAAACTCACTTATATTGGAAGGAAGATATTACACTCTCTGTATTGGCTATGTATACAAATTTGACCAAAATGTGTCTACACAGCAACTCCTCTCCACCGTTGTAAATCATTTGTAAATGATCATGTATAGAGAGCGCAAGCGATGCTTAACGGCACTAGTTATCGTAATATAATTTCTACCACGATCATAATAGCGATTGCACCTCAGTTATTCTGTTGAAATACTGCAAATAAACCACCTGCAACAATTTGGATTTTCCTTAAATCGTCTTTTTCGCAAAAAATATGAATGAACACAGTGAAAAATGCCAAAATTTACCAAAATCGGCAAGTTTTGACATTTCTCAGCAGCCACTAAGGATGTCGATCTGAGATCGATTAATCGAAAAATCGATTTTTTCATGACTGAAGGTCGATCTTTTAGATCGATCTCAAATACAAGATTGATCTAATGAACGATTCAAAAATCCTAAGAATCGGATCGATTCGGACCTTACATGCAGGTCGCTGTCAATTTACTGACAACATTTTTGTATATAAGTGGATTTATTTATGTCGTTATGTTATTCTCCATTTCAATCTACTAGCAATAGCTAGTTAATAAGCCAACAGATGGCAGCATTATCATTTCTTTTCATTCATTACCTCGTTGAGTGACTTGGAAAGATAAATGCGGCGCCATCGTTGTTTGTTCCGCTGGACTGTTATTCTGTCAGTTTTTAGTGTGTTTGGTCACTGACATTTTATTTCTTCGATTGTTAAATGAACGTATTTATTTTGTCCATTAATTTTAAAATTACACTGAAAATCCATAAAAAACAAAATCACAATCCTAAACACTAACCTCACTTAGTCAACTTGCAGTTGTGTACAAAAAACATATAAACCATAAAATATAATCATATATGTAATACTTCTATATGGCCAGTTCCTCGTTTCTTATGGGAAAGACTTCTCTTTCTCGCTGACCTTCACACGCATTAATGAGTCGCAATGCGCAGGTGTCACAAATCATCTGTGCATGGCCAAAGTCAGCTGTGTACGGCCAAACATAAACACCCGTTTAACCCGCGCGTAGCGATTGGTTCATTTCGTTCAATTCATGCGCAATACTCGCCATTTATTTAAGTTTCATCTTTATCGGATTTGGTCAGAACAAACTCGCGTAGACAGTAGGGAGCTGGCCATATAGAAGTATTACATATATGAATATAATAAATGAGCTCCACTGTCAACCACAATTTGGACATAATGGTGGCGCCATTTTCTTCAAGCTTTGCGTTACGTCTAAATTATTATGTAATTTCCCTTTTTGAATGCTTTGTCACAACATTTTAACCTTAGTATCACTTAAAGCTGATATTTTTGATATAGGAGATATGACGCCAATTCATCATTATTATTCAATTTTCCTTTTATTAGACATTTTTAAAATTTTCACCAACAAGGCGATTAATCGGAAATCGATCTTTCAGCACCTAATTTAATCGAGTCTTTTACGCACGATTCGTATCGATCCAAAAATCGATTACTTTAAAAAGGAATCGACATCCCTAGTAGCCACATTTATTTGTTTCCTCATTGGAAGCAGTGTTGCCAAGTGTTTGAAGGTAAAATTGCCTACGAACGCAATTAAAATTACCGAGTTTTCACGAAAATTGCCAGTACGTTATTTTATTACTTGTTACCCGTCTTAAAAACTTTTATTCAGTGGCTGAACACGCTACACACGTATTAATACATAAATTACAAAACTTTAGAAAAAGTTTATTTACTTTTCTTGAAGTAAAAGTGTAGAAGAGACAGTCAATTTGAGAAAAAATTAATCACAAAATTTTGACTTTTTTCTCCTTTAAATTCCAAGATTAAAGTCAACATTTTGACTTTAATCTCGAAATTTCAAATAAAAATCAAAATTTCGAGTTTAAAGTCGAAAATTCTAGAAAAAAGGTAAAATTTTAAATTGTAAGTCGAAATATATCGATTGAAGTCGAAATGTCGACTTTATATCGAAAGTTCTACTTTAATCTTGAAATTTCAAAAAAAAAGTCGAAATTTTGGTGAATAAAAATTGAAATTACTGAACGCACCCTATTGCCAACTGTCAGTATTAAACGGTAAGGGGTATGGTGGAGCGCAACTGTCATCTGCCTAACCTAATCATAGAATATAGAAATTTCGACTTTAATCTCGAAATTTCGTGAAAAAAGCTGATTTTTTTCGAGATTAAAGTCGAAATTTCGACTTTAACCAAGACGTTTTAATTTTAACTACAAAATATCGTAAAAAAGTCGAAATTTGGCGAATAAAGTCGAAATTTTCACTCTAATCTCGTAATGTCCAGTTTAAACTAGACATTTCTAATTTTTTTTATAAATTAATGTGCTTTCTACGCCTTCGTTAAAAAAAACCCGAAAATATCTAAATAAAAGCCAAAATAAATGTGTCTCGGATCTTTCTAATTATGAATATATAATTAAAATATGAATATTAGTGTTTAAAATCGAAGAAAAAACTTGCAAAAACAAACCACAATAATTCTACTTATCACGAGATGGCGCGGCGCAAATTATTTACTTGTAAATTGAGGAATTGTTCATAAACTAATATTGGTGAATTACTTGACAAACTTATTTATATTTTAAAACAAAGTCTTGTTTGTTGCATCATTTATAACTCCAGAACGGCTGTACGGATTTTTATGATCTTCGCTTTGTTGGATTTGCCTCGGCTTCGAAGAGCAGAATAAATATTAAAATTATGAAAAAATTCACGATAAAAAGTTTTATAAGTAATCCGTTTACGGCGCCATCTCTGATTCATAATAGAAACCTGACTGAAACGTATCGCAACCTACACCAGAGAGGGCGCTGTATCTCTTTTAATTAGGGCACATTTTTAGCGGCTTTTCGCGCAGGCTTTACTTAGAAACGGGCAACAGGGGTTTGTCGCGAAATGACAAAGCTCATGTGCCAGCGTATTAAATATTTTAATATAAAATTTAATTCAGCTAATAAGTTAACACAATATTTATTAATTCTGAGGCGGTACGAAGTTCGCCAGGGCCAACTAGTTATTAAATAGTAAAACGTAAATTACCGTATTTTTTGGTACGGTATTGATATTTGGACCGTACACCGCACTTTAGTCAAAATTACCGTACATATGCGATAATTACCGTACGTAGGCAACACTTATTGTAAGTAGAATCATCACGGTAGACCATCATCACTTCTGATATCACGTCTTACTTTCTAGATGCTTTTTTGACCCCATTTTTTGAGAAAACTCATTATTAGGGCCAGACGTAAGAGTTTCGCCCGAACTGTTCACCAATTAAACAAAAACACGGCAAAAAAATGTATCGGGAATTAAAGGTGGATCGAATATAGTAGAATTGTTAGGAAATCGGTCCCGGCATTATCAGATGAATGTAGAGGTCCTTTCTTTTGGTTCGTCAAAAATTATTTTCGGAGGTTGAAGTACGGAAAATATAAAAAAATATTAGGTGGGGACCTTTCTTTTAGTCGTCAAAAATTATTTCAGTATGGAAAGTAAAATTTATATTAAATGAGGAGCTCTCTTCTGTAATCAGTAATCGAACGCTGGCAATCTGGCAATCGTATTCATTATGCTTCTATAGTTCGTGGATAAATCCCAAAAGCAGTACAGGGGCACAATAACTGCACAACGCTGAGAAAACACTTTATTAGAAACGTTTTAGAAACATATTTTCAAAGTGACGGTAGCAAAATCGGTGAAGAAAATAAAACCTGATCACAGAGCAAATACGCCTCACCTAAATCAAAGACATGCATCTAATGACAGCTTACCGGCAACATAACAAATCTAAATTTTAAATTTATACCGAAGTATTATTAAATTAATAGGATTCAAATATAATAATTGCAATATCACGGTGTAACTGGTAGAACTCGAAGGTGACTTCAGGTGACTTCTGTTGTGTGTTGTGTCGTGGAAGTCCTAAAAGTTCAATAAGTTTGTCACAGTAGTCTAAGAATTCTGTAGTTCAAACGCACTTGACAAGTTGTTTATAGGTTAAGAGGTTACAAAAATAAATACCTTGATGTGATTCAGTCAGTTATTTACCGCTGTTTAGTGCAATAATTAGTGAATTATATATATATTTTTAGATACTTTATTACGTTTTATTTTGTTTACATTAAGAATATGTTCTTTATTTTATTTATAAGTGTTTTATTACAGTATTTTTCTTTGGTATCTGCATCGAATTCCTTCTACGAAATAAGCTGTAAGAAACTCAATTTTGTTTATTTATCACTTATTATATAATCAAGTTTAACAAAGTAATTTTGTCTAAGGTCACGCTACGATTATAGCGTATCGTCTCTTTAATTAACATTCACAATTTTTTAATCTTCAAGAAGATAGTTATCATTTTGTTTACTTAGTTTGGGGCAGTCACAAAATCTTTTAGAATTATAAAAATAAATTGTTGATTCACTTATGATAATCTGCGGGTATTCTGCGTATCACATGTGGACATATTTCATTTAATTGTGAAACATTTAATAACTCCAGGCAGAACCTGGGTAAAATGAAGTCAAAAAGCGCTTTTGTTGGCTTGCTTTGTACGCAATTGTTTAAAGATTTTATTGTCTAAGGTCGTTTAAATATTATAGTTTTGGTTGAACGGACTGGTCCTTTGGTTATCTTCAAAAATTGAAAATGATACAGTATCTTGCTGAAGATGATAGCTTGGCTTTTAAAACGCGTTAGAACAACTGTTGTATTTTTTAATCTTTCTTGGTTTCAGGGGACAAGATTTGTGTAATTTGATTGCGTTTCTGTTGAATATGTATAAATTTTAATTATATTATTTTATTTGGACAGATTTTGAGTATGGTGACAGATTTTTTAGTTTTTAAAGAATTTAAGTTAGGGTTTCGACTTTAGATCTTAAATGCTCTCCTTTTTTCAATATTTCAACTTTCAAAACTGCGAGTTTCAACCCGGAAACGACTATCTTTTTCTAAAAGTTTTTTATTTTCAGTTTGTCCCTGATATTTTTAAAATTTAATTTAATCAAAATCCCTCTGGAACTTGATCTTTTTTACTGCTTCTTTTTCTAAGGTTTCGTTTCCTTTTTTTGCCAAAAATGTCCGGTTTTATTTTCGTAAGCTTGCCAATCTAAAATCAAAATTTCGACCGTAAACTCGCTATAATTTGCTTTGAAATTTCGATTAATAATAAAGAAAATATGGATTATTGCTAAAAAAATGATTTACAGCATTCAAAAGTAAGTAAAAAGTGAGAAATTCTTAGGAGGAACAACAAACTGAATCGAATGATTCAATTCAAAATTGAATACAATGAAAAAGATGCACTCTTATATTGGAATTTTTCTATATCCCTTAATTTCTATACATTTTGAAAATAAAACTGCGATTTGGAATTAAAATTATTAAAATAATGATAATAAAATCAAAACCATATGAAGAAACGAGGATATCGAATTTAACGTGGAGAATTTTTTTTTCTTTCAGATAAAATATGTGACGTAACACACAGACAAGATGAATGTGAACAACTCGCCAGAACCAACGAAGTGGCGTGTTTACCACTTCGACACAAGTAAGTATATTTCTGGGATCCCTCACATCAAATAAACTTTACTTTCTGCAGCGTGGACTGCGTTTTAAACGTAAAAAGGGGCTCGGCCCACCTGGGGAAGCTGAAGCCTGAAGAGGCGTTTCTAGCGGCGTCTTTCAGCGAAGATTCTATTGAAGTCATCGGCGAAATAAAAGGTTTTCTATCGGATCAGTCACTTCGTGAACTAATCGTAATTTTGTAGATCACTCTTTTGAGAGCGTGGTGGTCGTTAAGGCAGCAGTTAATAGTATACAGGATTTAAAAGGGGGGAAGTATTGCCATCCTGGATTTTTCAACGATCCGCTGATTACGCCTTTGATTTTACAAGAATTCGAATCAAAAGTTGTCGATAAGTCTTCTATGTGTGATGTTGATGATGAGCCTACATTACTAGGGAAATACATTAAGACGTTATCGAGTTACTTTGGTTCGGCCTGTCGACCCGGTCCATGGACGCAAGACAAGGAAGTTTATAACAAATTAAGTTAGTCTTAAACTTCGCCAAATATTCATTATATTTTACTTTTAATTCCAATGAAAACATAGTACATTGGCCAACAATTCTGTTGAATTGAATTCTATTTTGTTGAATTGGATTGTATTCTGTTGAATTGGAACGTATTCTGGTGAATTGAAACTTTAATATTTATGAATCAATTAAAATCTTCTAAAATTGGTTTCAATTAGAAACATTTTTAAGAAAACAATAAAAATTTAGGATTCCACCACTAAATTTCGTGAGGAAAAAATCGATTTTGGCCTTGTAGTTTAAATTTATGCAAACTTTGAAACGAAAATACTGAGGAAAATTTTAAAAATCAATTGAAATTTCCTCTGAAAAACAAAATTTCTAGTCAAACTTCGAAATTTTCCAATTTTGAAGTAACCGCTGACATTTTGTGTCTTAAAGTCAAAATTTTAAGAAGAAAAATAGAAATTTCAAAATTAAACTTGCAATTTAATAGAAAAATTAAAAGGAATTTAGAGTCAAGTAAAACGATTAGATATTCTCTGTATTTTCTTGGCGAAGTTTTGTTAATTCCATTCCTATTAAGTGGCATTTTAATCGTCAGTTGCTTCTTCTTGAAAACAGGTAGCTGAAAATCTAGTTATGTGGAAGGAGCAACTGGTGAAGAAAAAGCCACTCAATAGAAATGAAACAAGAATTAGAGTTTGAACATTAAATTTTGTAGAAAACTGATTGAAATTTTATCTTTAATTTGTTTATTTTGTCGATTTAAAACAAGCAATTTGCCTAAAGAGCTCGACATTTCGAGAAAAGAAGCAACGTTTGTATAAAAAATTAAAATATTTCTCCACATTTCGAGAATAAAGTTCAAATTTCGATAAAAAAATTGAACGTTGAATTTTTACCTGGTGATTATTTTCGACTTTGAACTTAAAATTTGGCAAACAAACCAATATTTTGGGAAAAGATTTAAAATTTTTGGAAAATATTTAAAGAATCTGTCTAAATTTAGAAGCTAAAGTAAAATTGTGCAAAAGAAGTTTAAATTTCGTTTAAGGTCCGCATAAAACGGGAAAAATTCAAATATTGAGTTAAGTAAACAAAACCTTAAGAAAAAAAGTGGAAATCTTGTGATTGAAGCCTTTTTGTTGACTTTAAACGCGAAATTCGGGGAAAAGTGCAGAAATTTAAAAAAAAGCCTAAGCTTCGAATTCAAGTTGAAATTTTAAGGAAAAGGCAGGTTAGCATTTCAACTTTAACGAAATTTTAACAAAAATTGAAAAATGTTTAAATTAAACTCAACATGTTCGATCTGACACTGGAAAAACAAACCCAAAATTTAAACTTAATTGAAGATAGGAAAGTTTTTCCTATATTTCGCTTTGAAACTTCTGAGTTGGATATTTTGTTAGAAAATTCGTCTTTTCTCTAAATTTTATTAATTCTTCGCGATTTTGGGTTTAAAATTAAAGAAAATGTCGAGATAGAAGTCAAAATTGTTCGAAATTTCTACTTTAAAGTCGAAATTTTAAGAAAAACTTTGGAAGATTCGAATTTAAACTCAAAGCCAAACTTTCGAGGGAGAAAAGAAATTTTGAAAAAGCAGAAACTTTGGGGAAAAATTCAAATTTCGAGCTAAAAATCAAAAATGTTCGATGTGTTTAATATTTGTTCTAGATTTCGACTTCAGTCCCCAGAATTTCCCAATAAAGAGTCCATATTTGTTCTAGATTTTGACTTTAATCCCCAAGTCTTTTTCAATTAAAAACAGTGAACAGTGGACACGATAACGTTTGAATAATGTTTTATTTTGCAGAAAACAAATACTCAAATCTATGCGCCTTGTGCGGCACCAGCGGCTGCGACACTGAACTCAAAGTGCCCTTAAACGACACCCTCTCATGTTTAACATCGAATGACGCGACTGTGGCGGTGACCTCCCTTCGCGCAGCCAAAGGTTTCTTCAAAGACGCCAAAAACGCGCAAAATTACAAATACCTCTGCAAGGACGGCAGCACCAAACCCGCAGGCGAAGACGCCTGTATATGGACCAGCCAACTCCCATCGTTGCTAATTACAAATGGGTAAAGAATTTAATTTTGGTAGAACTGACTCATTCTTGGTTATCATCAAAAATTGATACACGAATCGGTATTTCTCTGAAGATGATCGAAACGCGTTAGAGCAAGTGTTGGGTTTTTTAATCGTTCTTGGTTCCAAGGGACAAAATTTGTATATCAGTTTTTAAAAAATTTAATTGTTATACTTTTGTCGCAACCGGAACACCGAAATGAAAATTTGTTGCTCAATTTTCGCATGTCTTCTATCAAAACTAGAATTCGCAACAAAAGTTTGAAACGAGACGACTTTCAGAAATTCGGCGGATTACATGAGGAAATTCGCCGAGAAGCTGCAGCCGGTGGGGAGACAGCTAACCGATGCTGACATAACTAGCTACTTGAGGACCATCCTTGCAATAGAGCGCGGGAAAGTGGTTAACCTTATTGAACCTGTTTCGTTGAAGACCTACGTTGAAGGTACCCGACACCACATCTTGCGTTTGCGCCAATTAAGCCTCTTTTTCCAGCTCGTAGGGAAATCCCAACCGTCGCGCAACAAACCCAGTGTGACACCACCATGAAATGGTGCACCTTGAACCCAGCGGAACAAGAGAAATGCTCCTGGTTGAGCCAAGCTTCTCTGAACAGAGCAATCCAGCCTGTTGTGGAGTGTAAACAGGCCCAATACGAAGACAGTTTGTACTGCGTCGACGACGTAAGCAATGCACGCGCCGACGTTTTCACCGCCCCGATAGACGATGCCTACGTCGCCTATAAGTAAGTTGGTAGCGCCCTCTGGTGCCTCATTAAATGGTCATCTTTTAGGAAGGGGCTCACAGAGCTAGGGTTCCCGGAAACGGACACCAGAAAACTCTCCGCTATTTATTTGGTCATCAGGAGCGATGACACCTCCATCACGAGCTTCAACAACCTGAAAACTAAGAAGTCGTGCTTTCCCTAAATACGGCGGGAAAGGTATATTCCATTTAATGAAATGTAACCAAGGTTGCGATTTAATGATTGTTTTACAGAATGGTTAGCTTTCGTGACAACCGGTAAGAAGCTGGGCGTTTTCCCGAAGGATTCGCGCGATTACGACACTTTGGTTTACGACTTTGTCGGCGACTCGTGCATACCTGGCGCCAAGGATAAGCTAAGGAATATTCCGGATAACGTGAAGGTGGAAAAAATGTGTAAACAATGCCTCCCTTTCACTAACACGATAGGTACTTCCCTTATTACTCAGCATGTTCCCATTTAATTCCAGGATTAGTTGCAGCGACTTGTAATGCTGATTTCGACAATAAGTACTTCGGAAGCAACGGCTCTCTTAAATGCTTGGAAAATCAAAGTGGGGATTTCGCTGTTGTGACTTTATCAGGTATATTACATTTTACCTTTTATTATTCTTTCTCTTTTACCGTTTTTAAATTTTCAAATTTGAAATTTTAAAGTTTTCGAAATATTGATTTTTCGAAATTCCGAGTTTTAGAAAATTTTGAATTTTACTTGAAAATTGCAACTGTTTGGAAATTTTGACTTTCAAACTTAATCTTAAAATATCCACGCTGTAAATTGTTATTTTCAAGATTAATCTCAAAAATCTGCTCTTGTGAAAATGTTTGATTTTCCTGGTTGACCTCAAAATTTCGAATTTGATCTCGACATCTCAATTATTTTGAAGGTTAGACTTTTTTCGCGATATTTCAACTCTCGATTTTTCTGGTTGACCTAAAAATTTCGAAATTGATCTCAACATCTCAGTTTTGTTGAAGGTTCGAAATTTCAGCTCTTTTCGAAGGTTGGACTCCTTTTGGAAATGTTGACTTTCGTGATTAATCTCCAAATTTCGAATCTGATATTGGCATTTCAATTTTTCTGAAGATTTGGGGTTTTTCGCGAAATTTCAACTCTTCTCGAAGATAGGGTTCGTTTTGAACATGTTCACTTCACTAAAAATTTCGAATTGATCTTGATATTTTAATTTTTCTGGAGATTGAACTTTTTTTGGCAAAATTTCAACTTTTCTCGAACATTGAACTTTTTTTGAAAATGTTGACGTGGTTAAAAAAATTTCGAATCTGATTTCGACATTTTTTGAAAGATTTTACAGTTTCGTGAAATTTTCTTTGCTTTAGACTTTTTGGCAAATGTTTACCCTTTAGTCGAAATTTGAAATATTTTTTTTATATTTTTGAGAACTTCGACATTTGTGTTTTTATCCCAAAATTTTGAATTTCGAGGTTAATTGGTGATTTCGATTTTTTTTAGAATGTTAACTTTATAAAGTTTGATTTCTAAGATTGATATTGATTCCAATTTTTTCCCTCCTTTTTTTTAAAAAATTTTGATTTTCGAAGTTGACCTCGAAATTGTTTTTTGAAAATTGTGACTGTTTTGGAAATTTCATACTTTTTTGGGATTCCGACCCTTTTTAAAAATGTCGGTCATCTTCAACATTTTGATAAATTTTAATATGAAAATTTCGATCTCCGGAATTAATCTCGAAATTTAAACTTTTTCTTAAAAAGTATTCAAATTTTAATTCAAAATTTCGACCTCCTCTCGAAATTTCGACTTTTTTGGAAATTAAACTCTTGAAGTTTTTTGAATTTGTTGTTAACATTTCTTTCGTTGTAGAAATTTCGACTTTTTTTTTGAAGAGTAGATTTTGGTTCGACTTTTTTGAAAATTTTAGCCTTTTTGGAAATTTCTACTTTTTTGACAATGCCGACTTTTGTTGGCAATTTCGCCTTTTGGAATTAACCTCGAAATGTTGACTTTTGATTTTCGAAGTTAGCCTCGAAATTTTTGTTTGAAAATTGTGACTTTTTTGGAAATTTCGTATCTTTTGGCGATTCCGACCCTTTTTAAAAATGCCGGTCATCTTGAACATTTTGATAATTTAAATCTGGAAATTTCGATCTCCTGAATTAATCTAGAAATTTAAACTTTTTTTAAAAGTATTTAAATTTTAACTCAAAATTTCCACCTCCTCTCGAAATTTCGACTTTTTTGGAAATTAAACTCTCGAAGTTTTTTGAATTTGTTGTCAAAATTTCTTTTGTTGTAGAAATTTCGACTTTTTTTTTGAAGAGTAGATTTTGGTTCGATTTTTTTGAAAATTTAACTATTTTGGAAATTCTACTTTTTTGACAATTCCGACTTTTGTTGGCAGTTTCGCCTTTTGGAATTAACCTCGAAATGTTGACTTTTGATTTTCGAAGTTGGCCTCGAAATTGTTTTTTCAAAATTGTGACTTTTTTGGAAATTTCGTATCTTTTGGCGATTCCGACCCTTTTTAAAAATGTTGGTCATCTTGAACATTGTGATAATTTAAATTTGGAAATTTCGATCTCCGGAATTATTCTCGAAATCTAAACCTTTTCTTAAAAAATATTCAAATTTTAACTCAAAATTTCCACCTCCTCTCGAAATTTAGACTTTTTTGGAAATTAAACTCTTGAAGTTTTTTGAATTTGTTATCAACATTTCTTTTGTTGTAGAAATTTCAACTTTTTTTTTGAAGAGTAGGTTTTGGTTCGACTTTTTTGAAAATTTAGCTTTTTTGGAAATTTCTACCTTTTTGACAATTCCGACTTTTGTTGGCAATTTGGACTTTTGTTGGTAATTTGGACTTTTGTTGGCAATTTTGCCTTTTGGAATTAACCTCGAAATGTTGACTTTTGCTTGAAAATTTTAAATTTAAATTCGACTTTCGACTTTTTTGAGAATTTCTGCTTTTTTAGAAATTCGGTTTTTTTTAATGAACATGTTGACTTTTAAGGTTCATCCAAATGTTGATTTAATCTCGAAATTTATATTTTTTTAAAATTTTTAAATTAAAACTTAAAAAAATCGCGTCATCCCAAAATTTCGACTTTTTTGAAAATAAAACTTGTGGCATTTTTGTAATTTGTTCTCAAAATTTCTTTTGTTGTGAAAATTTCGACTTTTTTTACAGTAGATTTTGACAAATTTCGACTTTTTTGAACATTTCAGCCTTTTTAAAAAAATGCAATTTTTTGGAAAAACCATCTTTTGGAATTGATCTCAAAATTTAACTTTTTCTTAAAAATTTTAAATTCAATGCCAGCTTTTGTCTCATTTGGAAATTTCGGCTTTTTTTAGAAATTCTTATCTTTTTTCGAAATTTCGATCTTTTTGACTATTTGGACATTTTTGAGGTACCTAAATCTTCGAAATTTGATTTAAAATTGAGACTTTTGAAAATTTCAAATTTAAATCCAAAATTTCAGTCATGTTTCGAAATTTCGACTTTTTTAAAATTAAATTTTTCAAGTTTTGCAACTTGGTTCTCAAAATTACTTCTGTTGTGGAAATTTCGACTTTTTTTTTGAAAAGTTGAATTTTGTAAAATTCGAAGTTTTTTATGTTTCATACTTTTTTGAAAATTTGGATATTTTGAACATTTCGACTTTTGGAATGAATCTCGAAATTTGACTTTTGGAATTAATCTCGAAATTTGACTTTTTCTTGAAAATTTTAAATTCAATGGCAACTTTTGTCTCATTTGGAAATTTCGGTTTTTTTTAGAAATCTTTACTTTTTTTTCGAAATTTCGATCTTTTTGACTGTTTGGACATTTTTGAGGTACTTTAATCTTCGAAGTTTGACTTGAAATTGAGACTTTTTTTGAAAATTTGAAATTAAATCCAAGATTTCATTACGTTTCGAAATTTCGACTTTTTTCAAATTCAATTTTTCAAGTTTTGCAACTTTGTTCTCAAAATTACTTCTGTTATGGAAATTTCGACTTTTTTTTTGAAAAATAGATTTTTTTCAAATTCGACTTTTTTTTAACTTTCAGTCTTTTTTGGAAATTTGCTTATTTTGTACATTTCGACTTTTGGAATTAATCTCGAAATTTTACTTTTGGAATTAATCTCGAAATTTGATTTTTCTTGAAAATTTTGAATTCAATGCCAACTTTTGTCTCTTTTGGAAATTTCGCCTTTTTTAGAAATCCTTACCTTTTTTTCGAAATTTCGATCTTTTTGACTATTTGGCCATTTTTGAGATATTTAAATCTTCGAAGTTTGACTGGAAATTGGGACTTTTTTTTGAAAATTTCAAATTTAAATCCAAAATTTCAGTCACGTTTCGAAATTTCGACTTTTTTGAAAGTAAATTTTTCAATTTTTGCGACTTTGTTCTCAAAATTACTTCTCTTGTGGAAATTTCGACTTTTTTTTTGAAAAATAGAATTTTTCCAAATTCGACGTTTTTTTTAAGTTTTAGTCTTTTTTGGAAATTTGGACATTTTGTACATTCCGACTTTTGGAATTAATCTCGAAATTTGACTTTCGACTTTCTTTTTGGTGATTTCAGCTTTTTTTTTTAGAAATTTCAGCTTTTTTTAGAAATTTCGACTTTTTTAGAAATCTCTGTCGTTTTGAACATTTTAGCTTTTGAGGTTAATCCGGAAATTTTGACTTTTAGAATTAATGTTGAAATTTAGACTTTTTTTTTGGTAGAACTAGATCCTTGGTTATCTTCAAAAATTGAAATACAGAACTTGTCCCCTGAAACCAAGAAAGATTAAAAAACACAACAAACGTTGCTCTAACGCGTTTCGACAGCCAAGCTGTCATCTTCAGAGAGATACTAGTAGACTTTTTGTTAAAAATTTTAAATCGAAACTTAAAATTTCGACATCGTCTCAAGATATCAACTTTTTTGAAAATAAAACTTTCAGGATTTTTTTGAATTTGTTTTCAGAATTTCTTCTGTTGTGGGATTTTCGACTTTTTTTTTAAAAGTAGATTTTGGTAAAGTTCGACTTTTGTTAATTTCAGCTTTTTTGAAAATTTCAGCTCTTATCAAAAATTTCGAATTTTTTTTGGAGCATTCCGACTTTTTGAATGAATCTCGAAATGCTTTGCTGTTTCTTTAAAATGTTAAACCTAAATTCAATTTTCGATTTTAGTTTTTTGGAAATTCCGACCTTGTTTAAAAAATGTCGGTCTTTTTGAACATTTTAAGTTTTGAGATTAATCCGGAAATTTCGATTTTTGCAGATAATCTCGCAATTTCGTCTTTTTTTTTTGAAAATGTCAATTTTAAACTCAACATTTCAACCTTTTCTTGGACTTTTTTTGGAAATCAATCTTCTTTTTTGATTTCTTCTCAAAATTTCTCCCGTTGTAGAAATTTCGACTTTTTTTGAAAAGTAGTCTGAACTTTTGAAAAATTCAGTTTTTTTGGAAATTTCCGCCTTTTTTTGAAACAACTTTTGGAATTAATTCAAGAAATTGTTGTCTTTTTCTTGAAGATTCCAACTTTTTCTAAATTTCAACCATTTTTGAAAATCTAAATTTTACAATATACGAAAACTATATAGATGTAATCAAAACTGTATTATTGTAGAATTAAACGGACTTGACGTCAGTGGCTTCAAGGTTTTATGCCGGAACAATTCACTGGCGAAAATCAACGGGATTATCAACTGACAACGAATGTGCCTTAAACACTGTGATAAATACAGAGATAGTAGGAAGAAAGAATGAGCCGAAAAATCAAGATTTTATGTTAGCATTGGAAGAATACGAGAAATGGTTTGGGGAGTTCTCGCACAAATCCTTCTATTTATTCGAGGAATTTAACCAAACCAAAGACCTTTTATTCAAGGTTGGTTTATTTGATTTATAAACTTTGTATGTAATGCTTGACGTTTTAGGATTCGACGCCTGGAGTAACTTTCGATGATAGTAACTACCTTCGTTAAGAACTTCAAAGATATGTTGACTTATCTTGAAGGGACCCCCAGTTCTTCAACTAGTGTAAACCCCTCTTTTGTATTAATTAGTTTAATTTATTTATTTACATGTTACAAGATTCTGGCGGCCTAATCTAGATATTAAATTAATGATGCTTTACAAATTGCAAAGCTTTTAGGATTTGATTTTACAATTAAGTACATTTTTCATAATTTTATATCTATGTGTAGATAGTTAAGCATCAATATACAATATATTAAATAAACCACGTTTCCTATAAGTTTTGCAACTTTTTTTTTACTTCCGTATCCATTTTGAGACTTGCTAACTTGTGCCTGTTCACTGTTGTTTTGTCAATTGGTGATCACTGTTACTGTTGCCATCCATTGTTTTAGCATGTGAATTTTATATTAAATGTTTTCAATGCTTCGTGTTGTCTTTTTTGCATAATCCTTAGTCTTTAATACATATCGAACATAAAAAAAAAAACTACAATTCCCATGCGTTGGATTCAAAGGGCCTTTGGGATAACTATTCAAGAAATAACAAGAAAACTTTTTAAAGTTTCCAAGTTTTTTTCAAAATTTTGAGCTTTACGATCGTAGTTTTGATTTTTCCTGTAAAGTTTTCATTTTTTTTCAATTCAAAATTTCAGTTTTTTTCGAAAAATAATGAATTCTATTTTTACCCCAGATTACACCCTGAAATATCCAAAGGTTTTCTAAATTTCATCTTTTTTAAAAAACTGATTTTTATACATTTTTGTTCAAATTCTTTATAATTTTAATACTGAAATTGAAACTTTTCGTACATAATTTGGATTTTTCTATTAGTCTTAATTTCAAAGTCTATCTTAACTTCTAGAGTTTCGATTTTTTGCTTGAACATTCTCAACTCAAAAATGAAAGTGTTTTTTTTAGAAATTTCGAATTAAATTGCGAAGAATACTTTTTTTCCAATTTCGTTTTGTTTTTTTCTTTTTTTTTATTACAAAGAGACTTGTTTTTCTCCTAATTTTGTGTTTCAGTTACTAATTTTTATAAAATTTCAGCTTTTAAATTTAAAATTTCTGTTCTACGAAAATTCTGTGTATTTTTTCCAAAATTTCGATTCAGTCTTTAAATTGTAGATTTGTAAATTTTCAAATGTTTTCAAACTTAATTTTTTAAAATAAATTTTATCTTTTTTCCCCTAATTCCAATACATTCTCAATTTTTGTTTGTTGCTAACATTTTTATTGTAAACTTAGAAATACAACAATTTCTTTAATCAGTTTCGCGTATTTTTTATAATTACTGTTTTAATTTTTTGCTTTTTATCACTTTTTTCTAAAATTTCGTAATTTTTGAGCGTGTGGCTAACAATTGTCGTAGTTTTCTTCGAAATTAATAACTTTTTTATCGAATATTAATTAAATTCATAAATACGAGTCTATGTTGGACTAGTTTAGTAAAGGAATTTCTAATTTTACAGGCTAGCCCAACTGAACAACCAAATGCAGCAACTGACGATGGAGCTATCAACTGCTACGGCGTTAGTAACCCTTTTCTTACTTCTGAGAATCTTTGTTTGAAATGACGATTTATTATTATCGCTGTAAGAAAATCGAATTTAGGAAAAATGGGACTCAGTCAACGTGGGTGGTTCCATTACAGATTAAATAAAATGTAGTATGTTGTTTAGTTCTTTTCTTTTTCCTTCCACATCAATGTTTTGAATACATTCCTCTCAGTAAAGGATGACTGAGAATATAAAAGTAGGAGGCTCTAATGATTGAAGATATCTCGATGAAAATCTTTTAAACCCGCTCATTTTTTTACGTAAGTCAAAATTTTTTAATCTTTCGCATTTTCTATTCTCTTTCCTTCTTTTTTCTTCTCTTCTCTTCCAATCTCTTCTCTTCCCATCTCTTCTCTTGCCATCTCTTCTCTTGCCATCTCTTCTCTTTCCATCCCTTCTCTTTCCATCTCTTCTCTTGCCACCTCTTCTCTTCCCGTCTCTTCTCTTCCTATGTCTTCTCTTCTCTTTTCTTTCCTTCCCTTCGCTTCTCTTCTCTTCCCACCACTTGTCTTCCCATCTCCTCTCTTCCAATCTTTTCTTCTCTTCTCTTCTTTTCCGATCTTGTCTCTTCCCATCTCTTCTCTTTCTCTCTCTTCTCTTGCCATCTATTCTCTTCCCATCTCTTCTCTTTCCATCACTTCTCTTCTCATTCCATCTCTTTTCTTGCCAAATCTTCTCTTTCCATCTCTTCTCTTTCCATCTCTTCTCTTGCCATCTCTTTCCACCCCTTTTCTTCGCTTCCCATCTCTTCCCTCCTCTTCTTTTTCCTTCCCATCTCTTGTCCTCTCTTCTTTTCCTTTCCTTCTCTCGATGAATATCTTTTAAACACGCTCATTTTTTTACGTAAGTCGAAATTTTTTAATCTTTCGCATTTTCTATTCTCTTTCCTTCTTTTTTCTTTTCTTGTCTTCCAATCTCTTCTCTTCCCATATCTTCTCTTGCCATCTCTTCTCTTCCCATCCCTTCTCTTCTCTTTCCATCTCTGCTCTTGCCATTTCTTCTCTTCCCATGTCTTCTCCTCTCTTTTCTTTCCTTCCTTTCGCTTCTCTTCTCTTTCCACCACTTGTCTTCCCATCTCTTCTCTTCCAATATTTTCTTCTCTTCTGTTCTCTTCTCTTCTTTTCCCATCTCGTCTCTTCCCATCTCTTCTCTTTCTATCTCTTCTCTTGCCATCTATTCTCTTCCCATCTCTTCTCTTCCCATTACTTCTCTTCTCTTTCCATCTCGTCTCTTGCCATCTCTTCTCTTCCCATCTCTTCTCTTCCCATGTCTTCTCCTCTCTTTTCTTTCCTTCCTTTCGCTTCTCTTCTCTTTCGACCACTTGTCTTCCCATCTCTTCTCTTCCAATATTTTCTTCTCTTTTGTTCTCTTCTCTTCTTTTCCCATGTCGTCTCTTCCCATCTCTTCTCTTTCTATCTCTTCTCTTGCCATCTATTCTCTTCCCATCTCTTCTCTTCCCATCACTTCTCTTCTCATTCCATCTCTTTTCTTGCCATCTCTTCTTTTTCCATCTCTTCTCTTGCCATCTCTTCTCTTCCCATCTCTTCTCTTGCCATCTCTTCCCATCCCTTTTCTTCGCTTCCCATCTCTTCCCTCCTCTTCTTTTTCCTTCCCATCTCTTGTCTTCTCTTCTTTTCTTTTCCTTCTCTCGATGAATATCTTTTAAACACGCTCATTTTGTTACGCAAGTCAAAATTTTTTAATCTTTGGCATTTTCTATTCTCTTTCCTTCTTTTTTCTTCTCTTCTCTTCTCTTCCAATCTGTTCTCTTCCGATCTCTTTTTTTGCCATCTCTTCTCTTCCCATCCTTTCTGTTTCCATCCCTTCTCTTGCCATCTCTTCTCTTCGTTTCTCTTCTCTTCCCACCACTTGTCTTCCCATCTCTTCTCTTCTGTTCTCTTCTCTTCTTTTCCCATCTTGTCTCTTCCCATCCCTTCTCTTTCTATCTCTTCTCTTGCCATCTATTCTCTTCCCATCCCTTCTCTTCTCATTTCTTCTTTTTTCTTGCCATCTCTTCTCTTTCCATCTCTTCTCTTGCTATCTCTTTCCATCCCTTCTCTCCCTCCCCATCTCTTCCCTCCTCTTCTCTCCCCTTCCCATCTCTTGTCTTCTCCTCTCTTTCTTTCCTTCTCTCGATGAATATCTTTTAAACACGCTCTTTTTTTTAAGTAAGTCAAAATTTTTTAATCTTTCACATTTTCTATTCTCTTTCCTTCTTTTTTTCTCTTCTCTTCTCTTCCAATCTCTTCTCTTCCCATCTCTTCTTTTGCCATCTCTTCTCTTCCCATCCTTTCTGTTTCCATCCCTTCTCTTGCCATCTCTTCTCTTCCCATCGCTTCTCTTCTCTTCGCACGTCTTTTCCTCTCTTCTCTTTCCTTCCCTTCTCTACTCTTCGTTTATCTTCTTTTCCCACCACTTGTCTTCCCATCTCTTTTCTTCCAATCTTTTCTTCTCTTCTGTTCTCTTCTCTTCTTTTCCCATCTTGTCTTTTCCTATCTCTTCTCTTTCTATTTCTTCTTTTTCCATCTATTCTCTTCCTATCTCTTCTCTTCCCATCCCTTCTCTTCTGATTCCATCTTTTTTCTTGCCATCTCTTCTCTTTCTATATCTTCTCTTGCCATCTCTTTCCATCCCTTCGCTCCCTTCCCATCTCTTCCCTCCTCTTCTCTCCCCTTCCCATCTCTTGTCCTCTCCTCTCTTTCTTTCCTTCTTTTGATGAATATCTTTTAAACACGCTCATTTTTTTACGTAAGTCAAAATTTTTTAATCTTTCGCATTTTCTATTCTCTTTCCTTCTTTTTTCTTCTCTTTTTTTCTCTTCCAATCTCTCCTCTTCCCATCTCTTCTTTTGCCATCTCTTCCCATCCCTTCTCTTGCCATCTCTTCTCTTCCCATCGCTGCTCTTCTCTTCCCAGATCTTTTCCTCTCTTCTCTTTCCTTCCCTTCTCTTCGTTTCTCTTCTCTTCCCACCACTTGTCTTTCCATCTTCTCTTCCAATCTTTTCTTCCTTTCTGTTCTTTTCCCATCTTGTCTCTTCCCATCTCTTCTCTTTCTATCTCTTCTCTTGCCATCTATTCTCTTCCCATTTCTTCCCATCCCTTCTCCTCTTATTCCATCTTTTTTCTTAGCATCTCTTCTCTTTCCATTTCTTCTTCTTCCATCTCTTCTCTTGCCATCTCTTCCCATCCCTTCTCTTCCCTTCCCATCTCTTCCCTCCTCTTCTCTTCCCTTCCCATCTCTTGTCCTCTCTTCTCTTCTTTTCCTTTTCTTCGTTTCTCATTTCTTCACGTAACTTCTCTTCCCATCTCTTCTCTTTCCTTCTCTTCCCTTCCCATCACTTCTCTTTACATCTCTTCTCTTTTCATCTCTTCTCTTTTTATCTATTCTCTTTCCATCCCTTCTCTTCCCATCCCTTTTCTTCTTTTCCTATCTCTTCTCTTCTCTTCTGTTTCCATCTTTTCTTTAGCCATCTCTTCTCCTCTCTTATTTTCCCTTCTCTTCTCTTCCCATGACTTCTCATCTTTTTTCTGCCAAACTTTTCTTCTCTTCTGTTCTCTTCTTTTCCCATCTCTTCTCTCCTCTTCTCTTCCGTTGCCTTCTCTTCTTTTCTTTTCCCATCTCTTCTCTCCTCTTCTCGTCCGTTGCCTTCTCTTCTTTTCCCATCTCTTCTCTCCTCTTCTCTTCCGTTGCCTTCTCTTCTCTTCCAATCTTTTCTTGTCGTCTGTTCTCTTCTCTTCTTTTCCCATCTATTGTCTTCTCTTCCCTTCCGTTCCCTACTTTTCTTTTCCGATCTCTTCTCTTTCCATCTCTTCTTCTTCCATCTCTTCTCTTGCCATCTCTTCCCATCCCTTCTCTTCCCTTCCCATCTCTTCCCTCCTCTTCTCTTCCCTTCCCATCTCTTGTCCTCTCTTCTCTTCCTTTCCTTCTCTTTGTTTCTCTTCTCTTCACGTCACTTCTCTTCCCATCTCTTCTCTTTCCTTCTCTTCCCTTCCCATCACTTCTCTTTACATCTCCTCTCTTTTCATCTCTTCTCTTTTTATCTATTCTCTTTCCATCTCTTCTCTTCCCATCCCTTTTCTGCTTTTCCTATCTCTTCTCTTCTCTTCTGTTTCCATCTTTTCTTTAGCCATCTCTTCTCCTCTCTTATTTTCCCTTCTCTTCTCTTCGTTTCTCTTCCCATGACTACTCATCTTTTTTCTGCCAAACTTTTCTTCTCTTCTGTTCTCTTCTTTTCCCATCTCTTCTCTCCTCTTCTCTTCCGTTGCCTTCTCTTCTTTTCTTTTCCCATCTCTTCTCTCCTCTTCTCGTCCGTTGCCTTCTCTTCTTTTCCCATCTCTTCTCTCCTCTTCTCTTCCGTTGCCTTCTCTTCTCTTCCAATCTTTTCTTGTCGTCTGTTTTCTTCTCTTCTTTTCCCATCTATTGTCTTCTCTTCTCTTCCCTTCCGTTCCCTACTCTTCTTTTCCCATCTCTTCTCTTCCCATCTCTTCTCTTCCTATCTCTTCTCTTGCCATCTGTTATTTTCCCATTTCTTCTCTTCCTATTTCTTTCCTTCTCCTCTCCTCTCTACCTGTCTCTTCTCTTTGGACTTAAAAAAAAACTCTTTGGAAATGTGTAGACCAAACTTGAGATTTCGGCTTTTTCCACAAGATGTTTATCTTTTTCTGAAATTTTACTTTCTTTGACATTTTGAGGTTACATTTAAAATAACTTATTGAATTCGACATGTTAAAAGGTGCTACTCAAAATTTCGAATTATTCCAGATATTTATATTTTATTTACGAATTTGTCACCTTATTTCAAAATTTTAATGACTGTTTAAATCAAATTCTTTTTACTTTTTCTAATCAGAATCTCTGCTTTTATTTCGAGTTCGGTATCAAGATCTTGAAAAACGCAATTGTTTTTTTTTTGTAAATGTAGATGAGTTGAATTTTTCACCTTTTCAAGACATTTAGACATTTTTTATTTGAAATATTGACTTCATTTCCAAATGTCAACTTTTTTTTGTAAATTTTCAGTTTTTTTTTATTTTAACATTTTTCTTGAAATTTTGGATTCAAATCTAACGGTTTGAATTCGAGATGGACTATTTCGAATTTAGCCTTGATAATTTAGAATTTACGTTAAATAATTTCGAATTTACGTTCGATAATTTCGTATTTACGTTTGATAATTTCGCATTTGAGTTCGAGATTTTAAAAAACGAAGCATCTCAAAAGTTCGAATTTTTCCAAAATATTGTATTTTTTCCGAAATGTTAAAAAATCTCGATGAGTTCTTAAATTCGAATTATTTTTATAGTTTCTTATTTCCAAACATTTCGGATTTATAATCTCTATTTCGATGACCGTCTCAAAATTCTGAAAAACACAACCTTTTTATAACATTCGTTGATTTTTTTTTAAAATTTAATTGCTTTTAAACACTTTGACGGTTTTTATTCCAAATTGGTCACAAGTTTGAAATAAAAAAAAACGATATAATTTTGAATAACGGTCAAGATATGAAGTTATTAATTTCGAAATGTCTAACTTTTTTAAAATAAATTTCCATTATCTTTGGACCTCAACTTTAATTTCGAAATTTACAATTTTCTCGAGATTTTCAGTTTTCGAAATGAAGTGGATGTTTCAAAAAACCAAGAGAAATGTGAACGTTTCAATTTAAATTCTGCTTGGAATCAAATTAGTTACTTTTACGACCAATATTATTACTAATTGGGTACTAAAACGCAGCGTATTCATAACGGGACTTTTTGCTTGTTGAGTATATTTTCAGTAACAAAAGATGTCACCAAATCATGACTAATTATGCAAAAACTTTACTGGTTTTGCTCGCATTTGGTTACATTGTACTTGGTGAAATCAACCGATACGAATCTAAAAGCAATAGTGCCAAATTTTACTGTACAAATGGAAATTCAATTGATTTGACTAATTTTTGCAACGGCGCTTGACAACTGCGGTGATGGTTCGGACGAATTGTTAAATATATGCTCACATTTCAGGTGCGTGACTCAATTTTTCTGTTGTGTAGTTCAATTAATTATGGTCTTTAATGCGTTGACCATCACTCACGGTCCTATGGCTTGCATTGCATTTTCCCAAAATGAAATCAACGTTTCTTACTTAATCAATCAGATAAAGGTTAACTTCTAACTTAATTCAAGGTGAACTTAGGACTGGAGCCCAAATAAAATAGAGAAAAAATACACTAATTTAGAAGACCTCAACACCTCAAAAAATAGCCCAAAGAGTGCTAAAAATTAAACATTTTTGAGCAAAGCCATTAAAATCCACAATGCCCCGTACTAACAAAATACTGAAAATTTTCAACAAGTCAAAATTGAAATACAAATCTTGTCTCTTCAGGGGACAAGACTTTGTATTTCACTTTTTGAAGATAACCAAGGACCAGTCCGTTCCACTAAAATTCAACAATACAATCGAAAACCAGGCTTAGTCAAATTTCTGAAATATTAAAAAATGCCTCTAATTGAGACTATCACCAAAATCCTCTCTCTTCATTAATACCGCCAGAACCAATCATTTCTTAGCAAAGCTGCAAAACGTATAAGCTTTTGAATAATGTCGCCCCAAAACTCAACATTATTGGCAGCTGCCGCCGAAGTTCAGAATTTTTAAAATGTTGAAGAGATTTAAATGTTCAGAAACGGAACATTTCTAGACAGTTCCCCAAAACTACTTCATATCTCATCAGCTATTAATACTATACAAAGCTCAAGTTAGGCCAACACTGTTCTCATGCTTGGAGTTCAGCCCCAAACCACACTTTAGCTCTCTTGGATTCAATTCAAAGAAGAGCTATTCACCTAATTGATGACGCGAGTCTGACCGATTCTCTCGAAACACTAAGGCACAGGCGTATGGTTGGTGACTTGTCTCTTTTCTACAAGTACTATCATGGAAGATGCTCGCAGGAACTAATAGGATTGATCCCCCCAAGGGCAAGATTCTTGAGGCGTACTAGACAGTCAGGAGACAGCAAATTCCTGTGCGGTAAAACTTGACACAGTGAGGACTTCTGTCTACGGAGACTCTTTTTTCTATAGAACTTCCAACTTATGGAACTTGTTACCGGAAAAGAATTTTCTCCAAAAATTACAACCTATTCTTGTTTAAGAAGGCGGTTCATCGCCATCTATCCGTGTTGCGCATTCTACTCGCAGTGCTTTGAAAACATAATGGGGTTACCAGTTTGCGAGTGAATTAAACTTTAAAAAAATAGACATTCCAGAGGAAGTTCCTCAAAATATTTTAAGTAAATGTCAGGTGTCAAAACTCGGAAATTTTTGGTATCTTCTCAAAATCGGCTTAATCTCTTAAATAAAGCAAATATTACTACATCTTACCAATTAGTTTAGTTTGACAAACATGCAGGAGCTTTACAGACCTTAGCTGTAGCCTTTCAAAGTGGCTATCAACATAAAGACATTAATAAAGAATTTGTTGCAACTAAATGGCTGAGTTGTCCAGTCCTTAAAGCTACTGTAGTCTTACAAAGCGCTTTGGTATCTAAAACCAGCAGTGTAGACATTCGTTACTGGTATCACAATACACCTTCTCCATTCTGTTATATATAGCTGTTCGAGTGATGAATTCCGATGTGCTTATGGTGCTTGCATTTCCAAACATTTCCGCTGTGACGCCATTCGGCATTGCTTTGATGGCTCCGATGAGCTAGGATGCTCTACAACTCCAAATTGCAGGTATGTCTTCAGCAAGGTAAGGACTTTCAATCAGATGGCAATGTAAAAACGTCTAATCCAGCCGGTAATGGAAAAACGTCTACTCCAGCCGATTATTAAAAACGTCTACTCTATCCAGCAATATTATAAATCTACTCTGTCTTCTTAATACATATCTTTTGTGCAGTAAATCATTCTTCTGCAATGATGGCTGCATCCCATTTGATCGTGTTTGCGACGGAACCGCCGACTGCCAGGATAAATCCGACGAACTTCCAGTTTTGTGCAGACGAAATCCTTGCAACTCCACCATGGAATACTACTGTCGTAGCGGGCAGTTGCATCAGCAAGGACCAAATATGCGATGGGATACAGAGATTGCGTGGATGGCTTCCGATGAAAACGACGAGATTTGCAATCAAAGTTATTTTCTCATCTAACGAGTAGTTTAAATAGTTGATGCTCTTCATTTCTAGCCAGCACCGTGACCACTTGTCCCCCAGTGGCGACTTCTTTTGCAACAATAAATTGCTTTTTCGGAGGACTCATTAGTCGATTGTACAAATCAGTTGCCAGTTGGAAGCATTGTTAGGTTCGAATGTGAAAATTTTTATAAACCTCTTTACCAGAGCGATAGTGGATATTACGATATTATTTGTCAGCAAGATGGCACGTGGAATAGACCTTTGTTGCATTGTGTACCAGGTGAATAACCTCTGAATTCTAATAAAGTCCAAAAGATTAATCGATATTTAAAATGTAACTGAAATGAACTCTCTTGCTATTCAGATAAATTAGTACAATTTGTTCATTTCACTTGGTTTTCTAGTCACTTTTTTCCCCTAAATTAGCTTTTATGTTTTACCAAGAAATGGCAAAACATACAAAATAACTGAAAATCTGTTAAAATACAAATCTTGTTCCCTGAAACTAAGAAAGATTAAAAAACGCAGGTTGCTCTAACGCGTTTCGATAGCCAAGCTGTCGTCTTCAGAGAAATACAAAGATTTGTATTTCAATTTTAGAAATAATCAAGAACCAGTCCGTTCCACTAAAATTATCAAAATCGATATTTATGAAAAAATAAATAAGCGGTGACAAAACCAAATAAAATGATCGTTGCAATCAGGGCTTCGAACTGGAACTGAACCGAAACCGAAAAAAACCGTTATTTTCGCCGGAACGAAAACCGGAACGAAATCGAAAAAAAAAATATCGGTTTATTTCGGTTCGTCGAATTTTTATACTTAAAATATTTTTTATTTTATACTTAAGATTGGATTTTTTTTTGAAATTTCAATTTCAAAATTGTACACAATTCCATGCAACTTTCATCTCATTTTCATCTCTCATTTCTGATTAGATTATATTAAAATACAATTTTCACATTTTCAACCCAAATAAAAATTATAAATTTTAACTTAAATCTTTTATCAAGATTTTCAACTTTTTTTTAAATTTGGATTTTTTTTTATCAAGATTTTCCATTTTTTTTTTGAAATTTGGACTTTTATCTGGAAATTACTCGAAATATTTCTTTTCTTCTTCTAAAATTTCGAGTTTAAAATGAAAAAATTTCCTCTGTTGTATCTTTGGAATAAAGTGGTAACATGTTTTTCATTGAAGCTGGAGAAGCTTGGTTTTCCTTACAATTTTTTTGCAAATTCGGGTTTTTCTAGAAATTTTTCTGGAATCTTTTTTTAAAAAATTGTTTCTTTGACTTTCATTTCTTAATTTGATACCTCTATTTTTTGAAGTTATTAATCACGTTTTCGATTATTCGCAAATTTTTTTCCTTCAAATTTCACTTTGATTTTAGTATTTCAATTTTTTTCGAAACCCCAAATTTAAATTCCTGCTGCCGACTTCCTAAATCTTCCAAAAATTCCAAAGTATGATTTTTTCTCAATATTTTCGCTAAAATCTCGCAGTTTCAAATTGAACCTAAAAATGTTTAAATTTCAAGGTCAAAATTTTAGCAAAAAATCCAACATAATATTCCAATTTAAAGCCGGGATCTTGGCATTGGGGTCGAAATTTTTACAGTAAACTTGAAATGGTGACATGTTAGAAAATGTATAACTTAAAGTTGCAACAATTTTGCTTACGTTAAAATAGTAATTTTTATTCTATAAGCTTTGATTTTTTCCTCAAGCCTCAAAACTGTGATTTGTTTAATTATTAGAAGTCAAAATTGTGTGTTCTCTTAAATATTATGTAATTGCTTTCGCTAAACCTCTGGTATAAATTCGAAAATTTGGTCCTTTGTAAACTCGACCCTTTGCTACTTGATCTTTTGTGTCAAAAATCTATTCTAAAAATGTTAAATTCCTTCACAAATTTTACAAAATTTCGTCTTTAAAATTGAAAACTTGTTGTGTTCTTAAAATTTTAATTTTTTCATAGAAAATTAAACTTTAGAAAAAATTCAAATTACACTTTTTGTGGAATTTTTTACTTTTATTCTTAAAATTCACATTTCCATTAAAAATTTCAAATTTTTGCTCAAAATGTTAGCAGAAGATAGATTTCAAACGCAAAAGTGCTAACTTGAATTTAAATATTTTATGTTAATTTTTATTTTGAATATTTATATTTAGAATCTCGAAAGAGTATTTAAATTTCAAGAAAAAAGACAACATTTTTGAAAAAGTCTAAATTTTAAGGAAAAACAAACTTAATGTGTTTGACAAACGATTTTTCAAAATTAATTCCAAAATTTCGAGTCCTGAAAATTCTCCCTTTTTAAAATTTGACCTTTTTGAGCTTTTTTTTTAAAGATTTTGTTGTTTTTTTTGAAGAATTCAATTTCAAACTACTTATTTTCAAAATTCGACTTTTTCTTAATTTCAAATTTTATGAAAACTTCCAAACCTAATTTTTGACAAACGATTTTTTAAAATTAATTCCAAAATTTCGAGTCCTGAAAATTCCCCTCTTAAAATTTGACCTTTTTTCAAGATTTTAGCTTTTTTTAAAGATTTCGTTTTTTTTTTGAAGAATTCGACTCTTTCAAACTACCTATTTTCAAAATTCGACTTTTTCTTAATTTCGAATTTTTTGAAAACCTCCAATGTTTGAAAATTTGGATTCTTTTTTAGAAAATTTGGCACTTTTTTAAAAAATTCAGCTTTTCTTCGAAAATTTTGACTTTTTTGGAAAATTGCTGATTTTTTTGAAAATTTCTTTTTTCATGACAATTTTAGCTTCCTTCAAAATTTCGGCCATTTTGATATTTCCATCTATTCAAAATTTCGAATTTTCTTGAAGTTTGATTTTTCTTTTTGAGAATTCCGACGTTCGTTAAAAATCTCGACTTCGTTGAAAAATTGTGAATTTATTTTAAAAATGTAAGACTTATTTCAAAATTTCGATTTTTTGAAAATATTGTTTTTTTTTTCAAAACGGAGACTTTAGAAATGTTGAATATTTAAAAATCTCTATATTTTTTGGAAATTTTACTCTTTTTTGATATTTCGACTTTTTGAACGTTTAGTTTTTTGACTATGTAGCTTTAAAAAATTCTTTATATAAGAATTTGGACCTTTATTGAAAATCTAAACATTTTTTAAAATCCCCGACTTTTTTCAAAATTTCTCCATTTTATAAAAATTATGACCTTTTCATTATTTCGACTTTCATTAACAATTTTAATCGTTTAAGTTTTAAATTTCGAAATGTTGGCTCTGGACCTTTTTAGGATCTAAAAATTCTGGCCAATTACCCTTAAGGGATAAAGGCCATTAACGAAGAAGAAGAATCTAAAAATAGGAACCTTTTTAAAAATTTCGGCTTTAAAAATGTCTAGCTTTGACTTTTAAGTATGGAAATTTTTTTGATATGTTTGATTTTTTTTGTAAATCTGAACCTATTTTAAAAATTAGAAATTTGGACTTTCGTGAAAATTTGGTTTCTTAACTTTCGACTTTTGAAAATTTTAACTTTCATTCGAAATTTCCCCTTTTTTAAAAATTTGACTTTTTTCAAGATTTTGATTTATTTTTGAGGAATTCGACCTTTTTCAAACTATCTATTTTCAAATTCCACTTTTCCTTAATTTTGAATTATTTGAAAACTTCGACTTTTTGAAAATTCGGAAATTTTTAGAAAATTTGGCGCTTTTTTAAAAAATTTCGATTTTTACGACAAATTCAACATCTTTCAAAATTTCAGCTTTTTTGAAAATTCCATGTATTCAAAATTGTGATTTTCTTGAAATTCTGATTTTTTGAAAGTTAAGACTTTTGTAAAGAATCTCGACTTTATTGAAAAATTACGAATTTATTTTAAAATTTTTAACTTCCAAATTTTCGATTTTTTTTTTGAAAATGTGGACTTTTTTTAAAACGACGACTTCCAAAATTCAAAATATGAATGAATATTTAAAAATTTCTATATTTTTTCAAAATTTCACTCTGTCTTGACATTTTAACTTCGTGAACATTTTGTCTTTTTAAAAACTAGTTTTAAAATATTCTTTATTCGAAAATTTGGATCTTTGTTGGAAATCATAACTTTTTTTTAAATCTCCGACTTTTTCAAAATTTCTCCATTTACTAAAAAATAGAACCTTTTGAAAATATCAAAAAAACGGCTCTTTTTCGGAAATTTTAAATTTTTTGGAAAAATCGTTGCTTTTTTAAAAAAACTTCATTTCTATGACAATCTCAGCTTCATTCAAAATGTCGACTATTTTGAAAATTCTATCTATTCAAAATTCTGATCTTTTGAAAGCTTCGACTTTCGCTAAAAATCTCGACTTTATTGAAACATTACGAATTAATTTTTAAATATTTGACTTCAACCTCGAAGCTTGGTTTTTTGAAAATATGGATTTTTTTTTAAAAAACGGCGCTTTTCGAAAAGTAGAATATTTGAAAAGTTCTATATTTTTCAAACTTCGACTCTCAATTTATATTTCGATTTGTTGAAAATTTTGGTCTTTTAAAATACAGGGTGAGTCACTAAGCGGGAATCGGTCTTTGGTAGGCGTATTATTCAAAATATCGAAAAATGTTTTGAATAAAAGTTGTTCGAAATAAAGTTCTCCATAACCTAAAATTATTGTCAAATATGGCGGCCTTCCGGTTGCACCGGAAATGAACACAACTTTCTTATTTTAAATAGAACACCCTACGTATTTTTACCTTTTTGGATTCCTTGTTAAAAATGAATATGAATTTATTAAGACGACATAGGCCCTTAGTTGAACCATTTTCGCGTAATTTAATTTTTTTGGTTAAATTTGACGATTTCGGAGCTTGACGCCATTAACGATATTTTCCAAACGCAATGACTCAGAGTTGTGTGGCATACGGTTTTGGATTCAGGAAGAAATGGAGTATTTGTTTACGTCTTTGCTGTTAGCAAGATTTCTTAAATTTCTTCACATCCGTCGACTCAATTCTTCAGTTGTTCAAACATGCATAACTTAATTTTTTCAAATAGAACCACCTATCTTGGATTATCTTATCGGATGCGAAATTAAATTACCTTTTTTTGGTACCAGGTATTGCCACCTCCGTCCAATAATTTTTGAGAAATTTAGAATTTTGTAAAAATTTTAATTAATTTCGTATTATCGCGTTAGCCCTGGATGTCGCGGTTTTGTTTCGTCTCGTTGGTCCTGCAAATGACAGAAAATGTTTTTCGAACAAGGATCGGTTGATGTGGTTTACACTTTACATTTTTTAAAGAAAATTATTTTTTGAAAACTAGGTCAATGGTTAGAATAAGGCAAACACAATGGCCCAAATATTAATTATGAACTAAAATAATTAAAATTCAAAAAAATAAACAATTTTATTAGAGTTTGTAACATGTAGGTATGCCCAACGGTTTGTCGACCAGAGATGTTCTAATTTAGTGGCATCCTTCAGGTTGTAGCTAACTGGAAGTACAGAATATGAGAAAAAGGGGCGTAGAAAACCAACGGCGCATGAAGAAAACCAAGTTTCAGGCTGCTGCTGTCCAATGTCCGCACTTAAGAACCAGAGGAATAAGTGTGACATTACAAATAAGCCAAAAATCGGTTTCATGATTGTTGTCTAAGAACAAGTTTCATCCGTATCACACCTAGCTAGTGCAAGAACTCATTCAAGCTGACTAACAATCGATGCAGTTGTGTGAATGGACGTTACATAATCTGCAGGAACAATGTCCGAAACGGTCGTTTCGGACATTGTACTATTTACCGACGAATGTACAAACATTTTTTAAGAACCGCTTCGTAGGAAGGAAACGATACACCACGATACTGAAAATCATCATTGGATTTCAGTGTAAAGCATTAAAGAAAGTAAATAAACAATAAACAAATCGGTAACAGTAAGTTGCAACAAATATTAAGAAGAATACATAAACAATGGGAATAATAACATTAAATTAAATGTTCAACATAACCACCAGCTTCACGATGGCAAATGCCCAGTCTCTGTAGCAAGGAATTATTCACATCCACCAAGACGTTTTCATTGATATTTTGGAAAGCAACACGAACCCGGTCTATCATGTCTTCTCAGGTAGTTGGTGGTTCCTGGTACACAACTTGCTTAACATGACCCCACAAGAAAAAGTCTTGCTTAGTTAAATCCGGTGATCTTGCGGGCCATGCCACTGGACCTCCTCTTCCTATCCACTTTTTAGGGAATTGTGTATTGACGAACTCCCTTACATCCCTTCCATAATGTGCCGGTGCCCCATCATGTTGGAACCACATTTGCCGTACGACAGCAAGAGGCAAATTGTCTATCATTTCGGGCAATTGATTTTGCAAAAAATGCAAGTAATTGTTGGCATTCAAATGTTCATTAAAGAAGTGTGGTCCGACAACAAATCTTCCTATGACACCACCCCAAACATTCAGAGACCACCTGTGCTGATGATCTAAGGGCCTTATCCAATGAGGATTTTCAGTGTGGTAATAATGGGACTTGTGTCTTCCCACAAAGCAGTTCTTATGAAATGTACATTCGTCGGTAAATAGTACATTGTCCAAAAAGTCATTTTGTTCTTGTAGTTTTCGTAACGCCCACTCACAAAACTACATTCGGTTGTTGAAATCAGCTTGATTGAGTTCCTGTACTAGCTGGACACGATACGGATGAAACTTATTTTTACGCAAGATTCGTGAAACCGAGGTTTGACTTATTTGTAATTCCGTGCTTATTATTCTGGTACTTAAATGCGGATCTTGGACAACAGCAGCCGCTACTAAAACTTGGTTTTCTTCATGCGTCGTTGGTTTTCTACGCCCCTTTTTCTCGTATTTCGTACTACCAGTTCGCTCAAACCTCTCTCCCAATTTAGCGAATGCCGCTGAATTTGGATGTCTCCGATCGGCAAAACGTTGGGCATAAATTCCTGAGGCAAGAAATTGATTTCTGTCAGCACTGCCCAAGGCGTAAACCATATCGACCAATTCTTCTTGAGATAACATTATCTTTCAGTACTAATACCAAGACCTCGCGACAACAATGAGATAAACTGTCAGTTATTGCCGGACAAACGAGACGAAACAAAACCGCGACATCCAGGGCTAACGCGATAATACGAAATTAATTAAAATTTTTACAAAATTCTAAATATCTCAAAAATTATTGGACGGAGGTGGCAATACCTGGTACCAAAAAAGAGGTAATTTAATTTCGCATCCGATAAGATAATCCAAGATAGGTGGTTCTATTTGAAAAAATTAAGTTATGCATGTTTGAACAACTGAAGAATTGAGTCGACGGATGTGAAAAAATTTAAGAAATCTTGCTAACAGCAAAGACGTAAACAAATACTCCATTTCTTCCTGAATCTAAAACCGTATGCCACACAACTCTGAGTCATTGCGTTTGGAAAATATCGTTAATGGCGTCAAGCTCCGAAATCGTCAAATTTAACCAAAAAAATTAAATTACGCGAAAATGGTTCAACTAAGGACCTATGTCGTCTTAATAAATTCATATTCATTTTTAACAAGGAATCCAAAAATGTAAAAATACATAGATTGTTCTATTTAAAATAAGAAAGTTGTGTTCATTTCCGGTGCAACCGGAAGGCCGTCATATTTGGCAATAATTTTAGGTTGTGGAGAACCTTATTTCGAACAACTTTTATTCGAAACATTTTTTGATATTTTGAACGATACGTCTAACAAAGACCGATTCCCGCTTAGTGACTCACCCTGTATAGGTTTAAAAATTTTTCTCTTTGAACATTTGAACCTTTGTTGGACCTTTTTTTAAAATGTCCGAATTTTTTTAAAATCTTTTGAAAATTTCGATTTTCATGACAGTTTCAATTTCCTTCAAAAGCTGGGCTTTTTTGAAAATCGTTTTCAAATTATCGACCTTCGTTAAAAATTTATATTATTTAAAATTTTTTTGGTGGAACGGACTAGTCCTTGGTTATCTTCTAAAACTGAAATACAAATCTTGTCCGCGAAACCAAGAAAAATTAAAAAACTATTCCAAATTTAAATTTATATTTGTCAATTTCTTATAGTTCAAGTCTCAACTCATAATTTAGAGAAAAATGTCTATAATTAAAGAATAAAAGTCAACATGTCGATAAAAAGGGTTAAGAGATTTCTAGAGAAAGACTAAATTTTGTTTAAAGTCGAAATTTTAGAAAAATTAATAATGAAAAGTACCTACAAGTTTAAATTTAAAACTTCAAAAGAAAAAAGTTAAAATATCGAAAAAAGCTAAATACATTAAACAACACTTTCGAAAAATTTTACTTTTTTTAGAAATTTTCGGCAACATTTCCAGGAACAAAATCGAATATTTGGGTTTAAAGTCAAGACCGAATTAGGGTAGAAAATTTGAAACCTCTTTTTTAAAATAAATTGGAAGTTCCTTTTTTGAAATTGAGGCCAGCCTTTTTTATTTTAGTTTATTTTGTTAATTTGTTCTTTTTAATCGACAGTTCTAGAAAACACAGTCGAAACACTAAAAATCAATTTTATTAGAAAAAGCGAATCAAAGTCGAAACTTCGATAGAGAACCAAAATAATGAAAGAAAAAGGTCTCTCAAATTTTGGATTTTAATCGCCAAAGTTCGTATATTCTAGAAGTGTTCTACTCTAGGGTATATAATTTAGGATTTTTATGAAAATTCCGAGTTTAAATTTAAAATATCTAAACCCGAAATTTCGATTTAGTTTTTTATAAAAATTGAAACACAGAACTTGTCCCCTGAAACCAAGAAAAATTAAAAAACACAACAAAGGTTGCTCTAACGCATTTCGACAGCCAAGCTGTCATCTTCAAAGAGAAACTTTAAGTTTTTCTTAAAATTTGAACTCAAATTGAACTAAAAACTCAGAGTTTCACAATGAAAATTTTAAACTTGAAAAATATAAAATATTTTCCTTCAATTTTAGGCAAGGTTGTAAAATTAAAGTAAAAAAGACATCACATTTTCTAAATTATGTTCCAGAATCAATTCTTAAAGACTTTTAAAAATCAAAAAATGAGTCACCCGGAACTGAATCGAAAACCGGAATAAACCGTTATTTTTGTCGGAACGAAAACCGAAGTAATTTTTTTGCCGGAACGAACACCGAAAGCCTTGGTTGTAATAAAAAAAATACAGATAGTATCCAGGGTAGCACTTTTGAGAACGCTCGGTCTATTGATAACGTACTTATTGCTAATTTTCACAAAAAGGGACATCTCAAGGATTTTACCAGTTTGGGAGGACGAAAGTGATTTCTAAAAGATATTTTATAGATTGTGGGCAATCATTGACAGGAACACCACTGATAATGAATGGTTACCAAATACCCGAACTTAAATGGCCTTGGTACGCCACCATTTATGTCAAAAAGAACCATGTATTTGAGGTGGTCTGTGGAGGGACGCTCATCTCCGAGAAAACTGTAATAACAGGTAAACCCATTGAAAGCTTTGACCAGCTTCGTTGAGATTTTCCATGCTAGAGTCGTTATGAAAATATTTCTCAAGTTCAGACTTTTCTAGGAATCTGCTAGAGGTGTTCATATGAACTCTCATTTGGAACATCCCTCAATAGTAGTTAGGCCATAAGACGATTAGTATAGTGAATCGGCCCCAGAAGGATATTTGGATCATCTTTTAAGAGTGTGTTGCTACTAATAAGATACTTTGATTATGCAAGTTTCAGATCTCTATCTATTTTGGTTTTTGAAAAAAATCAAAAAAACCAAAAAATAGAAAAATAGTTTTTTCTCAAAAACTACTTAAGCGATTTGAATAAAATTTTTACATATTATAGAGATGAATAAAAGCTATATTAAAAAAAATATTGACCCAAAATATTTATGCTATTTAGAAGAAACGGGCAATTTTTTTCAAAATTATTTTTCTTCTTTATGATAACGTTCTAGAACAATTTTGAAATAAACTTTTTTTTATGTCTTTTTTGATGCAAATTCTGAAACTGATTAAAAAGGTGCGCCATATTGAAAAAAAGATAAAAACCAATTTTTTCATTTAAAAATTGATTTATTTTAATTTCAGTAATATTGATATCATCTCTGAAGAGTATATTTCTGCTAATAGGATAGTTTGATCCTGCAAGTTGCAGAATTCTATTTATTTTCATTTTTGAAAAAATCGGAGAAAATTAAAAAAATAGGAATTTTTTTTCAAAAACCGCATAAAACCGATTTCAGTAAAATTTGGAAACATTATAGAGATTTATAAATACTTTGCTCAAAAAAATACTAGCTCTTTATTTTAATAATAATTGTTAGCGATTGTTAGCGAATTGTTTGCGATTTTTTTTCTTTTGTGGTACGTTCTAGAACAGTTTTAAAGTTGACTTTCCTAATGTGTTTTTTGATATAAAATGAAATCTTGAATCTTAAAATTGATTGATAATATACAAATAACAATCAATTGATTTCATTGTTTTTTATATCATTAAAGCAACAGAAACAAAACATCCAAAAAAAGTATATGAATATTACTAAAATATTAAAGTATTTAAGAATTAATTAAAACTATATTAGCAAAGATGTCAATAATTTTAGTTAAAATATCCTTGTTCATTTTAAAATATCAATATAACATGTGCATACAATTATTTATCAATATGTTTAATATTAATTTAATCAGAGTTCAGAATCAATTTGCATTTTGATTCCATATTTTATGGGTGTTTGTTATCAATAATTTCGAACAAAGGCAAAATCTCAATGTACTGCTTTTAAATGTAGACATGCTTTATTTATTCCGTAGTAGTTCAGGAAAAATAGATGAAAAATCACCCCTTTTGCAAAAAAATTAAATACTACATTTTTATTGTAGAAATATCTTCACTTACGCTTAACAAATAAGTTTATAAAGTTCCCTGCCAAGATAGTGTGGGGAACGGCCGCTATATTGATTTGAAGATGGAAAATTTTGTTCTCTTGCCAATAATTTCCACAATTTTGATCTAACAAAAAATGTTTTTTAATAAAAGTCGGCGAACTTTAAATTTTCTACAAAAAAGTTATTAACCATTTTTTTTTAGAGTTATTCGTTACTGAGAAAATGTCTCACGAATAGCGGGCTTTCGGGTAGTCACACTCATTTCTGCACTAGCCAAAATGTACAGATATTGGCCTGTACTTTTTAAGCGATATCCTTAGAAGGCCTAATCTTCTTCACCTCTTCCGTTGAATTTGAGATTTTTTTGGCAGGTGGGCTGTTTTTGTTGGTCTAAATGTTACGTTTTTGAGTTAAATATTGTTAGATTCTCTTAAAAATATTTAAGCTTCGCGGCTGGTCTATTAATGGAACAGAGTTGCGCATGAACAGTTTGAAGAGTTTTACGTCTAGCTCTCGTACACTGAGTCGACGCGTAAGACCCACGCATCAATGACTGATTGTTCGATGCTCCTATTTGCTTTAATGCGCTAAATTCAAAAGATATGTAAAGTTTCTAACATCAGGTGTGGGGTCAACGTGTCGTTTTTGTGCTTATAAACTTTTATTGTGAATGGAAGTTATACAACTCCTAGATTTTGGCATTTCTCAGATTTGATTCAGATGCTTGGTTGGTGAGCACCGAGGGGTGTAAAAATAAGTTTGGTTTGTCTGACAGAGAAACTGTAAGTAGAGCTTAATCATTTATTTTTGCCGCCTGGTAACTTGCAGAAGAAACCTGGAGTTGTTTTATAGAACGCAACTACAAGCTGACGCACCAAGTTTTCAAATTTTGGAAACACATGATTATGTACTGTTGTACTACTGAAATGTCGAATTGTCAAATATGCTAGAATCGAAAATTTGAATTTTTACGCCTAATTCTTCTGATTGTTTGACTAAAATATTTGCTTATTCGAAATATGAATTAGCGATGCGTATGGCAGTTTTTAATAATTCTGGCTTTACAGCATTTGTTGATGATTTAATTGTAATTTTGTTTAATTATGTATTTAAAAATTCGAGCTGATAGAAATGAAACATTTAACCATCAATGTTAGCGATTGCTAGCCGAGCCCATACGTTCCCAATGAATCACCCCGAAAGAATGCCTCAACCCAGCCGCCGCATTTCGGTGCATTGCCAGAATTTTTACCCTCAGCATTCCTATCGTACTCGACCCCTGAGATCGTTGACTTTGGGCAGGTACTCCGAAACTCGGTTGCCATGGTTGATAACAGATTGTTTCTTTAAAGAACTAAATCTTACATTTTACATCATTATAGTGGTCCACGAAATTCATTTTATTAAAAATCACGTTTAAAGCGTGAAAGTGGAAATCTTTCGGTGTTTATCTTAAAGTAAAATATTAGACACCCTCGAATGTAATTCGATAGTTTTAGAAACTTCAACTGGGACTAATGTAAACACTCTTGAATTCTTGGGCGACGCGACATCGAGAATATGCCATCGATAGCTGCCCTCGTCCGTCCCTTCATAAACGCTGAAAACTTTATCGCTTTGCCTCCATGTATTTAGAAAATATAATTACATAATTACCTAACTCAACGGACTCAACACCCGTTTCAAGATAGACTCAATATAATTTGTTGTTTTGAATCAATTTGTGTGTTGTAAAATAGACCAGATGTATTTGGAAATAATCACGACAAAGATTTTGCTTCGAAGACAAATTGGTGACAAATTTTGTCGACATAATACACACCTTCCGAGGCCTCTTATGAAAACAAAGGCCCTATAATTAAAGTGTGCTATTTTACTGAACTGAATCGTTCATACACCCCATTTTCAACACATTTCATTGTAGAAAAGTATTTATCGAATTTCTTGAAGAGAGTGTAGAACTCGATTTTATTTTTGTGTGTACCGAATGTTTTGTCTAGTTACGACATATTATCCGTTTCCTTCTAAAGTAAACAAACAGCCGACAATTATCTTGTTTCAAAACGTATGCTGAAAAGCTGAACTTAAAAGCATGGGATAAAGGTAAACCACTCATGTGACCTTTATATTGGTCCCTGCTATTCTTTAATGACCTAATTATTTTTGGTCTTGTTCTACATACAGACATGTTCATGTTTGTTGTCTCAACCTCTCAATAGACACCTAGATGGGTACAAGGATGTAAAAAAAAGTATGTGGCGATATAACTTCTTTTTTTCTCTCTCTTCAGAAATAGGCTCATCAGACTAAGGTAGTGCTCTTAGCGAGCACAGCTGGAAAGCCAAATCTAACAATCACACATACGAACTTGAAACGCTTGTTATTCCCAATTTACGTGTTTACTTATTTGAAACCAAATTGCCCCATGCTGTGCCCATTTTCGGGATTTCAACTATGTCTTTTCAACACTGTCTTAAAGCATCTTGGTTAACCTTTGCTAATTTTTTAAATCGCTACGAGAATTCAATGCAGAATTCCTCACCATGCTTGGTTACATGCAGCGCTAAAGAGGTTGCACAAATACATTTCTTGTTATGGTACCCCTAAAATTTATGTTGTGGATTGTTACACAAACAATCGTAATTTTTCAGTGTGCTATTTTTAAATCAATCAGTGCAAGTAACGTATGATATACATACATAGGAAAAACGATCAAATCGAACATTACTGCTCTTATCAAGCTTCTTTATATTGAAATCGATGAATCCTCAGGATGACCGAACTTTTAAAGATTCAATTCGTATAATTAATATCACAGAACTACAGGTTCTTTTCTTTCCAATTAAATTGGTGTTTGGAAAGGAAGTGCACGTATATTAAATTCGAACTATTTTAGCTGATTTACCTCCATCAGCCTCCATACTAGTTTCAGTGGATCACACGGATATTCTTCATAGTACAAGCCAATGTTGATAAACTGATAATTGCCGAAAACTTGAAACGATGAAATAATTCGCAGGTCATACACAAACGAATCTGATCTGGGAATTTAATCCGTCACATGCCAAATATCATGTTTTCCACTAACGTACATATATGTGCACATATTTCACCTTCCGATCAAATCCATCAGTTAAAAACTTCAGATGATGATGATGAGATGATTTTCCTTTCATGTTTAAACAGCAGTACGCCTTTTGTCATTGCTGAATGTACTTGTGTATGTAGTGACGATCAGATTGAAATTTTATGGAGACACAAAGCCGTGTTAGATATTAGTTAGATGTCTTGTAGCTATTTTATATATCAATTGATATAGCCCGCTGAATTATCAAAAATTTGAAGGTGTTCATTCCATCGAGTTATATTTTTACGGCATCGTATAATTCGATTGCCGGAAATGTTACATTACTGATCGAAAACCTAAAACTAATTGATGTTAAACCCATCGTAGGCGAGTGCCTCCATCGTGTTTACATCAATGATTTTTTTTTATTTATTAAAACTAACTGATGTTAAACCCATCGTAGGCGAGTGCCTCCATCGTGTTTACATCAACATTTTTTTTTAAATTATTTATCAAAACTAGTTAGTGTTGACCCATCGCAGGCGAGTGCCTCCATCGTGTCAACAGCGAATCTGAAGTAGTTGATGTTGACCCATCGTAGGCGAAAGTGCCTCCATCGTGTCCATCAAAGCAAATTAGTGTTGACCCATCGCAGGCGAATGCCTCCATCGCGTCAACAGCGAATCTAAAGTAGTTGAAGTTGACCCATCGCAGGCGAGTGCCTCCATCGTGTCAACAGCGAATTTAAAATAGTTGATGATGACCCATCGTAGGCGAAAGTGCCTCCATCGTGTCTACATCAAAACAAATTAGTGTTGACCCATCGCAGGCGAGTGCCTCCATCGCGTCAACAGCTAATCTAGTTGATGTTTGACCCATCGTAGGCGTGAGTGCCTCCATCGTGTCTACATCAAAGTGGATTAGTGTTGACCCATCGCAGGCCAGTGCCTCCATCGCGTCAACAGCTAATCTAATTGATGTTAATCCTTCGTAATCAAATGCCTCTAGCGTGTTTATATCAGCATCAATATTTTTTTATGTTTTGTTTTGAAAGGAGGTCCAATCCTAACCGCAATTGCTCTAAAGTAAGGCTCCCATCGTATCTTTGAAGAGAAGAATTAAAAAGAGCCATTCTGAATATACCTAGAAATTTGTTAAGTTAACTCAGTAACTCAAACGCAACAGAGTATTTTGGTGCACTAACAATAAGTTAACTAAATTGCTTTCGCACCTCGCATCGGTACTCCTTCAAATGAGTTGTGCGCTCTAGCGCATTTAAAATGTGTGTTGACTCAGTCGACGCAATGAAGCGAATTGGCGCAATTGCGCGGCGCAACGGAGTGTTCACATCTCTAAGACCTAGTATTTCCATCGTGCTCTGGAATAATGTTTTATTTTGTTTGTATCACAATAGAGAACATTTAAAGCCTTTGGGTTTCCTCAATTCTGCAAATTTAAAACAAATCAAACATTAATTTTACTGGTAGACATCGTGACGAGAGAGATGATGGATGCACCCAAAGCTGAACGATTAGAAAATTTATTGTTCTGATTTATTTTACTCGTTTGTCAATTTGTTTATTGCTTACATGTTTTACCAGCTTAAGTACTTATGGTTTTGTTGTTTGTTTGATTTTGTTTGCTTCTATTTTTTTTTATGATGGCAAATAAAAGTATTTGCTTATGTTCATGTGCATAATGTTTTCTTTTACAGCTAAGAAAGTCTTTAGGGCATTCCGAGAGCGAAATGTTGTCAGTTTGGCCGTGTTAGATTCTCTTAAAAATATTTAAGCTTCGCGGCTGGTCTATTAATGGAACAGAGTTGCGCATGAACAGTTTGAAGAGTTTTACGTCTAGCTCTCGTACACTGAGTCGACGCGTAAGACCCACGCATCAATGACTGATTGTTTGATGCTCCTATTTGCTTTAATGCGCCAAATTCAAAAGATATGTAAAGTTTCTAACAATATCATTCACATTCATCCTCGTTATCGTCGTTTACACGTTGACTGGATCTAAATGAATAAATGCCTAAAACGAGATCAGATTAGTTTTTGCAAAGGCAGTTTGTCGATGGTGGAATTCTATACATTTTCATTAATTTTAGGAACAACAAAAAAAGCACAAAAGTATGTAATTAGGAGATTCTTGGTATGTTAGGGCGCTACTAACTATGCAAGGAATACTACTAGATTTGATGGTGGTCGACATACCATACCCTTGAAACCTTTATACATACCACAATGCTTAAAACCTTTGTAGAAATTCTCATAATTATTTTTTTGATCACGACATGAAAGTAAATTATTAGATGAAGAACATAACATCAAGACCAATAAAAACATTGATGTCAATAAATTACGAATTTAACCAAAGACAGAATAGTACATTAGGCATCTTGGCAAAATTAATTAAAAAAACGCATCACATGCTATACCTTTTAGGTGGAAATCAATGCAAATATCCAAAAGCGTGACATTTTTCCAGTAACGACTAGATCTACGAAAAAATGGCAAATAACTTCTTTAAATCAAATTCTAAGCTTTTCAACTTTTATAAAAAACATTTTTTGTTGGACTAAAATTATATTAGTTGTTGACAAAAAAAAAACCAAAATTTTCCATTTTAAGTCAATATGCTGGCCAATCCGCACATGATCTTGGTAGGGAACTTTCTGTAATTATGTCAAGTCGAAGTGAAGACATTTCTATAAAAAAAGTTTAGTATTTAATTGTTTTGTAATAAAAATCCATTTTTCCTGGGTTATAGGAGCAATCCATATTTATAGCCGCAACAGTTTGTTAAATCTATAAATCTAAGCTCTAAAAAATTGAAGATAAACAAAATTGTATTATTAGTATTTTTGATGACTAATTTAATATTTTTAAAACGGAATATACTAAAATATTTTTTGATGACTAAAAAAAAAACGTCGTGCGTCAAAAGTATTGTTGACGACTAAAAAACGACGTTCCACGTTCCACTGATACCATTGATCTCTGCGGGGGTATCCGTTGCAGCTGCAGCTGCACAGTAAGTATCACAATATTGAAAAATCAATAAGAAGTATTTGAATTTTGGCAGAACGGACTGGTCCTTAGTTTTCTTTAAAAATTGATACAAAAATCTTGTCCCCTGAAACGAAGAAAGATTAAAAAAAACAACAGTGTTCCAACGTGTTTCGATGGCCAAGGTATCATCATCAGAGAGATACTCAGTACTGTACAGTATCTCTTTTTAGACGATAGCTTGGCTATTGAAACGCGTTAAAGCAACTGTTGTGTTTTTTAATCTTTCTTGGTTTCAGGGGACAAGATTTGGGTATCAATTTTTTAAGTACTCTTGAATGTTAATAATTTTACTTAACATATCCTTTTTCGCTTTAACTTTAAAACACCAATACATCAGATCAATCATAATTAATTTTAAATTCCCAAACTATAAAATTGCAGTTTGGAAAATTCTGTTTTATACACCATGACCATCGCGTCGGTTGCTCTACTATCGATAAATACCAAAAACTTGATTTTTCGCCTTAAAATTATAGTTAATATCTTAGATAACTGATGTTTACCAAATCAGTTGTAATATAGCATTTTGGATAGAAGAGAGTTTTTTCTAAACAAATTATCATTTGGTACATTTTGAAACGGCTATTAAGTCAAAAATTCCCCATTGAATCATGTCTTTCCATCCGTCGACCTATGTGTACATTTCTGATCATGCTACAGGTCGCAATTTTTGACTGATTTTTGATATTAATGTTTTCATGGATTTCTAAGAATAGAAGCCCACTGATTTTGGAAGGAATCGCTCGAATTATTTAGTTTTCTGATTAAATCATTTTACAAGCATATTGATTAATAATTGTAGATTATATTATATTGGTATTTTAAAATGCAAAAAATATTTTAAGTAAAATTATCAAGATCTTAATATATCAAGTTTATAATTTATTTTTTTAATTTACTTATTATAACATTTTAGTAAAAAAACTCATACTTTTTTTGAATATTTTGTTTCTGTTGTTGCAAACACATTAAAATAAATCGATGTTTAATTAATTCAAGGATTCGAGAGATTATTCTATATCAAAAAACACATTAAGAAAATTAACTCTAAAACTGCTCTAGAACGTCTCTAATAATTATTGTTAAGGTTATAAAGTAGCTATCAGTTTTTTTTGAGTAAATAATTCATATACCTCTCTAATATTTTCAAATTTCATTGAAACCGGTTTTACGCGATTCGAGAAAAAAATATTTTCCTATTTTTTGTTTTTTTTCCAATTTTTCCAAAAAAAAAAATAAATAAAACCTTGAAACTTGCCAAGTTAAATTACCCTATTAGTAGGAATATACTCTCTGAGATAAGCCCAATATTCCTGAAATTGAAATATAAATCAATTTTTTAATGAAAAAATTGGTTTTTATTCTTTTTAAATATGTCGTACCTTTTTGATCAGTTTCAGAATTTGCAAAGGTATTCTACATCAAAAAAGACATAATCAGAAATTAGTTTCAAAATTGTTCTAGAACGTTATCCTAAAGAAAAAAAATAATTTAAAAAAAAATTGCTCGTTTTTCCTAAATAACATAATGATTATAGACTGTCAGTTTTTTTTAAATATAGCCTACATATATTTCTATAATGTTTCCAAATTTTATTCAAATCGGTCAAGTCGTTTTTGAGAAAAATGGTTTTTTCTATTTTTCGATTTTTTTAGAATTTTTTCGATTTTTTCAAAAACTAAAATAGAGATCTGAAACTTGCAGGACCTCATTAGTAGCAACACATTCTCAAAAAATGGTCCAGATATCTTTCTGGGGCCGATTCACTATGCTTATCGTCCTATGGCCTTTCTTGAAACTAGAGTATTTATTTGATTCTTCCTTCAAAAGCGGTCACCCCTTAAAAAGCCTGAATTGTTCATGCAATTTTTACTGACTACCACCGATTTAATACCTTCACATTAAGTAGCGAACGCAGTTTCTTGGCACATAGAACACAAATCCTTAACATGACAAGGTCCAAGAACATTTATTTTCTCACCTACTGACATGATCTTGGTTTCAGCTGGTCATTGCATTTGGAAGATGCTGCCGGAGGTCATGGGGATTGGTCTTGGGAAGCACTACAGAGAGCCTAAGAGCTCACAGGATGAAGATGGGAAAATTTTTGAAGTTCGCAAAGTTATAATGTATCCTTTGTATCAGGATCGCGCCAATTATTTCGAATCGGATATCGCTCTTATTATTCTAAAGGCGAATGTGCAGTTTTCGGAAGCCATGAAGCCTATTTGCTTGGATACTTCAGTACCACTAGATCTTGGTTCTACTCTCATCGTAAGCTAATAAACTAATCGCATTATTTGTATATATTTAATCGATGGTAAGATTCTCTTGAATGCATTTCAGGTTGCAGGGATGGGACTCACTGAAAATGGCACTGTTAGCGACCAAATATTGGAAACAACAGCTCAAGTTACATCTCATAAGGAGTGCATGGCTAATGTTCCTGCGGATTTTAGGAAATATCTGAGTTTTTCCGCGTTTTGTGGAGGATGGTTAAATGGTAGGTATCAAGGTTTAATTTGTACTTTTTCACTTTGAGAACCTAAAGCCTAATAAAAAAATTGTGTAGTTTAATTCGTAACCTTGGCCATCGTTTTAGGTTCTTCTGTTTGTAATGGGGACAGTGGCGGGGGCGCCTATTTTTACGACGAGATCAACGGTCGTTGGGTGTTGAAAGGAATAATTAGTTTAAGCCCAGCGTCCCGGAAAACTTTCAAGTGTACATTTGAATACTACAAACTATTTGCACGAGTGGATCTGTATTATCATTGGATCACCGATATATTGCGTAGTTTGTGATCCAAAAATACTTAACTTATAATTTTGTTATGTTAAAATAAACTGATTTCCTAAATTGTGCGAATTGAGAATTTTTAACTAAAAAAAAATTTGTAACTACAGCTGAGTAAATACAATTTTTTGAGTGAAATAACTGCCACAGGTCTGGCTCATGAAATGGTGAGAAATTTTAATGTACAAAATGGCAAGTCTTAGCAACAGGGCTTCGAACCGGAACTGAACCGAAAACCGAAAAATGCAGATTCCAAAGTCCACAATTGACAAAATCTCCCCACTTTAATTTCAATTTTACTTTTAAAGTCTCGAATTTCAACCCAATAGTTTCGCTCAATTATTATTATTGTATAGTTCACGTGTTTCTTTGGAATTTTGGCTTTTTTTAATTAAAATGTTGAATTTAAACTTATTTTTATTTTGTCCCGTAAATGTCAGTTTTAAATTTAAAATGTTGAATTTTTCTGGAAATACTGACTTCTATTTTTAAATTTTTCGACATTTATCACTAGCATTTGAATGAAAATTATGTAGAATTTTTGTAAAACAAATTTCGAATATTTACATCGATTTCACCTTTTTTTTTACAAAATTCTGGGTTAACACTTTCAATTTTTCAACTTTTCAATCGTTTTAAGCAATTGATGCTTGATCCGTAGCTCGCGAGCCACATGTGGCTTGCAGTAACTTTTGATGTGACCTGAGGTGACTATAACGAAAAGAGGTATCCCATTTTATTTAGCAAATTCATGTTATCAGACTAAAATCAAAATTTCTAAAAAAAAGTCAAAATTTCAAATTTGAAATCAGAAAAAAATAAAAAAAAGACAACTTTAACGTGAAAAATTTGAGAAGTTTTAAAAACTATTCAAAATAAATTTATTTTAAAGAATCCAATTATCGGATTTTAAATTTAAACACGAAATTTTGAAAGAAAAATTCAAATAAAAAAACTGGAAATTTATAAGTGGAATTTTAAAAAGTATAACTTTCAACTTTAAATAAAAAATTTGATGCAAAACTTTGAAAAAATTAAAAACTCTTAAAACAAAAATTTTCTCGAATTTTCAATTCTGAAATTTAGACACAAAATTTTGAGAAACAATCCAAATTTTAAACAAAAACTAAGTCATCACACAAAACTAACACAAAATTTCGAGAAAAACGTCCAAATTTTAAGTTTAAATTCGAAATTTCGAGAAAAAGTTCAAACCTTGAGATGAAGGTCAAAATTTTGAGATCATCGACATTTTTGGAGAAAAATATTAAGGTTCAAGTTTGAATTTAGAATTTGCAGAAGCAACTCTCCTGAGAAAATCTTAGAATTAGATTAAATATAATTAGATTATTATAATTATACAGGGTGTTACAAAAGTCCGGGCCGCTACTTCAGGAGCATATTCTACACATTAAAATATGAAAAATGTTGAAATACATTTTTTTCTTTAAATTGCCTCCTAACGGAGATATGACCATTTAAAGATGGCGCCCCTAAAGTGGTTTTTTTACTACAAAAAGTTAACGGTTAGTAGCAAAGTCATGAAATTGGGCAAGCAGTTAAAGAATTGGATTAGGCATATTCTCATGTAACATATTTTTTAAATAAGCAGTAGCGTGGTGTGTAGGGAGTTGCCCGCGATTATTTTTTGCCGCAACTTTTTTGTATTGCAATATTTCGACACAAAAGTGCCATAATCGTAAAAAGCAACATTTTTTGTACAAAAAAGGTACTCTTTCTCAAAGTCGCTAAAAGTAACCGTTTCCGAGAAAAAAGCGTTTAAACAAAATTGTTGCATTTATTAGAATTCGTTTTGCAAATTTCTAATTTATCCACTACTAACTGCATTCATATAAAAATAGTACAAAATTAAGAAAAAAAAATCAAAGCAAGTGTTCGAAATTACTGCCCCCTGCAGCAATACATTGCTCGGCTCGTCTTCTAAGGGAACTCCTTACTCTTTCGCAAATGCCTGGTGTATTGTGAATCTGGTTGAACCCATTTTCAATTCGTTCACGAAGATCATTGATATAGTCAACTGGTGTGGAGGAGACGATCTGCTTTAGATGTCCCCATAAGTAGAAATCGAGTGGGTTGAGGTCAGGAGACCTAGCTGGCCATGGTATCGGACCTCCTCGACCTAAAAAGCAACATTTTTTATACAAAAAAGGTACTCTTTCTCAAAGTCGCTAAAAGTAACCGTTTCCGAGAAAAAGGCGTTTAAATAATCCTATCCCGTCTTCGAAATTCTAACTAATTTGTATAAGAAAAAATAAGTTGGTCATGCAAACTGATCGTAAAGAAAACAATTGTACTTGACAATATCTGCCAGAGATTGACGTTGTGTCACTGATAAAATTTGGTCGTAAGCTGTAAACTTTAGCAGTTTTTGTTGTCAATAGTAAGTGTAGTAGTTTTTTAACTTTTCATTATTTTGATAAAATGGACTATTCAAATCAAGAAATGGCCGATATGCATTTAATGTACGGGCTTGCAAATTGTAATCGTACTGAAGCAAGACGGCTTTATGCTGAACGTTTTCCTAATAGACACCTACCAGGAGAAAAATTGTTCCAGAAAATTCATGCTCGTTTATGTGAAACAGGAAATTTTGTTTTCAAAGGCGAACGTGTTGGAAGGCCAAACGCAGAAGTTGCTAATTTAGAGGAGCGTGTGCTTCAGCGAGTTGAAGAAAATCCATGTGTCAGCACTAGACAACTTGCTTTAGCCGAAGGAGTAAATCACGTAACTATCTGGCGAATTTTGAAATTTTACCAATGTTACCCCTATCATTTTCAAAGAGTGCAAGGGTTACTTGCTGCTGATTATCCTCCAAGAATAGAATTTTGCAACTGGCTATTGCATAAGATCGCTGAAAATGAGAACTTTCCATAGCTCATATTATCTACGGACGAAGCGGGTTTTACCAGAAACGGCATACTTAACTTTCACAACATGCATCAGTGGCAAGTTGAAAATCCCAATGCAGTTATTCAGTCGAGAATCAGCAACATTTTTCACTTAACATTTGGGGAGGAATAATAGGGGACTCTGTAATTGGACCGTTTTTTTTTTTACCTCATAGGTTAACAGGAGCATCATATAGACATTTTTTGCAAACAGAGTTACCCGTGTTACTTGAAAATGTTCCACTCATAACAAGACAGCGAATGTGGATAATGCACGATGGGGCACCTGCCCATTTTAGTGCAGTTGCTCGGGAATTTTTGAATAACAACTATCATCAACGATGGATAGGTCGAGGAGGTCCGATACCATGGCCAGCTAGGTCTCCTGACCTCAACCCTCTCGATTTCTACTTATGGGGACATCTAAACCAGATCGTCTCCTCCACACCAGTTGACAATATCAATGATCTTCGTGAACGAATTGAAAATGGGTTCAACCAGATTCACAATACACCAGGCATTTGCGAAAGAGTAAGGAGTTCCCTTAGAAGACGAGCCGAGCAATGTATTGCTGCAGAGGGCAGTAATTTCGAACACTTGCTTTGATTTTTTTTTTCTTAATTTTGTACTATTTTTATATCAATGCAGTTAGTAGTGGATAAATTAGAAATTTGCAAAACGAATTCTAATAAATGCAACAATTTTGTTTAAACGCTTTTTTCTCGGAAACGGTTACTTTTAGCGACTTTGAGAAAGAGTACCTTTTTTGTATCAAAAATGTTGCTTTTTACGATTATGGCACTTTTGTGTTGAAATATTGCAATACAAAAAAGTTACGGTAAAAAATAATCGCGGGCAACCCCCTACACACCACGCTACTGCTTATTTAAAAAATATGTTACATGAGAATATGCCTAATCCAATTCTTTAACTGCTTGCCCAATTTCATGACTTTGCTACTAACCGTTAACTTTTTGTAGTAAAAAAACCACTTTAGAGGCGCCATCTTTAAACGGTCATATCTCCGTTAGGAGGCAATTTAAAGAAAAAAATGTATTTCAACATTTTTCATATTTTAATGTGTAAAATATGCTCCTGAAGTAGCGGCCCGGACTTTTGTAACACCCTGTATATAATTTAAGTATAAAAATCGATAAAATGGTTAAAATGTCAAATTAAAATTTTTGTGAAACGTTTTTTTTTTTTTAATAAATCGCACTTTTTTGGAAAATTTTGACTATTTTCCTTATTAGGATTTGAAATATGTTATTCAATTGGCAGTGCTCCTGCGTCAATTAATGCAACAAAAAAGTATTAAGATAAGCATACGGCAACTTGTAAACAGCCGCAAGATCGTTGTAAGAATTTCATGTAGCATATTCGGGGCAAGCAATGCCACTACAATTATTATAGTTAAAAATAAATAGTTAAGATCAAATCAGCAGTTTTCTAAATCCAGCGACCTATCAATTCAAACTTACACATTTCCTTGAAATTAAGACTTTAATATCAAAATTTCAAACCTAATCACAACATTATGAGAAAAAAGTTTAAATGTCCAGAGAAGCTTAAAATTGATAAAAATAAATTTCATGTTAACAACAGATTATGAGAAAAATTCGAACATTTCAAGAAAAACTAGAAATTCATATTTTGTTTTACTATAAAGAAAGTTTGTAAATGTCAAGTTTAAACGCGAAATTTCGATGTTTTCGAAATTAAAATCAAAATTTTGAATTTTTTTAAATAAATCATATTTTCATTTTAATAAAAACTTTCTAAGAAACCTGAATTATTTCAAGGTTTTCGGTTGAAACTGATTTCTTTTATATATTGGAATTTTACCCACGCTGTCGAGTTTTCTCGAAATTTTCAGTTCTAAGGTCAAAACTTCAAAAAAAAAACAATATTTTACCTCAAGCAGAAAATTTTATATTTACGAGATTTGACTTTAATCACAAAATTTCGGCATATCGAGTTTTGACTTTGTCAAATTTCGAGAACAAACTTTTTGTCAAAATACTTAAAGTTTATGAAACATTTTTATCAACTTGTGAATTTAAAAATGCTAATTTTGATAAAATTTGAAATCCTCAAAATGTTTACTTAAAAATTCAAAGTTTCTAGAAAAATGGAAATCTTATTAGTTATTGAAATTTAATCTTCAACAAATTTTTTTCACTTACAATTAAAATTTAATCATTTTAAAGAGTTGATAGTTTTCTTTCCGAAAGGCTATTTTTATCCCAAAAGAATTAAAATTTTTAATTTGAGCTTGGATTCTTCAGTACATAATAAAATTTTAAAAATAACTTCAAAATGTTTTCTCCAACTTTCCTGAAAACTTGAAAATGTCTAAAAAGAATTCAAAATGTTGATAAAAGATAAAGAGATTTGACTTTTTTTCGAAATTTTCACACTTGTCTTAAAATGTCATATTTAAGTCGCTATTTTTGGTTTTTTTTCTTCTAAAATTTCGACTTAAATATCAAGTGTAATCTTTTTAGAAAATCTTGACTTTTTTTGATATTTAATTTTTGATAATTAATTTCTAAATTAGAATGTTTAAAAGACCTTTACTCATAATTACCAGAAATAGTTGAAATCTTGAGAGTTTTATTTATGAAAGAATTGTTTTTTCCAACTTTGATCATAATTGAATTGAAATTTAGATTTGTTCGTTCTAGGAACAAATCTAAATTTCAATTCAAACTTATGCAATTGTTCCCCCTAAATTTGATTGTTTTCCTGGAAGTATTGAATCGAAACAGGACATTAAAAAAAATATCAAGTTTTAACTCACACTTTTAAAAAGGTAGTCAAAATTTAAAAAATAAACTCCAAATTTATTTTAAAAAAAATATTAAAGGTTTCATTTTAATCATAAGAATTTGACTTTGAACTCGATTGCTCGAATATCTTCTCAAAAATTAAAGTCTCTAGTATAAGTAGGAATTTTGCAGCTTAAAATTTTAAAATTGTTTTTTCCTGAAAATTTTACTTCAAATTGAAATCTAGACTTTTTTTTAAATAATAACTTCGTTTTATATATTACTTTTCTAAACATTTTTTGTTTCAACTTAAAAAGTTTAAACTTTTTATAATTAGTTTAAACTCAAAATTTTGGATATCTAAAATTTTTAATTTAAAATTTAGAGTTCAAGCTTACAATTTCTACATTATTTTGTACTCGAAAATTCAACCTAAATCGAAATTTTAATTTGAATTTTCCCCCTAAAGTTCAGGTCGGTTTTTGAAATTTGGACTTTTGTTCCGAGATTACCCGAAAAATTAAAAACGAGTCACTCGGAGCTGAACCAAAAACCGAAAAAAACCGTTATTTTTGTCGGAACGAAAACCGGAACTGAACCTATATAATTTTTTTTTCTGGAACGAAATTAATAACGGTTCGAAGCCTGCTGAGTAATATCTACAGATTAATAAACTAGAAATATCAATAACCCCAAATCCTCAAGTTTAATAACTCCAAAGATGCTAATCCCTAAACAGAACCTGACTGGGTTAACTTCTAAGGTCAATAACCCCATACCCAATGACGTATATGGTTCAACGACCTCCCAAAAGTCCAATTAACTCAAATGTTGATAATCTCTGTGAAGGACAATGGAACGGAAATCGCATAACACTTTTGATAACCAAATAAGCATCAAAAACTTAAGAAACAGTGAAACATCAAGGTTCTTGCATTTTTAGAAACTTCAATTCAAGCAGAATTTAGAGGAAAAAAGTTGAAACAATTTAAAAAACTAAAGTTTTATACTAGACATTTAAATTTCAACATCAAATTTCAAGAAAACGTTCGACATATGAGCTTAAATTCAAAATGTTGACAAAAAATTAATTTTCTTGGAGCCTTCGAATTTCTATTGTTTTCGTTCCGGTTTTCGGTTTTGAAAATTATATCGATTTGGTTCGAGTTTTCATTTCGACAAAGATATAGGTTTTTTTCCCCGATTTTTTTAAAATAAAATGTGGATATTTTGATATTACAGCCAAGATCAAATAAAATACAGTTTCGCATATTTATTTATTGATACTCAAAAAGCTCTAAGGTTACAAAATGGTTAATAAATTACCCGAAATAAAATACCTTTTTGATTTGATTAAGGAATCATAAAAGTGTAAAAATTACTTCTAGAGTGATAACAGATAATTCTAACGTTAAAACAACAAACAGAAGTAACCAATTGATTTAATTTGTAACGGGATCAATGGTCTCCCCTCCGCGGATTTGACCCCAACCAATCAAACGCCAATGCTTCTCCACACGTCTACTAAGCGCGATTTTCTCTCCAATTTCCGTACAGACTGGGTTAGTCAAGGCAATTTTCACCAAATCGGCTTTCGTCGCCACCACTCTACCACCAGTACTGAGCGACCCAATATTCACCAACAAAACCTCGTTTTTGGTCAATCGCTGAACTTTGGCACCCTTCTTGTCACCTTCGGTACGAACACCTAGGAGACGCTTCAGAAGATAGTAGCTCACCTGGAATTTTTCACTGTTAAGTTATGTAAACTCTTGAGTTAGGTAAACTGTTGCGTTAGGTAAACTGTTGCGTTATGTAAACTGTCGAATTATGTAAACTTTAAAGTTACGTAAATGGTGAGTTATGTAAATGGTGAGTTATGTAAACTGTTGAGTTATATAAACTGTTGAGTTATATAAATTGTGAGTTATGTAAACTGTCGAATTATGTAAACTGTTAAATTATGTAAATGGTGAGTTATGTAAACTGTTGAGTTAGGTAAACTGTTGCGTTAGGTAAACTGTTGCGATTATGTAAACTGTTAAATTATGTAAATGGTGAGTTATGTAAACTGTTGAGTTATATAAATTGTGAGTTATGTAAACTGTCAAATTATGTAAACTGTTAAGTTATGTAAATTGTGAGTTACCTAACTGTAAGTTACCTAACTGTTGAGTTATGTAAACGAATAAATGGGAGAAGGAGGAGTAATATACCTCAAGTTCTATGAAAATATTGGGGAGAGCGCCGACGGCACCTAGGACTTGCCCAACGAGACGATCAGCTCGACAAAGCGTCGGTTCTATTTTAGTACCAACGCCTATAAGGCCACCAGGGACTGCAAACTTGTAGTTCGTTCTGTTCTGTGTAGAGGGAAACGATTCTCGAGAAAATTGGCCTACAGGTTATTTTACCATCTTGGTCCTTGCTAACGAGGCCTGGTCTAACCTGTAACGGTAAATAAGATGATCCTTTACTTTTTGTTAGTAATGATACAATTAAATTCTAGCTTCGACAGGTCGTATAGAATTCAAAAAAAAAATTAAAATTTCCAATTGAATTCTAACATGAGATATACAAGTTAATTACGAGACGTTTAGAATCCAATTGCAATTAGAATCTAATCGCAAAGGTCGCGTAAATGAGGCAACAGCTTATATTACAGGTTGCATTGCAGCATCCATTGACGAGGTCAAGGAAGGCCAAAACTAGTCCACGATTGTGGTTGTAAATATTTTCAAGTTTGGCACCTTTAACTGCTTAATTACAGAATATTTAATTGGTCATTTGTTGAAATCTTAACATGTTTTATGAGGCGTTTACACTAATCACTTTATTTCGTACATTTCTCTCTAAAATAAAACTTTGGGTCGAGTATTTATCTCAACTGTGTAAATAAGTCTGGGATAGACTCTCTCAGAATAGTTGACATTTAATATATTTTATCTCAGAGAGAAATGTTCGGAATAAACTGCCTCCTGTAAACATACCATTAAACATTTAAAACCTGATCATGCAAACTGCAAATTGGACCTACCTCTATTTCTTGGCCTACTTTGAGGACACCTCTAAGTATACTACCACCAGCAACCCCCCCTTTAAGATCATTGACCTCACAGCCTGGCTTATTAACATCGAACGACCTAATAACAATAAGACGTGGCTCCGATGTGAAATCCCTGACTGGCACAGGAATCTTCTTCGTGATGTATTCGCAAAGCACCTAAATTGTTAAAAAAAAATAATGTATCCATCCAATCAACTAACAAGTTTATTCTTCTACCTCAATGTTATACTTCAACTGTGCCGATATTGGTATAATTGGGGCACCTTCGGCAACAGTTCCCTGCACGAAACGAACTATCTGCTCGTGTTGTTCCTTAGCTTGTCCCTCTTTAACCAAATCGATCTTATTCTGTAGAATGATGATGTGCTTCAACTTCATAATCTCGATGGCAGCCAAATGCTCGCTTGTTTGGGGCTGTGGGCACGATTCGTTTCCTAGAAACAATTTTTTGATCTTAACAGTTAAACGGGAATATTTTTTCACTAAATGGTCATCAAAGGAGAAGAACCTGATCCTGTGATGACCAATTGAGGAAATTAAGTTCCTTTGATGATCAGTACCAGTAAGTCGGCTTTTGCTGAGAATACTGACGTCTTTCTAATGGTCACTAAAGAAAACTACTGATAATCATCGGAGGAAATTGAATTTCCAATTACGATCCTCAGAAGAATTTCTCATGGTGATAAAAGAAAAAAATCTGATAAACATTAGAGGAAACGCAATTTCTTTTGAGGATCATTGGCGAAAGAAAGAAAAAGCTCAATTTTCTCCTAAAGATGCTTGGTGAAGAAGAGTTCCTCTGATGATCACCAGAAGAAAGTAAATTTTCTCTTATGATCAACAAAATAAACTCAACTTCCCCTAAGGATTATAACTAATAGAAGCTTAATTTTCTGTAATATCGTCAATAAAGAGTCAATTCTTCTAATGATTAATACAAATTATGATGATTATCAACAGAAACTCAATTTCGTTTGAAGACCATCAATAGAAAATCAATTTTCTTTTACGATACATAGAGATTAGTCAGTTTCCTCTGATGATTACCAAGGAGAATTCATCAGAAGAAGCTCATTTTTCTCTGAAGAAGATTAGTGAAGAATCTGGTCCTCTAAAGATAGCCCAGAAAAAACTCAATTTAGTCTTATGATTATCCCACAAAATTTCAATTTCCTCCAAAGATCATCAGAGGAAGCTCGATTTTCTCCGAAAAAGGTTAGTAAAGAATCACTTCCTCTAAAGATCGCCAAAAGGAAGTAAATTTGTTCTTATGGTTATCAACAAAATTTTAATTTCCCCTGATGATCATTAGAAGAAACTCCATTTTCTCTAGAGATTGGTGAAAAATCAAATCCTTTGAAGATCCAGAGGAAAGCCAATTACTCTTATGATTAACAATAAAATTTCAATTTCCCCTGATGATCATTAGAAGAAGCTCAATTTTCTCTGAAGACTAGTAAAAAATCAGTTCCTCTGAAGATGCAGAAGAAAGTCAATTTGCTGTTATGACCATTAACAAAATTTCAATTTCCTCTGATGATCATCAACAAAAACAATTATTCTTTGATTATTATCAACCAAAACTCTATTTCTTCTGGTGATCATCAACTAAAACACGATTTCCTCTTACAATCAATGGAAACTCAATTTTACCTGATGATCATCAGAAAAACCTCCATTTTCTCTGAAGAAAATTAGTAAAGAATCACTTCCTCTAAAGATCGCGAGAAGAAATTCAATTTGCTCTTATGGTCATAACAAAATTTTAATTTCCTCTGATGATCATCAAAAGGAACTCAATTCTTTCAAAGATTAGTGAAAAATCGTTCCTTTGAAGATCCAGAAGAAAGTTAATTTACTCTTATGATTAACAACAAAATTTCAATTTCCCCTGATGATCATTGGAAGAAGCTCCATTTTCTCTGAAGACTAGTGAAGAATCATTTCCTTTGAAGATCCAGAAGAAAGTCAATTTGCTCTTATGACGACGATTAACAAAATTTTAATTCCCTCTGATGATCATCTTGTTTGATTATTATCAACCAAAACTCTAATTCTTCTGGTTATCCTTAGCTAAAACACGATTTCCTCTTGCGATCAATGGAAACTCAATTTTATCTGATGATCATCTATCTGATGAATATTATTAAAGAATCAATTCCTCTAAAGATCGCCAGAAAAAAGTCAATTTGCTCTTATGATCATCAACAACATTTTAGTTTCCTCTGATGATCATGAGGAAGCTCGATTTTCTCTGAAGAAGGTTAGTAAAGAATCACTTCCTCTAAAGATCGCCAGAAGGAAGTCAATTTGTTCTTATGGTCATCAACAAAATTTTAATTTCCTCTGATGATCATCAGAAGAAACTCCATTTTCTCTAAAGATTGGTGAAAAATCAAATTCTTTGGAGATCCAGAGGAAAGACAATTTACTCTTATAATTAACAACAAAATTTCAATTTCCCCTGATGATCATTAGAAGAAGCTCCATTTTCTCTGAAGATTAGTGAAGCATCAGTTTCTTTGAAGATGCAGAAGAAAGTCAATTTGCTCTTATGACCATTAACAAAATTTCAATTTCCTCTGAGGATCATCAACAGAAACTATTTTTCTTTGATTATTATCAACCAAAACTCTATTTCTTCTGATAATCATCATCTAAAACACGATTTCCTCTTACGAACTTAATTTTACCCAATGATCATCAGAAGAACCTCAATTTTCTCCGAAGATTAGTGAAGAATCATTTCCTATAAAGTTCGCCAGAAGAAATTTAATTTGCTTTTATGGTCATCAACAAAATTTTAATTTCCTCTGATGATAATCAGAAGGAACTCCATTTTTTTTAAAGATTAGTGAAAAATCGTTCCTTTGAAGATCCAGAAGAAAGTCAATTTGCTCTTATGACGATTAACAAAATTTTAATTCCCTCTGATGATCATCTACAGAAACAATTTTTCTTTGATTGTTATCAACTAAAACTCTAATTCTTCTGATTATCCTTAGTTGAAACACGATTTCCTCTAACGATCAATGGAAACTCAATTTTATCTGATGATCATCAGAAGAAGCTCCATTTATTCTGAATAAGATTGTTAAAGAATCAATTCCTCTAAAGATCGCCAGAAGAAAGTTAATTTGCTCTTATGATCATCAAAAACATTTCAGTTTCCTCTGATGATCATCAGAAGAAGCTCCATTTTCTTCGAAGAAGATTGGTAAAGAATCAATTCCTCTAAAGATCGCCAGAAGAAAGTCAATTTGCTCTTATGATCATCACCAACATTTCAGTTTCCTCTGATGACCATCAGAAGCTCCATTTTCTATGAAGATTAGTGAAGAACCAATTCCTCTAAAGATCGCCAGAAGAGAGTCAATTTGCTCTTATGACCATGGACAAAATTACAATTTCCTCTGATGATCATCAGAAGAAGCTCCATTTTCTCTGAAGGATTAGTGAAGAATCAGTTCTTCTGAAGATCCAGAAGTCAATTTACTCTTAGGATTAGCAACAAAATTTGAATTTCTTCTGATGATCATCAGAAGAAGTTCCATTTTCTCTGAAGAGTAGTAAAGAATCAGTTCCTCTAAAGATCGCCAGAAGAATCCTTAGCTGAAACACGATTTCTTCTTACGATCAATGGAAACTCAATTTTATTTGATGATCATCAGAAGAAGCTCCATTTTCTCTGAAGATTAGTAAAGAATCAATTCCTCTAAAGATCGCCAGAAAAAAGTCAATTTGCTCTTATGATCATTAACAACATTTCAATTTCCTCTGATGATCATCAACAGAAATTCAATTTCGTCTTATGATAATCATCAGATGAAACTCCTTTATCAGTTAAACTGTATTTCCTTTGATCATCATTAGCCAAAACTCCATTTCCATTTGGTTATCTTCAGCCAAAACTCCAATTTCTTTTGGTTATCATCAAGTGTAACGCAAATTTCTCTTATAATCAGTGGAAACTTAATTCTCTCTTAAGCTTCCAAAGGAAAGTCGGTCTCCTCTGGAAGTTTAAATACCAGAAACCTGAGTTTTTGCCGATGGTCTGTTGATGTTCATCACAGGAAACTGACTTTCCTCTGAGAAACATCAACCAATAACAACAGCAAAAACCCAAGTTTCTTTCAACCACCACTTGACCACAAGTATCCCAGTTGAGTGGTTTATTTATAGATACAAACTGTTTTGGCAAACACTTACCGGCAATCAGCAAAAGTGCAGCGTCCATGACGGCGGCTCCGTTAAGCATAGTGGCCATAAGAATGTCGTGCCCGGGGCAATCGACGAAACTGACGTGGCGGACCAATTGGAAACGACCTGTGCATGCCTGTCTGAGGCATGGGAAGCTGTCGTCTTTCGATGAACCTCCTGAGATGTAGCAGGCAGGTCTTGGGCACTTTGGGTTGTCGCATTTGTAAATTTTGGCATTGGCATAACCTTCAAAAAAATAAACCGAATTAGATAGTAGTTCACGCTTTTTCGATTCGCGAATATTTCCAATTTGAAAGTTCGACTCGAATCTCGATTTGAACTCTCTTAATTTCGACTGGAAGTCGACAAAATTTCGACTTCAATCCCAATGAAATTTGGACTAGAACCTCGAGGAAATTTCGACTTCAATCTCAATGACATTTCGACTAGAACCTCGCGCAAATTTCGACTTAAACTTGACGAAATTTCCGCTTCAATTTGGATGAATATTAGACTAGAACCTCGATGAAATTTCGACTCAATCTCGATTAGAACCTTGAGGAAATTTCTACTTTAGTCTTGAAGAAATTTGGACTAGAATCTCGAGGAAATTTCGACTTGAACTCGACGAAATTTCCACTTCAATTTGGACTAGAACCTCGATGAAATTTCGACTCAATCTCAATTAAATTTGGACTAGAATCACGAGGAAATTTCTACTTCAATCTTGATGAAATTTGGACTAGAATTTCGACTAGAACCTCAAGAAAATTTCGACTTGAACTCGACGAAATTTTGACTTTAACTCGATAAAATTTCAACTTCAGTTTCGATGAAATTTCGACTAAAACCTCGAGAAAATTTCGACTAAATCTCGATGAAATTTGGACTAGAACCCCGAGGAAATTTGAACTTGAACTCGACGAAATTTCAATTTCTATCTCGATGAAATTTGAACTAGAATCTCGAGGAAATGTAGACTTGAACTCGACGACATTTTCACTTCAATTTGGACTAGAACCTCGATGAAATTTCGACTCAATCTCGATTAAATTTGGACTAGAACCACGAGGAAATTTCTACTTCAATCTCGATGAAATTTGGACTAGAACCTCAAGGAAATATGGACTTGAACTCGACCAAATTTCGATTTCTATCTCGATGAAATTTGGACTAGAATCTCGAGGAAATTTCGACTTGAACTCGACGAAATTTCCACTTCAATTTGGATTAGAACCTCAATGAAATTTCGACTCAATCTCGATTAAATTTGGACTAGAACCGCGAGGAAATTTCTATTTCAATCTTGATGAAATTTGGAGTAGAATTTCGAGGAAATTTCGATTGAACTGGACGAAATTTCGACTTCAATCGCGATGAAATTTTGACTAGAACCTCAAGAAAATTTTGACTTCAACTCAACGAAATTTTGACTTCAACTCGATGAAATTTCAACTTCAGTTTCGACTAAACATCGAAAAAATTTCGATTTAGCTCGATGAAATTTCGAATCAATCTCGATGAAATTTGGACTAGAACCTTGAGGAAATTTGGACTTGAACTCGACGAAATTTCGATTTCTATTTCGATGAAATTTGGACTAGAATCTCGAGGAAATTTCGACTTGAACTAGACGAAATTTCCACTTCAATTTGGACTAGAACCTCGATGAAATTTCGACTCAATCTCGATTAAATTTGGACTAGAACCACGAGGAAATTTCGACTCGAACTCGACGAAATTTCCACTTCAATTTGGACTAGAACCTCGGGAAAATTTGGACTTGAACTCGACGAAATTTCGACTTGAACTAGACGAAATTTCCACTTCAATTTGGACTAGAACCTCGATGAAATTTCGACTCAATCTCGATTAAATTTGGACTAAAACCACGAGGAAATTTCGATTTGAACTGGACGAAATTTCCACTTCAATTTGAACAAGAACCTCGATGAAATTTGGACTAGAATTTCGAGGAAATTTCGATTGAACTGGACGAAATTTCGACTTCAATCTCGATGAAATTTCGACTAGAACCTCAAGAAAATTTCGACTTTAACTCAACGAAATTTTGAATTCAACTCGATGAAATATCAACTTCAGCTTCGATGAAATTTCGACTAAAACCTCGAGAAAATTTCGATTTAACTCGATGAAATTTCGATTCAATCTCGATGAAATTTGGACTAGAACCTCAAGGAAATTTGAACTTGAACTCGACGAAATTTCGATTTGTATCTCGATGAAATTTGGACCAGAATCTCGAGGAAATTTCGACTTGAACTCGACGAAATTTCCACTTCAATTTGAACTAGAACCTCGATGAAATTTCGACTCAATCTCGATTAAATTTGGACTAGAACCACGAGGAAATTTCTACTTCAATTTTAATGAAATTTGGACTAGAATCTCGAGGAAATTTCGACTTGAACTCAACGAAATTTCGACTTCAATCTCGATGAAATTTCGACTTCAGTTTCGATGAAATTTCGACTAAAGGCTCGAGAAAATTTCGACCTAACTCCATGAAACTTCAACTCAATCTCGATAAAATTTGGAATAGAACCGCGAGGAAATTTGGACTTGAACTCGACGAAATTTTGATTTCTATCTCGATGAAATTTGAACTAGAAACTCGAGGAAATTTCGACTTGAACTCGACGAAATTTCCACTTCAATTTCGACTAGAACTTCGATGAAATTTCGACCCAATCTCGATCTAATTTGGACTAGAACCACGAGGAAATTTCTACTTCAATCTTGATGAAATTTGGACTAGAATCTCGAGGAAATTTCGATTGAACTGGACGAAATTTCGACTTCAATATCAATGACAATTTCGACTTCAAAAAAATTTCGACCTAAACTCAACGAAATTTTGACTTCAACTCGATGAAATCTCAACTTCAATTTCGATTAAAACCTCGAGAAAATTTCGATTTAACTCGATTAAATTTCGACTCAATCTCGATGAAAATTTGGACTAGAACCTCGAGGAAATTTGGGCTTGAACTCGGCGAAAATGTCGATTTCTATTTCGATGAAATTTAGACTAGAATCTAGAGCAAATTTCGACTTGAACTGGATGAAATTTCGACTTCAACCTCGATGAAATTTCGACTAGAATCTCGAAATTTCCATTTGAACTCAAAGATTCGACTCAAACTCGACAAAATTTCCACTTAAACTTCGACGAAATTCTTCCCCTTGAAATCTGCATTTTAAAATAACTTTTTCTAAAAATTCGACCTAAATTCATGTAAAATTTGGCAAGAAATGTTTTTGGAAATTTTAAATTGAACTTTCAAATTTAGAATTTAAGTTCAGACTTTTTTGAAACTTCCAACCATCCCTCGAAATTTGCATTTTTTCAAATTGTTACCTCTTCCAAGAATTCCGAATTTTAAATCCAAAATATAGATTTTAGTCTTTTCTTGAAATTTTGAATTTAACCAAAAAATTTAGAATCTAACAGCTTTTATACTTTTTCTTCAAACCTTTCATCTTTCGGTTGAAATTTGTGTTTCCAAAATGAAACGTTTGTCTTGAATTTGAATTCGAAAATTCGAGATTCTTTTTGTAAAATTAATGTTGCCGTGGAAATTTCCAACCTAAATTTCAACATTTTTCTACATTACTGAATATTTACCAAAATTTCGACAATTTTATCAAATTTTCGAACTTTTGAAATTGTCGATTTCTCTAAATTTGGATTTTTTTCAAAATTTCAATGATTTTTGTAAATCTTAGCTTCTTTTTAAGTTGTAACTTTTTATGAAAATTGTGACATTTTTCGAATACCGACATTTTTGATAATTTCTACTTTTTATACAAATTTTCAAGATATACTTCTTCTGGGATTGGATCACGTCAAAGAACTATTAAAAGTCTTCCAAAACACTTTTAGAAATTCTTTGACAAGGTCCAATCCTGGAGAAAGTATATCTTGTACTGATTATGGCTGTGGAAGCCTTCGTTATCATGTTTAAAGTTACTCCCAAACTCCAAATCGTTTATTAAAACTGTAACTGAACTAAGTGTTCTAATCGAAGTCATTTAAAACAGGAGGATAATACATTTTTCCCCTTAAAGAGAAAAGAATAATCTTCATAGGACTTCCAACCGCTGGATGTACTTTAGGGCACCATGCAACAATGATAGTTTTGCTGAAAGTGTCTTTGCTTCTGGCTGACCCAATGTTGAAGCTTGCTATTGGCACCAATTTTTTTGCAAATATTTGCAATGACTTCTCAAATAGTGAACTGTTTGTTATAATAAAAACCAAGAATTTCCAAAATTCAATTTAATGAAAATATAATAGTTCAACAATTTCAAGGCACATTGTTCAGCCTCGACATTAAAACTTATCGGCTAGTATCTTTAAAATGTTACATAAAGCTAGATATAGAATCTTAGAATCCTATAGAATTATAAAATATAGTTAAAGAAAAAAAATAGTACAATAAAATCTAATGTCTTTATCAGCAATTGTTACATATTACGAAAATATGTAAGTATTGTAATTAAAACAAAATATAGATAAAATTTGAGGCAAAATACCAAAACCAACCAGTTTCTACATTAAAAAAAATTAAAACAGATATCGCCTGCAAGAATCTGCCTCGCATTTACACAACGACTTTCCGCTATTTTTCCTCACGTTCGAATTTTTATCTGGGGTTTGTAGCTTAGGCCTCGACTTCTCCGGCGTATTAGTGGGCGAATCAACGGTATTCATATAATCAAAAGTCAGCTCTTCATCCTTCTGTATCTCCTGAAGCGCAAACAGCGCCAACTTCGGCAAATTAGGATCCAAACAGTCGATCCAAACAGGCCCAAACGGCGCAATTCGGATCGCAAGAATGGTTAATGAAGTGCGACACGTTCCCAAACTTGGCAGCGTCAATAGTATACGGATTATCCTTCGTATCGTAATCCAAGTCAAACAAATAAGTCCGCCCCTGCGCATCGTAGCTTCTCCCCCGGACTTCCGCCTCCTCGTGCGTTATCACCTCCCCCACGTACTCGCAAACAAACTCCCCGCAGTGGATCCTCCGCAGCGCCTTCACCCCCCAACCGCGACCATTCCCGTGCGGAATATACAAAGAGGCACCTTGCGCCCCGCTTGCACCACCCGATTCTTACACTCCGGCCCGCACTTGCACAACTTGTTGCACTCGAAGATCGGATTCCCGGGCTGGACGTTGATCCTCCCAGGCCTTCGATAAGTAAAAGCGTTGAAATCCTGTCTACCGCAGCACGCCTTAATGCGGGGGCCGCACTCCACGCATTCGCACCCAGAGATCGGATTCTCTGGGATTTCGACGTTCTCCCCGGGGAAGGACTCGTTGATGTAGACGAAGCTCTCAGGGGGGCCTTCCAAATCCACGAGATTCTCGACTTTGAGGATGGCGTCCTCTTTCGCTTTTTCGTTCATGGAGCGCTCCCATTGGGCCAACGCCGCCAACTGCTTTTCTCGCTTGGACGCCAGCAGATAAAGGACGAGCGTCTTCTTGCCAGTCTCCAATCGTTGCACGTGATGCGCCTTGGGGAACTGATCCACGTAAGATAGAAGCTGCACTTGCAAATCCATCTTCTTCGGGGAGATTTGATAAGGTTACTTTCGGATACAACTCGAAGACTTCACTCTGGTTAATCTCGGGGTTTACTTTGAAATTATCGCATAAGTCACCGATGACGTTAATGCTTAATTTGTCGTCCAAATACCGTTCGAGTAGTTTGGTGCAATGTTGCAAGTGTTCAACGGGTTCCCAGGTGTTGCAATTCCTGGGCCAGTCTTTCCATTTTACGTAGAAATTGAGCGCTTTATCAATTATGCCGTGATTCTCGATGATCTCGACCACGTACTCTCTCAAATACGTGTCCTTTTGTCTGGGAGGTTTCGGTTTTCGGGATGGGTCGTCCCATTTTCGTTTGAGGCCCCTCCGTTCTACGTCCTCGTTGAAATGGTCGAAGGAGCTCGGGCTGACTTGCACGGATAGATTTTTTGGCCATGTCACATTCCCTTTCGCATCGAACCACAGCCTCTCTATAAAACCGAAAATAATAATGAAATAATCGTTCGATATCTCATGCTTGAATGCATTCGCAAAACTACTTTTATAAAGATACTTTTAGTTCGATGCAAAACAGAATTAGCTAACAGGGTGCTGATGTGAAACGGCCCAATTTTTTTATATTACTCTATTGATCATATCATTTTAATAGAAACCGAAATAGCATTTTTAGTTACGAATTAAAAATGAAGAACGGAGGAAGCGTTACACTCTAAGCTATAAAAATTCCAGACAGACTTTTTATGCAACTACGAAAGTTCTGCACACACTCGCGGGGGCCCAGGTCAATCCTTTTTCATCCTATTTACATACAGGATACCCCAAATAAAAATGCCCTCTACGGGGATTTCGTAAATTATAATAAGAGATACAGAGGTGATTAAATTAGAGAAATGTCCCACCTTACGTCTCTGCGGCGACACGTTTTCAAATCTTGAAAGCAGCGTCCTGTTGCCGAAAATATTTGAGGCAGAACTCAATTTTTTATCTTAATATCAGGATAATACTTTCAAAAAATGCAATCTTACACTAAATTTGAATTTATCTCAAAATTTTAATTTTTTTCTCGAAATTTCCACTTTCGGTAAAAGAGCTTTTTATAAAAAGTTTCATTTTTTTTTCAAAAACTATTGAAGTTACCAATCTTTGCTAAAATTTCGACTTCAAATTTAAGAAAATACAACCATTAGGGTCTAAAATGAAGCAGAATACAGGCGTTTCAAATTCAACTTGAAATGCTGAGAAAAAAGTTCTTATTTCTAGCTTTTTTTGGAAACACTTTATTCGACTTTCTTAACAACACGTACCGAATTTTTATAGATATTTTGTGAATTGGTGCACCACTAATATGTCTTATTGATGACGATAACCAATTCTCCACCTAATTACATTACCTAATTTCGTACTAAAGTCATGACGAAATGAACAAAAAAATGCGTTTGGCAAATGGAAAATCTTCAATGCAAAATTTTCAAAAAAAGGTACAAATTTGAAACGATTCGGAAAAGTGAAGGTTAATTGTTCAAAACTGGACAAAACGTCGACAGCAAATAATTTTAAATGGAAAGTTTTCAATGCGAAATTTTCAAAAAAAAATATATAAAATCTGAAATAAATGTCTCAATTTTCAAAAAAGTCGAAATTTTAAACAATTCGGAATCTTCAAGTCCAAATTAAAAAAATACAAAATTTTAAAAAAAATATAGAAATTTCAATTTCAAAAAAAAAGTATAAAACTTAAATGTCTCAATTTTAAAAACGTCGAAATTTTAAACAATTCGAAATAATGTATATTCCTCTTTTCATTTATTGTTTCTTTTCTTTGTTCCTGAAGAAGCCCCCTACGATGGTGGGCGAAACGTCGAACACTTTTAGTAGTTCTTTGACACGTTCCAATTTGAAATAATCTTCCAAAAAGTCCATATAAAAAAACAAAATCTTCGAATAGACTAAATTTATCATAAGATCAAAACAAAAGAATCAAAATTTCAAAACAAAATTAAAAAAAACGTCGAAATTTTCAGAATTCTGAAAACCTTCAAATTTGAAGAATCGGCTTTTTAAAAATATCGAAATTTTTAAAAGCAGTCGACCATTTTCACAGTCGTAAATTTCAAAAAAGTAGAATTTTTGAAAAGAAATCGAAATCTACAAAAAATGTCAACATTTCTAGAAAAGTCAAAATCTCCAAAATAAAGAATTTAAAAAAAAATCGTTATTTTGGATAAAGAATCTAAATTTTTAAAATGGGTCAAAAGTAAAAAAAAGAGTATCTCTCTGAGGATGATGGCTTGGCTGTCGAAACGCGTTAGAGTAACCTTTGTTGTGTTTTTTAATCTTTCTTGGTTTCAGGAGACAAGTTTTGTATTTCAATTTTTGGGTCAAACAAAAAAATCGAAATTTTGATAAAATCAAAATTTAAAGAATATGGAAATTCTGAAATAAAGAAATTAAAAAAAAACGAGAAATTTAAGTCAAAATTTCGAAAAAAGAAGAAATTTTTATAAAAAAAGGCAAGTTTTCCACAAAAAAGCTAAAATTTCGCAATAATCAAATTTTAAAATGTCAACCTTTTTGAAAAAAGTTCTAAATTTTCAAAGTCAAAATTTTCGAAAATAAAAAGCCAGATTTCGACATTTTCAAACATTCAAAATTTTAAGAAAAAATCGAAATTCTGATAAGATCAAATTTTGAAAAATGTGGAAATTTTTAAAAAACGCGCAATTTAAAAGGCAAAATGTCGAAATAGTGGAAATTTTAAATGTCAAGTTAGTGGAAATTTTAAATGTCAAAATTTGGAAACACTGAAAATTTTGAAATGCCAAAATTTCCAAAGCTCGAGGTTTTCAAAATTTGCAAAAAGTGGAAACACGGAATTTAAAATTAAAAATTTTAAAAAATAATTGCGACATTTTCAAAAAGTCAAAATGTGCAAAAAGTCGAACTTTTCGAAACAAAAGTCGTAATCTTCAAAATTTTCAAAAAAAATTCTAAGCAAAAAATATAAATTTTGATAAAACCAAAATTTGAAGAATGTGGAAATTTTGAAATGCCCAAATTTTGAAAAACGTTCGAAATATTCAAAATTAAAATTTAAAAAAAAAATTGAATTCTTCGAAATTTTCGAAAATTCAAAATTTTAAGAAAAATCCGAAACTCGAAATTTTAAAAATTTCGAAATGAAGACGCAATTTCACAAAAAAAAGTCAACATCTTGAAATGCCCAAACTTTCAAAAATGTTCGAGGTTTTTAAAAAAAACTTCCAAAAAATCAAAATTTGCAAAAAGTCAAACGTGGAATTAAAAATTAAAATTTCAAAAAAAAGGTGAAATTTTCAAAAATTTTAAAAAAAAAGTCAATCAATTTCAAAAAAAAAAGCAAATTCGAATTTGAAAATTTTTCAAAAAATTCGAATAAAAATTTCAAAATTTAACAAACAAAAACAAAAAGCCAATTAACGAAATCAAATCAAATTTTCAAAAGCAAATTTGAAAAAAAACGTTCGAAGTTTTCAAAATCAAAATAGTCAAAAAGTCGAAATTTTAAAACAATACAAAATCGATTTTCGATTAAGAATACAAAATTCAAAGGAAAATTTCAAAAAAAATTCAAAAAATTCAAAATTTTTAAAAAAGATAATTTTCAAAAGTCAAAAAGCAGAAAAGTCAAATTTCGAAAAAAAATATTTCAAAATAACGAAATTTTCAAAAAAAGCCAAAATTTAAGAAAAATGAATGTCAAAATTTCAAAAAGTCGAAAAACAAATTTCAAAATAAATGATCAATTAAATTTCAAAAAAAGTGAATTCGTCAAATTTCAAAAAAAAGCGAAATTTCAAAAGGAAAATTTGAAAAAAAAAAGTCAAACAAAATTCAAAAATGCAAAATTTTAAAAAGTAAAGTCAAAATTAAAAATTAAAAAAGACAAATTTTAAAAAAAAAGCAAATTTAAGTCAATTGAAAGGAAATTTTAAAAATTTTCAAAAAAAATTCAAAAACGCGGATTAGAAATTTCGAGAAAAAAAAGACCAAATTTTCACAAAAAAGCCAAAATTTAAATGGTTGAAATCTTAAAATGTTTAAAATTTTCAAAAAGTCGAAATTTAAAAAAAAATCAAATTCCTCGAAATGTTCAAAATTTAAAAAAAATCGAAATCATCAAACTTTTGAAAAAACCCGAAATTTAAGTCAAAATTTCGAAAAAAAAAGGACGAAATTTTCACAAATTTCGATAGGTGAACATTTTTAAACGTCAAAATTTTCAAAAATATTCGAAAATTCCAAAATCGAAATTTTCAAGAAGTCAAAATTTCGACAAATACGAAATTTTCACAAAAAAGCCAAAATTTGGATTATGGAAATCAATCGAAGTTTTTAAAATCAAAATTTTCAAAACCAAAATTTGAAAAAGTTGAAATTTTCGAAAAAAAAATGTCGAATTCTCCGAAATTTTTAAAAATTCCAAATATTTATTTTAAAGAATCCAAATTTGGATAAAATCAAAATTTGAAGAAAGTGAAAATTCTGAAATGTCGAAATTTTGGAAAAACTCGGAATATAAAAGTCAACATTTGGAAAAAAAAGGAACAAAATTTTCACAAAAAAGCCAAAATGTCGAAATAGAGGAAATTTTAAATGTTAAAATGTTCAAAACGTTTTCAAACGTTTGAGGTTTTTAAAAAGTTAAAATTTGCAAAAATAGTCAAAATTTGCAAAAAAAACAAGTCGAATTCTTCGAAATTATCAAGTCAAAATTTCGAAAAAGCCGAAATTTTTACAAAAAAAAAACCAAAATTTTGAAATAGTGAAAATTTTCAAATGTCAAAACTTTTAAAAAGTTAAAATTTGCAAAAAGCCGAAATATTTAAAAAATGCCAAATTCTTCAGGAAAAAAAAAACGAAATAATTGTTACAAAAAATAAAGCTTTCGAGAAAAATCCTAAATATTTGAACAAAGACCAGCTTCAAAAAAGTCAAAACAAAAAAGTTCAGTTTTTGAAAATTAATCGAAATTTTCATAAAAAATCGAATTTCCCAAAAATTACAAAAAACCAAAAATTTCGAGAAAAAGTTGAAAGACGAAAAAACAAAGAATCAAATTTTCAAAATATAAGTAAAATCTTGGGAAGCCGACATTTTTAAAGGATTTGGATATTTTCAAAAACAGCAAAAGGAGTGGAAATTCTGAAAAGTGGAATTTTCAAAGGAAAAAAATTTGAAAAAAGTGATAATTTTGAAAAAGGTGACAATTTTGAAAAAGATCAAAATTTTGAAATGTTCGAAAAAGTAAATATGTTTATAGCAAAAAAACTAGAAATTTTCAAATGCGTCTAAATTTTCTAAAAGGTCGAATTGAAAATTTTCAATAATCGAATTCTTCAAAAAGTCGAAATTTAAAAAATATCAAAATTCCAAAAATGTGGATAAATAACTTCAAAATTAGGTAACTAATAGAAGACGTAAACAGAGGTTAAATTAACGAAAAATCAATTCGCAGTAAGATATTTGTGCCATAATTTTGTTCAGAAATTCTTACGTCAAAAATGCTCTATGCAAAAAAGTAGACTCATCCCAGTACATTTAGCACTAAACACGAGTGAGGACCGTACTTTGGGAGCTCCCTTCAAAAACGGACGCTATAGTTTTAATTTACGTCACAATGCTGTGACCGTAGTTTCTCAAATGACGTCACAATGCTGTAACCGTAGTTTCTAAAATGACGTCACAACGTTGCGACTTGAACGAACTATACAAACGGACGCTTCATCAAGAATTAATTTTATGTCTTTAGAGACATTAAGAGTTGTTTCGGCATTAATTCTAATTTTTTGGCTACTTTAGCTAGCGCTAAAGCGATTGTTGCCTGGCAGTACCTTGCACAAAAAACAGTAAACGTCACTTTAGAAGATCAGTAAACAATTGACAACGCGTCAAACTGACATTTCGAAGACGTTAGCTTTAAAGGTTATAATAAAGCATAACTCCGTATTCGATAACTATACCCTCGAAAAATTCCCTTTCTTTAAATTGTGTTTAATTAATGGTCTTTTAATTGCCACCGCACTTTCACTTCAACAAGATGGGGAATCACAAATACCACTAATTTAAACACATCCCCAAACCAAAGCACCATTACTAGATTAAACCAAACCTAGAAAAAATTCCACCTACCTAATTTAATAGTAATATTCCTCTCCAACTCGTTCTTAAATCGTACAGTCTGGACGCCCGAAATAGCCTTGACTACGGTCGATTTCCCGTGGGCTACGTGTCCGATTGTCCCTATGTTTATCGTGGCCTGTCTACTTATCACTTCTGGCGATAGTGCGGTCAATTTCGTAACGTCCTAAAACAACAACCAAATGAAAAATACGGGCGACACCAGCTTGGATAAAAGTAAGGTTAGAAAGCGTGATGAAATTGGGAGAAACATTGCTGGAACATTCGGGATGTTTTGTAGGGGTTGTATGGGGCTACTTACTAATTTAGAAAGGTCTTGTTTGTGTAAATTCGGCTGCCCTGTGGTAACACCACTGTTTTCTGTCGACGCCATGTTTACTTCTCGAGTAATTTGCCGGAAAAGGCGGCAATACTCGGCGGCAAGTTCCTCCCCAATCAACGGACTGATGTCAAATGGTTAAATGACGTTGACGTATATAAGCTTGGATCACAGAATTAACAGGACAATGTGTGGCGTGAGAGGTAGGCCTGTGAGAATCCGCCATCTACGTTCCATAGGGATGTTCCGATACAAGTAAATACTCGATACTTTTGTTTCGATACCAAATACTTTTAGCATCGAATCATTCCTGCGATACTTACTCGGTATCGGAAAGATTTACTTGGTATCGAATCGAATCCGACGCTTTATAATTTCTGATCGAATCATATAAATTATTAATGATATTATAAACGAAGGACTACTCATAATCACCATGAAGCGATAAATCGCGTAGTTATTAAAAACGAGTTGTAGTTCTAATTCGTTTTGCACCATAGAGAGTTTTGATTGTCTGACTTTTAATTACGACAGAGTAGAATAATAACCACAGAGTACTACTCTGTGCAATAATCATAAAATATATATATTCAATCAACGTCATTAGCAGTATTGCCAGTGGTAGCGGAATTCCGCCATTGGTAGCGTCTTTTGAAGCATTTAAAGTAGCGGAATTTTGAGGGCGCCCAAATTTTTACATTTTATTTTTAAAAACCGAGTAAAGAAAAAATAAATTAGTTGTTGAAAAACTTACATTACGAATTATTCAATGGTGCCATTTGACAGAGCAGTTAACAACAGTAGAAAGTCAATCGCAATCATTGCAAAAATCTTTAGAAAATTTAATTTTCATTTTTCTTATGAAAAAAGGAAAAATATGTATTTCCCCGAAGACACTATTTTACTCGACAACTTTGAAGCCATTTAAAAAAGCTCGCAGCTAGGGTGATAATTCTTTTTTTTTAATCTTAGTTAGAAATTTTTATTTTAAAGGCAAACGAAAGGTTTTTTTATATCTTTGGCTTTAGTTACCCTCCGAAGGTAAAAAAAAATGTATTTATCTTCAAGGTCAAGTTTTCTGTAAAATCCAGTGGTTCCTCCATAAAGAAAATAAATACTTTCTTTATGGGTTCCATTGGCAACACTGCAAATAGACGCCATTTAAAAATCTTATATGTTTGCATCATATATGTAATACTTCTATATGGCCAGCTCCCTATTCTCTTCACGAGTTTGTTCCAACCAAATTCGACAAAGATGGAACATGAATTAATGGCGAGTATTGCGCATGAATTGAACAAAATGAACCAATCGCTACGCGCGGGTTAAGGCGCGTACTGACTTGAATGTGCATGCGTTGAGTCCAAGCGCATACACATGCATATGCATGTGTACCAACTCAGAACATTTGTAGACATTTATTGCCCCGCACGCATGTGTGTTGTTTCACTCCTTTCCGGTCATTCGTGCATGTCTTCTCAAAAATAATAGTTATTTTTTGTTTTACATTATTTACCTACCGATTTAAATTATCGGCCATTTCATCCCAGGCATCTGCCTTTTTATTTTTAGAGGAATGGAAGGAATGTTTTGCATCCCCCAAAATGGGATGTTGTTTGTACAAATCAATTAATTGTAAGCATTCTTCATTGGACTACTCCATTCTGTCTTTATTGAAACCGTTATTTGGCAAAAACTCGTCACAGTAAGGAACACTGTTCATTCTGGTGCATGTGTTAGACTACTGTAGATTTGCGGATTAACAAAAATCTGTCCATACTGAGCACACATGCACGATATATTTCTTTTGAGAGGAGCCAGAGACCGACAGCCGTCGGCTCAGGCCATGCGCGTTCGCAGTCGCTCGCGAGAAGTTAAACATGCTCAGAGTCATTGTGAATGACACGTCCAGATTTGAATGCGAATGTGCATTTGCTTCGACTCAGCGCATGCACATTCAAATCAGTACGCGCCTTTAAACGGGTGTTTATGTTTGGCCGTGCACAGCTGACTTTGGCCATGCACAGATGATTTGTAGCACCTGCGCATTGCGACTCATTAATTCGTGTGAAGAGAAGTCTTTCCCATGAGAAACGAGGAACTGGCCATATAGAAGTATTACATATATGGTTTGCATTCACAGTAAAGACACAGTATAGTTATTAGCTTACGCCTAAGCTAATATCTATACTGTGCATGTACTTATTAAGTATATGGTACCATCATAGTACATGTACGAGCTTGTAGTTCACAGAAGTTTACAAAACGAGAATCATATTTTATGATTGGCAATTTAGCTGTTAATGCCAACTGCAAGAAAATAAATTGAAAGTCACTAGCATCAAGTTATGGATAAATTGTAAACATTTCAAATTTAATTTGTATAAATTCAAAATTTAATCCCACAGCTACTTATAGCGCGACGGTAAGTAGTTCCCGTCGAATTTACCCCTTATGAATTAACAGTGCGTGTACATTGTCAGGGAACAAGCTGTCAGTTGACCATTTAGACAGATCAATAGTTTTAACCCTCAACTACTAATGGCTATAAACTGTAAAATGTTAAATTCCATGAAATTCCATTAAAGAATGCCTCCTAAGCGAAACAGAAGTATACGTACTTTACCCTCTGACAAATTATGCATTAAGTATCCCCCCGTTGAAGTGCCACTATACACTGAAGAAACCCAAATGAGCTACTTCGGAGAACATGTGGAAGATGATATGTCGCCCCCATTCTACAGACCTAGGATCCATACAGAGAGGCAGTAAGAAGGGTAGGACGGAAAGGCGCTATAGTGAAAACGCCCCAAAACTCTGTCAGAAATACAGATACTGAGAGAATTATCGAAAGTATGAACAAGGTCAGTTTGAATAAGAGTTTGTCTAGTTCGCCCAGTTGGAGCGAGGATTACGATACTGAGTCGAAGCAGAAAGTCCAAGATGAATTGGAACACATTGATAGAATTTTCTCGGGAGTTGATCCCATCCCATCGCATTATGATGTGGACGAATACAAGTTGTGGATGGAAACATTCCCGAACTTGAGGTGAGGGTGACTGATTTATTTACGACTAGTTTTAATTAGTTGGATTAGTTTTATTTAAAAATTGGCATGCTTCATCCATGTGCAATCTTTGTTCTAATATTACAAAGAGTCGTTATTGGGGAATTTTTCCATGCGATTGATTACATTTACTGATTCGAATTTAAGTATCGCTGCTTTAGTGACGCGTTTTTTAATTCTAAATAAGAGTGTTAGTGTCTAGTTCATATTTTAATTAAACGTGTTACTTAACCCCAACCTTAAATTGCTATGTTTTAGGTTGTGTGGAGACGCAACGAACAAATTGCACATGGATAAAGCGCCACCTACCACTTGCAATTATTTATGCGCCCACTGTTGGTACCATATCGAGCAGTATATACTAAAGAATCATTCTTCAAATTCCAAAACGAGGAGATCGCGAGGAGATTCCACTTGCTTCGCAAGATAATCTCAAGCACAGTAGGGGGTTTTAACAATTTTACAGATTGTAGCATAAAATAAAAAGATGCTCTAAATTGTGTTTTTATCATTTTTGAAACAATCACGAGTTTCGAACATTCCAAACTTGTTCTCAACAGTCGTTTGTTTTAGCATATTCGGGGGTCAGAAGCAAGGTCCTTACAAGATGGTGTCCCCCAGTAATCAAGAGAAACGATACCGTGAGTTATTCGGGTTGCCTGCAAACGCTACAACTCACTTTAGAAACTGTGATAAGGAAATGAATTCCGCTTTAGAAAAATACAAGTTAGAAATTAAAAAGGCTGTGATACATAAAATATACGAAAATATCCAGATCAGGCTAAACAGAGACCCGTATCTAATTAATCGCCACAGATCTAAATCCATAGATTCGTTCCGGACCAAAACTAATTCAATTGGTCGGCTCGGATATGGAATTAGAGGGTAATTGCAAGCGGTACTCGCTGCCCCAAGTGTCCGATAGGTCGGATTTGGATCGGGGGGCCTTTTTTAAGAACGCCCAATTTTTTTCCAAATGGATGAAAGATGGGTCTCCGGAGTATACGTCGCTGCCGTTTTTGGCGGACGAGACTAAAAGAAACGGCTTCTATTTAACGCACAGGGAAAGAAGTGGTAACGAAAATGTGAAAATTAGCGTAGTGAATAGAAGGAAGTTAAGGATAGGAACGAATTTTCTACCTCCGATAGATAGCGATAACGTTAGTCAATTTAGATCGATATCAGCGACACCTAGCGTGCCTGCGAAATATTTGTCTTCGTTATCTATGCAAGTTGAAAGTGGTGGCAGGCAAATATCGACTCCTTACTTATTAGGTGATAGTTTACGTCAACAGGATAGTGCTGCATTGAAGAAGTTTTTTAAATGTGAAAGTTTAAATAAATAAATTTATGTCTTTAATGTGTCTTATCATTCTCTGCAAGTTCGTAGATTCCACTCTAGGGGCGGATAACCCAGTCATAAGACAAAATGTTGTTTAAGTCAGAAAAGTTGCTACTATATTTTGAAAATTGATTACAAAACTTGAAACCAAGAAAGATTAAATATTTTGAAAAAATGAATGTGTATCGGTTCTCTGGCTTTGTCCAAGTACTAATATTTGATGCGTTTTTTAGTTCTTTAACAACCTCCTGATTATTATCAATCTCCTGGTTTTTATCAATTTCCTGGTTTTTTGTCAGGAATCATGGTTTTTCTGTCTCCTGGTTTTTTGTCGGCCTCCTGATTCTGTCAATTTCCGAGTTTTTCCCATTCTCCCGGTGTTCGTCAATTTCTTAGCACTTATCAGGTGACTAATAAAAAATCAGGAGATTAACCAAAACCGAGAGGTTGATCAAGAGCAATAGATTGACAAAAAACAGTTCTCTTACTTTTTTGTCAACTTTCGGATTTTTCTGTTTCCTGGTTTTTATCAGTTTCTCTCTCTAGGGGCGGATAACCCAGTTATGAGACAAAATGTTTAAGTCAGAAAAGTTGCTACTACATTTTGAAAATTGATTACAAATCTTGAAATCAAGAAATATAAAAAAATGCAACAAAATAGGCTCTAATGCGTTTCGATAGTCAAACTATCTGGATTCGTTGTGGGTTGCCTAAAGTTTAGGCTAACACTTAGGCCACCCTTTCCGGACCCATTGTGCTATAGTCAAACTATCATCTTTGGATACTCACATTTATTATATTGCTTAATCTTTCTTGGTTTCAGGGGACAAGATTTGCATATCAATTTTTGAAGATAACCAAGAACAAGTCCGTTCCACCAAAAAAAAAAAAAAATTCAGAGTTTCAGTTTCAAAGTTCCTAATTTTAAAAATAAAATTAAATTTTTTTGTTGGAAGTTCGATTTAAAACAAGAGGTTTTTCAAAATCAATTAAAAATATTTGATAGTTGGAAAAAAATGTGATAAAAAATTGAAATTTCAAAGATCGGAACAAATCATTATTTCTAAAAAATAATAATTTTCCGATATAAATTATTTTAGAAAAAAAAAACGTAAAAATTAAAAGGTAATCCCGCAATTTTGAAAAAAAAATCGAAATTACAAAAGAATATTTAAGATATATAAAATAAATTTTGCTATTTTGAGTTTAAACCCAATAGTCTAAAATTTTAAAAAATAGAAGCAAAATTGTTAAATCAAATTCAATTATCCAATCAGTTAATTGATTGGATAAGATCTAAATCTAAATTTCGAACTTAGAAGTTGGAAGAGAATTTAAACAAAATTTTAGCATTCAATTTGGAAATATTAAAAAAAAGTTGAAATTTGATGTTTTATCAAAATTGTGACTTTTTTCAAAATTCTCATATTCTCTACAAACTTGATTATGCTGAAAAACTGACTTTTGAAAACTTCTACTACTTTTTTATACTAAATATCGACTTTTCTCTTCAAATTTCAATTTTCTGAAAATTGTCATGTTTTTAAAATTTCGAATTTTTTCACAAATTTGTTTCAGTTTTTAGAATTACCGACGTTTACCCCGAAATTCGTCTTTTTCCTCGAAATTTCAATATTTCTACCAAAACCTATCTTTTTTAAAGTCTTATCTCAAAATTCGTACGTTTTTTTGTTTATGGAAATCCCCCCTAAAACTGACTTTTGTTCCCAAATATGTTTCACAAAATTTCGATTATTTTTCTTTAAATTTAGATATAAATGGTTCGCTTTTAGAGTCAAAATTTCGAAAACCTCAAAAACTGGAACTTTAATAGCTGTTTTATTTTCGAGAACTTCGATAATTTCTTCGAAATTTCGAAGGACAATTTCTTCGAAATTTCAAGGCTGACGTAAAAATTTGGAAAAAAAAACACTCGAAATTTCGACATATTTAAATAAATATGCCAGCTGAAACTTGACAGTTTAAATGTTCGACTTTTCTTGGAAATATCCCCCCTAAAACTGACTTTTGTTCCCAAAAATGTTTCACAAAATTTCGATTATTTTTCTTTAAATTTAGGTACCAATGGTTCGCTTTTAGAGTCAGAATTTCGAAAACCTCAAAAACTGGAACTTCAATCGCTATTTTATTTCCGAGAACTTTGATAACTTCTTCGACATTTCGAGGGACAATTTCTTCGAAATTTCGAGGCTGACGTAAAAATTTGGAAAAAAAACACTCGAAATTTCGACATATTTAAATAAATATTGCCAGCTGAAACTTGACAGTTTAAATGTTCGACTTTTCTTTGGAAATTTCATCCCTAAAACTGACTTTTCTTCCCAAAAATTGTTAAAGATAATTTGGAAATACAAATCTGAATTTCGAACTTGGAAGAGATTTTAAACAAAATTTTAGCATTCAATTTGGAAATATTGAAAAAAAAGTTGAAATTTGATGTTTTATCAAAATTGTGACTTTTTTCAAAATTCTCATATTCTCTACAAACTTGATTATGCTGAAAAACTGACTTCTGAAAACTTCTACTACTTTTTTATACTAAATATCGACTTTTTGCTTCAAATTTCAATTTTCTGAATATTGCCATGTTTTTAAAATTTCGAATTTTTTTACAAATTTGTTTCAGTTTTTGGAATTACCGACGTTTACCTCGAAATTCGTCTTTTTCTCGAAATTTCGATATTTCTACCAAAACTCATCTTTTTCAAAGTCTTATTTTAAAATTCGTACGTTATTTGTTTATGGAAATCTCAAGCTTTTCCTCTGAATTTGACTATTTTTTGAAAATGTGCCTTTCTGCTGCCAAATTTTCGTTTTTTGTTCTAGAATATTTGGTTTTATCTTCTAAATTCCTCGTTCTCTTCGAATTTCGACTATTTTTTAAAAATTCGTCCTTTTTTATTTGGACTTTATTCCCAAAACTCAACTTTTGTTCGTAAAATTTGACATTTTGGAAAATTTCAGCCAGTCTCCCGGTTTTTCATTAGGCAACTGATAAGTACTTAGAGACCCTCAAAAAACAGAAGAATGGGTTCCTGAAAATTTTACTTATTTAAGTAAAATTTCGACTATTTTTAAAAGGTGACTAAAAATGCTTACATTTTTTGAAAGAGTTTTATTCCTGTTTAACAGGTTCCTTGTTTCGTCAGTCTTCTAGTCTTTATCAGTTACCTGATAAGGACCAAAAAAATGGTGGTGACTAGGAGACTGAGAATCAAGATCAAAAATTAAGAGATTGGCTAAAACCGGAAGGCCAACAAAACCCGAAGGTTGACAAACCACCAGATTGGTTTTTTATCGGTCTCCTGGTCTAGATCAATCTATCGGTTTTTGCCAATCTTCTGGTTTTTTATTAGTCACCTGATAAGTACTAAGAGACTAATAAAAACCAGGAGAATGGGTTTCTGAAAATTTTACTTATTTGAGAAAAATTTCGACTATTTTTAAAAGGTAATTAAAAAAGTTTAAATTTTTTGAAGATTTTTATTCCTGTTTATCAGCCTCCTTGTTTCGCCAGTTTCCCGGTGTTTATCAGTTGCCTGGTAAGGACTAAAAAAATGGCAGTGACCAGGAGACTGAGAATCAAGGTCAAAAATTAAAAAATTGGCTAAAAGCAGGAGACTGACAAAACCCGAAGGTTGACAAACCACCAGACTGGTTTTTATGGGTTTCTTGGTCTTGATCAATCTATCAGTTTTTGCCAGTATTCTGGTTTTTTATTAGTCACTTGATAAGTACTAAGAGACTGATAAAAACCAGGAGAATGGGTTTCTGAAAATTTTACTTATTTGAGAAAAATTTCGACTATTTTTAAAAGGTGATTCAAATTTTTTAAAAATTTTTAGTTCTGTTTATCAGCCTCCTTGTTTCGCCAGTCTCCTGGTGTTTATCAGTTGCCTGGTAAGAATCAGTAAGTGACCAGGAGACTTAGAACCAAGATCAAAGATTAAAAGATTGGCAAAAACCGGGAGACTGACAAAACCCTGAGGTTGACAAACCGCCAGAGTGGTTTTTTGTGGGTGTTTCGTATTAATCTGTCGGTTTTATCAGTCCTTTGGTCTTTATCCGTCGCCTGATAAGGATCAGGAAACCGATAAAGACCAGGAAACTGATAAAAACCAGGAAACAGAAAAATCCGAAAATTGGCAAAAAAGCAAGAGAACTAGTTTTTGTCAGTTTCTTGGTCTTGATCAACCTCCGGTTTTGGCTAATCTACTGAATTTTTATTAGTCACCTGATGAGTACTAAGAGATTGGTGAACACCGGGAGAATGGGAAAAACCCGGAAACTGACAGAAATCAGGAGGCCGGCAAAATACCAGGAGTCTGAGAAAAACCAGAAGACTGACAAAAAACCAGGAAGATGATAAAAACCAGGAGACTGATAAAAATCAGGAGGTTGATAAAGACCTAAAAAACGCATCAAATACTAGGACTTGGACAAAGCCGGGGGACCGATACACATTCATTTTTTTATGATATTAAACCTTTTTTTAAATAAAATTCGACTTGACTTTTTTATTTTTTTAAATTCGGATTTATTTTAATTCCTTCTTATTTTTAAAAATTAGGAGTTTTTCAAAAATTTTGTTTTTTTGGAAATTTTAAAACCTTTCGTGTTGTCGTAATTCAACAAATTTTCAATTACAAAAATAATCAACTTTGTTTCAAGTTTTTTTTTTGGGTTTAATCCACTCGCAAAGGGTAACCCCATTATGCTTTCAAAGCACTGCGAGTAGGATGCGGAAACAAGGATAGATGGCGATGAACCGCCTTCTTAAACAAGGATAGGTTGTAATTTTTGGGGAAAATTCCTTTCGGTAACAAGTTCCATAACTTGGAAGTTCTGTAGAAAAAAGAGTCTCCGTAGACAGAAGTTCTCACTGTGTCAAGCTGGACCGCACAGGAATTTGCTGTCTCTGACAGTCTAGTACGTCTCAAGAATCTTGCCCTTGGGGGGATCAATCCTATTAGTTCCTGCGAGCATCTTCCATGATAGTACTTGTAGAAAAGAGACAAATCACCAATTATAGCCTGTGCTCTAGTGTTTCGAGAGAATCGGTCAGACTCTCGTCATCAATTAGATGAATCGCTCTTCTTTGAATTGAATCCAAGAGAGCTAAAGTCTGTTTTGGGGCTGAACTCCAAACATGAGAACAATATTTTAGTGTTGGCCTAAATTGAGCTTTGTATAGTGTTAATAGCTGATGAGATGTGAAGTACTTTTTAGCTCTAAAAAGAAAGCCTAGCTTCTGAGAAGCGGATTTGGCAATGGCGCGCACATGATCGTCCCAAGAGAAGTTAGTGTTCGCCAGTGGCGGCGCAAGGCCTAACCTTAATGTGGGCAAGGTATATTTCGCGAGGCCCTCTGATGGTCAAGAAGAAGGGAATATAAAATAAAAAATCACTTGAAATTAAACAGTTTTTTATTCATTAAGGAACAAACCTAAATTTTTACTTATACTTCTTTCGAACATTAAAGAAAAATGAAAAAAAATAAAGAAAAAATTAAAGAAACAGAAATTTTCTACTTTGGTTTTACTGAACTGCTTAATGATTGGTTCGTAATTTATCGTAGATGCTATATCTGCATCAATAGATAAAACTGCCAAAGCTGAAAGTATTGCTTGACCCATAGTATTTCTTAAATAATTTTTAATTAGTTTTAATTTTGAAAAGCTCCTTTCAGCGGAAGCAGTACTTACAGGTATTGTTAACAAAATTCTAATGACAATGTAAATATTTGGGTAAATTTCTTTCAAATCGTTTTCTATGATATATTGGAACAGATGTTTTACGTCTTTAATAGAGCTGAGTAAATTTGGGATCATATTTTGTAACTCCTCATACAACTCATAAGGATGGAAGTCACTGCTCTCACCTACTTGCAGGGCTGTGTGTAAATCCTGACAGTTTTTCAGTACTTGCTCTTTTGGAATTTTTTTTAACTTGTTTAAGTCATAGAGAAAGCCAAAATTTTTAAAATGTTGATTTAAAGACAGATTCCGTGTTACTTATCTCAGAATCAATCATGGTATTAAAAAAATTTGTTTCATACCGGCTTTTAACATACTTTATAGGTTGATTGCTGCCTTCATAATCAAACATCCTTTTCTTTTTGGCTACTCTTTTATTTTTAAAATCTTTTGGCAAATCATAACTGCTTTTCTCAATAAACTGACGAGCGTCAGACAAGCACTTTTCGAATCCACTTTGTCGATATTCTTTGATCCAGTCACAAAATGTATGTAAGTGTTCAAGAGTAATGCTCAAATGGACTTGTAGAGATTGCCATAATTTGCTTATGAAATTGAAACGCGTTAATAACTCATACCATATATGTGATAATATGATAAATTCCAAACTGAACATTTCATTTAAAACAGAATCGCAATCACTGAGTGTGCCCGATTGTTACGTTTGGCATTTTAAGTTTTCCATGCTTTCAACAACATTATCAAATTGCAATAATACTGCCTTCACTGCCTGTCTGACAAAGGCTTCATAGTAAGCTTTAATTTATCTTTGATTATTTTCCAGCGTTTACTGGAACTTGAAAATAGCAAAAAAATCTTCTGAATTAAACCAAAAAATGTTTTTGCTGCCACCGAAGAATTAGCTGCGTCTACTAACAACAGATTCCAGCTATGACAACCGCAGGGTGTGAAAAATGCCCTGGGATTTATATTTAATATTCGAGTTTTAACTCTGCTATTTATGCCTACCATATTTGCATCATTGTCGCATCCTTGGCCGTGAAAGTTCTGAATGTCTAAGTCATTTTTTTCTAGCTCTCCCAGTATTGCATTAGTCAAATATTCTCCAATCGTTTCAGTGACAGCAAGCAATCCGATAAAGCTTTCCTCCATAGTTCCAGTTGATGTATTACAATATCTTAAGATAACCGACATTTGTTCAATTCTACTATAGTCTCTAGAGCAGTCGAGTAAAAAAGAATAATATTTTGCCTGTTTTATCCTACCAATCACTTCACTGGTAACTGTGTTTGACATCAATGTGATAAATTCAATTTAAGTATCGTGGCTTAAGATAATGGTGTGCAAGTTGTCTATTATTAATACCATTTATGTGTTCCTGTAACGTAGGATCATATTTAGATATCAATTTAAATAAGTCTATGAAGCTACCAGAATTTTTAGTGTTTTCGTCTGTCTTGAGAGATTCTTTGTGACCTCTAAAGGCTAGATTATGAGAGGCTAAGAAATTTATGATATCAATTAATTTCTCAAACAAATTGTACCAATGTTTTTGAGATTCAAGAATTCGCCTTTCATTTTCTTGGTCTAATGTGCTTTATTCCCTTCTCTAATGTTATCCATTGGAACATATAGGCCATATGTTCTTTAGTATTCTCATGCCTGTGTAAAATATTACTCAAGTGTTTCTAATCACAACACCCTTCCTGTACCATTTGAGTTTGTGAATTGCTAAAGAGTCTGCATGGAAAACAGAAAACTTTATTTTTAGAACTTAAATAAACCAACCAGAAACCTTGTGGCGTGTACTTTTGGATTTTCCACAATTTTTTAAATTTATTTTCGGCTGTGAGCGCGAGGCCCTTTGCACCCGTGGCGATATCCCACACCGCCCACGCCTTACGCCGCCTCTGGTGCTCGCATTCACTCCTAGGATAGATAGATTAGATCCCATCGGAAGGATTTTACCTTCCATTAGTATGTTTGTGGCATTATCCCTCGATGTTTTCTTAGAAAAAACCGCGGCCTGAGTTTTTGAAGCGTCGAAGTCGACCAGATTGTTCTTACCCCATTCCAGAATAATCTCGAGATCCCGATTAATCGTCTGTATCTGCTGTTCCCTTAGTCGATCTGAGACAGCAATAGATAATGGTTTGTCGGAAAAAAAAGATGACACATGGTTACTATCATTTGCGTAGCTACATATAGGATTGGAAGTTGAAGCTAAGAGATCGTTTATGTGTAACAGAAATAGAGTAGGAGACAGAACAGACCCCTGAGGCACCCCTGCGTTAATCGCAAATGTCTTGGATGAAATGCCATTAACGACGACCTGAAGAGATCTGTCAACGAGAAAATTGGATATCAAATGACAGACTCCAGGAGGAAGACCATAAGATGTTAATTTGGCGAGAAGAGATCGGTGCCAGACTCTGTCGAAAGCCTTTAAGATTTCCAATGCCACAATCCTAGCCTCACCATGTATTTCCATATCTGAGTTACAGATATGAGTAACATATGCCAGTAGATCGCCAGTGGAACGTTCTTGTCTAAAATCGTATTGCCTGTCGGAGATGATTCTATTTTCCTCCAGATATTTGAGAATCTCGATGTTGATAACCTTGTCCATCACTTTAGATATAACGGGTAACAAAGATATAGGGCGATAGTTGTTAACCAGATTCCTTTTTCACTTTTTAGGGACAGGCTGCACTCTAACAGATTTTCAGATGTTAGGGAATACACCTTTGTTGTAAGAGAATGTGAACAATTTGCTTAGGACAGGAGTCAACTCTGGGGCGCACTTCTTAAGAATAATAGCGGGAATACCATCAAGGCCAGAAGATTTCGAGGTGTCGCCAGCTTAAAGAGAATCTTCCTGATTGTGCGTTGTCTGAAAACAACTTCAGCCGCATCAATGTGCCAACCTTAGGAAGAATAGAAGGTTCTGCATTTCGAGAATCAAGATAGGAATTTTCAGCAAACATTAAGGCTAACATGTCAGCTTTTTCCTTGGAGGTAGTAACAATATTGCTATTTTCATCGAGTAAAGGTGGAAAATTTAAAGATGTAAAATTCTTTCCAATCAACTTTGCAAATCCCCAAAAGGACCTGGAACCGTTCGGACAGTTGATAAGCCTCTGGCTCATTTTACGATCGAAATCACCTTTTGCCTCGTCAATAACCTGTTTACAAGAAGTTCGTGCATCTACAAATATGGTCCGAGTCTCGACTGAGGGATTATTTCGCCAACGACGATATGCGCGATTTTTACAGGAGACAGAGCACATTTTTTACTGAATCAAGATTTACTGGAGGCAGATTTCTTTTGGGAGTGGGGAATTGAGCATTCCATACCAATCAGGATAGTTTCCGTGATGGATTCGGCGACTAAGGAAGGGTTGTCTTAGCTAAAGCAGAATTCCTGCCATGGGAAAGATGCAAAGAAGTCTCCTAATTCTTTCCAGTTTGCAGAGGTAAAGTGCCAAACCCTACGGTGCTGCGTCTGGGAAGGAGGTGGTATATGAAGCAAGCGAGAGGCTGCTACAAGCTTGTGATCGGAATTTCCAAGCGGTGATGTCACAGAAATTTTTTACGAATTTGGTGAATTTGTAAGCAAAAGGTTGAGTAGATTAGGTTGATGGGTATCTACATCAGGAATTCTTGTAGTCCCTTAATTCTTCCCAGTTTGCAGAATTAAAGTGCCAACCCCACGGGACTGCGTTTGGGAAGGAGGTGGTATATGAAGCGAGCAAGAGGCTGCTACAGGCTTATGATCCGAATTTCCAAGCGGTGATGTCACAGAGATTTTATACGAATTTGGTGAATTTGGAAAAGGTCGAGTAGATTAGATTGATGGGTATCTACATCAGGAATTCTTGTGGGTTCCTCAACTAATTGCGATAGTCCACAAGTGATGGGGAAAGCTTCTGCCACCCTTACCGCGTCGTCAGTTCGGGATGTTGTGTGTTGAAGTCACCGAAAAAGACAACCTCAGCTTTTGGATAATTCGTCTGTAGGTGATCAAAGGTTATGGAGAGATAAGAGAAGAGCTGTCTGTAAGGGGTTCGTTTGGAGACAAATAATGTGAACAAATGAATATTACTTCGTTTTTGGAGCAGATTTTTAGCCAAATCACATCATGATCAGCAAATTCCAGTGCTTCTTCTCGTTGACACGACAGGTCGCTTTGCGTAAAAGCACAAATTCCCCTCTTATGTCGAATGCAAAAAAACCCAACCCAAAGAACGAAAAAAATGTCGACGAATTTAAAGTTGGAATTTTCTCAAATATAATTTTATTCTCATGTAATACTGTAACTTGGGAAGCTGAAGCCCAGTTAGTTGTTCCCTTGGCTAGTTTGGACCTTAAATCATTTGCTGGGGGGGTGTTAAAATAAATTCATTCAAATAGAGCTTTTTATTCAAATGTCGCACATTTTATGTACAATTTGCATCTTTATTTAACAAATATATAACATTAACAACAGTAGTTTAATTTTAAAGACCCCACACCTTCAAACAAAATTGTTTAACCCTCAAGGTGGATTGTGGGAATAACAAAATATTAGTCTGTTGATTTTTTATTTTATTATTAATAAACTCAGCATTTTCGTTCGAAGGTGCGTTGAAGTTATTTATTCGGGGGCAAATTTTAACACTGTTAGTAGCAAATGTTAATAAAACTCTAGAAAAGCTCGAAACTTATAAGAACAGTCTTGTAATCACATAAAACATCGATTTTTATAAAAAAAGCTGCCCTTATAAGTTATGACATCATAGTGAAGATATGGAAGCGAAACAACAAGTGATTTCAGATGAAACAATCACTGAGCATACCGAAATAATTTCCTTGTTAAAATACAATTGACAGTTTATCTTGATATGCAACATCCATTGCTTATTAATTTTTATTTACAGGAGAAAGCGCGATCTGATGGTTGAATTTTTTAGGACGAAGCCCCGAAAATATACTCAGCAAATGTTTCACTTGTGCGGGTGATTGTATGCACACAATATCAAGACACATGTTAGATTGTATTAATGCCTAATTGTACACCGTGTGTGCGCAATTATTTCACCCTGTGTCAGAGATGGGTTTCTAATAAGTAAAAATACACAGACAGATTTTTTTCATATAAAAGCTTCTTAATAGGTTGGTGTATCTTGTTGTTATTATAATATTGCTAAATAAGATAAATTGTACCCTATTTCTAAAAACTTAACAACTCTCCACACGCAAACATATCGTGTATAAATCAAAAAATTGATAACTAACAGCTAAATATGTATATACAATATCACAATGTAATTTTTACGTAATGTACACAGTATATTACAATTTTTTTTTGGCTAATGATGATATATAAAAAGGATTTTATGTATTAACGAATATTGTTATAAATCTATCATATATATAAACGGATTCTAGTAACAATTACAGGATTTCACCCACCTCTGCTCTCCTAACGATTAAAGTCTAACGAAGTTGCTACAAAACGCAAAATTTAGATTTCACTCCTTAGATCACATGGCACTGCATTTTAAGAACGTTTTTACAGTTTCCAGTCGTCTTAAAAGTCGATGTACTTACCATTACGCGAACTATTTTAAAGCACTAAAATTCAGCCGTAATTAGTCCTTGTTAATTGCGAACGTAGCGCCCTCACTTGTTAGTAAAACACCCACATATAATATAAAAATAACTTTAATAAAATTTCATTTTTAGACGTCAACATGTCGACATTTACATTTAACATCAGAATTAAAGGGAGGAACAGAATTCGAAACCGTAGGAACAAAAATGGAATGGTGGGTAACAGTCGAGCCCCCTTTTACTTATATGTAAGAATAGGGGCCATCGGTGAGGGCGCTACATAGCAATAGTCAAGAATTATCGTCCTTGTTTGTGCCTCCGCCGCCTGTCCCGCTACCTTGACCCGTCCCAGTCCTACCTCGAACTTGTTTGTATTCCAAACCAGGATCGAACTGCATTAAAACGAAAACCTAAAACGAACATCTTATCAGTAATCTACTGGGAAAGTTGCTGGGTCAAGTCATCGCATTTAGATGAAAAAATATCCCTAGATCAGGATCTTTTGCGATTCCTGCGATGGACTACTTAATCTGTGATAATAAAGCTGAAGTATTTGTCTGTTTATCCGTCTGTCGAGTGATTTTTTGTCTGGTCTAATCTTGGAAGCTGCTAAAGCGATTTTAATGAAACTTTTACTAAAATGTGACGGGTTTTCAAGGGTACCTTTTAGGCTATTTTTATTCCAGTAAACTTCAAGCATTTACTGAAATTTTTGGAAAAATATGAAAAGTGGAAGTTTAAACATGAAAAAAGAAAACATACAAATTCAAACTCTGAATTTTAATAATTGAAATACAAATCTTGTCCTCTGAAACCAAGAAAGATTAAAAAACACAGCAAAGGTTGCTCTAACCGGTTTCAATAGCTAAGCTATCATCTTCAGAGAGGTAGAAAAGGTCAAAATTTCGAAAAAAGTCGGATTAGAGAAATAATTTCCTCAAGTTTAAAGTTCAACCTTGTAATATTAGCTTAACTGAATTTTAAGTTTAAAAGTTGGAATTATTTATAGAATAAACTATATTTGAAATAAAAATTGTTTTTTTTATAAATTCTATTCTATTTATCAACGTTTAATTTTTCGTTTTAAATTTTCAAGATAAAACTCATCTGTTTTGGTAAATTGTGGTAAAATGCAAATTTTCCTAAAAATATACAAATCTTTCAACGCATTTTGAATTTAATCTAATATTTCGGTATTTTTGTCGAAATGTTGTTATAAAACTTGACTACAAACTTCAAAACTCTTCAGTTAAATGGTCTTTCATTTTCAAATTTCAGTTTTTGACCAAATTGCCCTTTTTTTATTTTGTGATTTTTTTTTACGTCCAACCCACTCGCAAAGGATAACCCTATTATGCCTTCGAAGCATCGCGAGTAGGGTGCGGAGAAAGGATAAATGGCGATTAAAACTTTTTCCTCAAAATTCTGACTTCAAACCTGAAACCTTCGTGTTTTTCTCGAAATTTAAAAAATTGAAATACAAATCTTGTCCCCTGAAACCAAGAGAGATTAAAAAACACAACAAATGTTGCTCTAACGCCTTCCGATACCTAAGCTATCATCTTCAGAGAGATAGAAAAGGTCGAAATTTCGAAAAAAGTCGGATTAGAGAAATAATTTCCTCAAGTTTAAAGTTCAACCTTGAAGTTACTTAACTGAATTTTAAGTTTAAAAGTTGGAATTATTTATAGAAAAAACTAAATTTGAAATAAAAATTTGTTTTTTTTTATAAATTCTAGATTATTTATCAAAGTTTAATTCTTCGTCTCACATTTTTGAGTTAAAACTCATCTGTTTTGGTAAATTGTGGACTTTAAATGCAAATTTTCCTAAAAATATACAAATCTTTGAACGCATTTTGAATTTAATCTAATATTTCGGTATTTTTATCAAAATGTTGTTATAAAACTTGACTACAAATTTCGAGACAATTTAACTGAAGAGTTTAATAAAAAAACTCTTCAGTTAAATGGTCTTTGATTTTCAAATTTCAGTTTTTGACCAAATTTCCCTCTAAAAGTTTTATTTTTTTGATTTTTTTTTATGTTCAACCCACTCACAAAGGATAACCCTATTATGCCTTCAAAGCACCGCGAGTAGGATGCGAAAAAAGGATAAATAGGCGATTACAACTCATTTCCTCAAAATTCTGACTTCAAATCTGAAGCCTTTGTGTTTTTTTCTCGAAATTTAGAAAATTGAAATACAAATCTTGTCCCCTGAAACCAAGAGAGATTAAAAACACAACAGAGGTTGCTCTAACGCGTTCCGATAGCTAAGCTATCATCATCAGAGAGATAGAAAAGGTCGAAATTTCGAAAAAAGTAGGATTAGGGAAATAATTTCCTCAAGTTTAAAGTTCAACTTTGAAGTACTTAACTGAATTTTAAGTTTAAAAGTTGGAATTATTTATAGAAAAAACTAAATTTGAAATAAAAATTTGTTTTATTTTGTAAATTCTAGATTATTTATCAAAGTTTAATTCTTCGTCTTTTTCGAGTTAAAATTCATCTGTTTTGGTAAATTTTGGACTTTAAATGCAAATTTTCCTAAAAATATACAAATCTTATCAACGCATTTTGAAATTAATCTCATATTTCGGTATTTTTGTCAAAATGTTGTTATAAAACTTGACTACAAATTTCGAGACAATTTAACTGAAGAGTTTAATAAAAAACTCTTCAGTTAAATGGTCTTTGATTTTCAAATTTCAGTTTTTGACCAAATTTCCCGCTAAAAGTTTTATTTTTTTGATTTTTTTTATGTTCAACCCACTCACAAAGGATAACCCTATTATGCCTTCGAAGCACCGCGAGTAGGATGCGGAAAAAAGGATAAATGGCGATAACAACTTTTTCCTCAAAATTCTGACTTCAAATCTGAAGCCTTCGTGTTTTTTTCTCGAAATTTAGAAAATTGAAATACAAATCTTGTCCCCTGAAACCAAGAGAGATTAAAAACACAAACAGAGGTTGCTCTAATGCGTTTCGATAGCCAAGCTATCATCTTCAGAGAGATACTAACACCTAATCCTAAAATTAACCCTTATATACTAAGAATATTCAGTTTGTGCATGATCGAACCGCATCCGAAGGCGCATGGGCATCTATAGAACGTCCAAGTTAGTGGAACTTGTTACCGAAAGGAATTTTCCCCAAAAATTACAACATATCCTTGTTTAAGAAGACGATTCATCGCCATCTATCCTTGTTTCCGCATCCTACTCGCAGTGCTTGAAGGCTTAATGGGTTTACCCTTTGCGAGTGCATTAAACTTAAAAAAAAATAAGCGTCGTAGTGTCACAATTCCTTATCTATCGAAATTTAGAGTTTTATTTATAAAATTATCCACTTATATCTTAAATTGTTAACCTTTTTCCCAAAGCTTCAACTTGTATTGTAACTGTCGACTATTTTCTCCAAATTTCAACTTTATTCTCGAAATTTCGTCTTTTTTTTTCGACATTTTAATTTGCGTTTCGAAATTTCGACTTTTCTATTGAAATTAAAATTTTTTTTTCGAAATTTCTCTCCTTAAAGTTTGACTTTTCTTCGCGAAAATGTTTCACAAAATTTCGACTATTCTTAAAATTTCTGTATGAAATTTTTCGGAAATTTAGCTTCTAAAGTCGATATTTCGAAAAATTCCGAAATTGGAACTTTTAATTACTAAAAAAAAGCATTTATTTCCTAAAACTTCGACTTTTTCCTCGAAAAATCGAGTCCGAAGTAGCAAAGAAACCCGAAAATTCTACGCTTTTAAATTAATTTTTCAGTTATACTTTGACACATTAAAAATGTTGACTCTTCTTTCGAAATTCCTCTCCTAAAAATTTGACTTTTCTTTGCGAAAATAGCTAATAAAATTTCTACTCATTTCTCAACATTGCGATACGAAGTCTCGTTCCGAAAGTTTCCACTTTTTCTTCGAAAGATCGAGATTGACGTAAAAATTTGAAAAAAAAAATCAAAAATTGACATCTTTAATTAAATTTTCCAGTTGAAATTCGACAGTTTAAAAGTTTGAGTTTTCTTTGGAAATTTCCCCCCTAAAACTTGACTTTTGTTCCCCCCTTATTCTTCGCCAAAATTATTCACAAAATTTCGACTATTTTTTTCTTAGATTTTAAAGTCAAAATTTCGAAAACCTCAAAAACTGGAACTTTAATCTCTGTTTTATTTCGAAAAGCTTCGACTATTTCTTCGAAATTTTGAAGCTGACGTAAAAATTTAGAAAAAAACACTCGAAATTTCGACATTTTTGAATAAATTTTCCACCTGAAACTTGACAGTGTAAATATTCGACTTTTCTTTGAAAATTTCCCCCCTAAAACTGACTTTTCTTCCCAAAAATTGTTCGCAAAATTTCGATTATTTTTCTTTAAATTTAGATATAAATGGTTCGCTTTTAAAGTCAAAATTTTAAAAACCTCAATAACTGGAACTTTAATCGCTGTTTTACTTCCGAGAACTTCGATAATTTCTTCGAAATTTCGAGGGACAATTGCTTCGAAATTTCAGAGCTGACGTAAAAATTTTGAGAAAAAACACTCGAAATTTCGACCTTTTTAAATAAAATTTCCAGCTGAACCTTGACAGTTTAAATGTTCGGCTTTTCTTTGGAAATTTCTCCCCTAAAACTTACTTTTCTTCGCGAAAATTGTTCACAAAATTTCGATTATTTTTTTTAAATTTCGAAATAAATGGTTCGCTTTTAAAGTCAAAATTTCGAAAACCTCAAAAACTGGAACTTTAATCGCTGTTTCATTTCCGATAACTTCGACAATTTCTTCCAAATTTCGGGGGATAATTTCTTCAAAATTTCCAGGGACAATTTCTTCGAAATTTTGAGGTTGACGTAAAAATTTGGAAAAAAAACACTCAAAATTTCGACCTTTTTGAATAAATTTTCCAGTAGAAACTTGACAGTTTAAATGTTCGAATATTTCTTGGAAATTTTCCCCCTAAAACTGACTTTGCTTGGCGAAAATTGTTTACAAAATTTCGACTATTTATTTTTAAATGTCGCTACAAATATTTCGCTTTTAAAGTCAAAATTTCGAAAACCTCAAAAAATGGAAATTTAGTCGCTGTCTTATTTCCGAGAACTTTGACAATTTCGTCGAAATTTCGAGTGAAAATTTCTTCGAAACTTCGTCGAAATTTCCAGGGAAAATTTCTTCGAAATTTCGAGGCTGTCGTAAAAATTTGGAAAAAAAACACTCGAAATTTCGATATATTTAAATAAACTTTCCAGCTGAAACTTGACAGTTTAAATGTTCGACTTTTTTTGAAAATTTCCCCCTTAAAACTGACTTTTGTTCCCAAAAATGTTTCACAAAATTTCGATTATTTTTTTTTAAATTTAGATATAGATGGTTCGCTTTTAAAGTCAAAATTTCGAAAAGCCTCAAAAACTGGAACTGTAATTCGCTGTTTTATTTCCGAGAACTTCGACAATTTCTTCGAAGTTTCAGGGGACAATTTCTTCGAAATTTCCGGGGACAATTTCTTCGAAATTTTGAGGCTGACGTAAAATTTGGAAAAAAAACACTCAAAATTTCGACATTTTTAAGTAAACTTCTCCAGCTGAACCTTGACAGTTTAAATGTTCGACTTTTCTTTGGAAATTTACCCCCCTAAAACTAACTTTTATTACCAAAAAATGTTCATAAAGTTTTGATAATTTTTCTTTAAATTTAGATATAGATGGTTCGCTTTTAAAGTCAAAATTTCGAAAACTTCGATAATTTCTTCGAAATTTTCAGGGACAATTTCTTCGAAATTTTGAGGCTGACGTAAAACTTTGGGAAAAAAAACACTCGAAATTTCGACACATTTGAATAAATTTTCCAGCTGAAACTTGACAGTTTAAATGTTCGGCTTTTCTTTGGAAATTTCCCCCCTAAAACTTGACTTTTGTTCCTCCCTAATTCTTCGCCAAAATTGTTCACAAAATTTCGACTATTTTTTTTTAAATGTTGATATAAATGTTTCGCTTTTAAAGTCAAAATTTCGAAAACTTCAAAAACTGGAACTTTAATCTCTGTTTCATTTCCGAAAGCTTCGACTATTTCTTCGAAATTTCGAAGCTGACGTACAAATTTGGAAAAAAAGACACTCGAAATTTCGAAATGTTTAAATAAATTTTCCACCTGAACCTTGACGGTTTAAATGTTCGACTTCTCTTTGGAAATTTCTCCCTAAAACTGATCTTTGTTCCCAAAAATTGTTCACAAAATTTCGATGATTTTTTTTTTAAGTTCGATATAAATGTTTCGCTTTTAAAGTCAAAATTTCGAAAACCTCAAAAACCGGAACTTTAATCGCTATTTTCTTTCCGAAAGCCCTCGACAATTTCTTCGAAATTTCTAAAAAAACACTCGGAATTTCATTGTTAAATAAATTTTCCAGCTGAACCTTGACGGTTTAAATGTTCGACTTTTTTTTTGAAAATTTTGCCCCTAAAACTGACTTTTCTTCGCGAAAATTGTTCCTACAAAATTTCGACCATATTTTTTTGAATTTCGATATAAATGGTTCGCTTTTAAAGTCAACATTTCGAAAACCTCATAAACTACAACTTTAATCGCTGAAAAACTTTTATTTCCGAAAGCTTCGAGACTGATGTAAATATTTGGAAAAAAAAAACTCCAAATTTCGACATTTTTAAAACAGATTTTCCAGCTAAACCGTGACAGTTTAGAATTTTGATTTTTCCTAAGAAATTTCTTTTCTTAAACTCGAAATGTAGACTTTTTTCTAGAAATTTTGGTTTGGGTTTTCGAAATTCCGTAAAACTTTAAAGTTTCTTTCCGAATTTTCAAATTCAAATCAAAATAAAAAAATTTAAGATTTTCTGGAAATTTTAAACTTCACGTGAAATGTCAAGTTTTAGTTGTTGGGACGTAAAACGTCAAAAATTTGGCAGAAAGTTGAAATTTTGAGATATTTTTTCTTATAAAAATTAAGATTTTTTAAAAATATTCGATTTCTTCTTAAATTTCTAAGTTTAAACCTACAATCTTTGATGTTTTTTTTTTAGTTTCAATGTTGAACCTGAAATGTATATTTTTCTAAAAATTTTGAGTTGGGTTTTAAAATTCCGTAAACTGTTGAAATTTTTTCGAAATTTCCAAATTAAAATTAAATAACAAGTACCAACTTTTTATCTCAAAATTTTGCTACCAAATTCAGTTTTTATTTGTATAACTTTAAATTTTCTTTTCTTATTTGGAATGTTTTTCCAAAACTTCGTGTTTAAATTTTAAACGCTAATGTGAAAACCATCAAAAATGTCCAGTTTTTCCCTTAAATATTTATTTTTTCTGTAAGTTTTCATTTTAAACCTAAAAATTATATATTATTTTTAAAAGTTTTAGTTTTAGAATTGAAATTATATGTTAAATCATGGATTTGTTTTAAAAATTTGGAGTCTTTCCCAGTAATTTTATTTAGGTATTTATTTTTTGAAAATTTCTTGTTCAAACTTAAAATTTGAAGTGACCAAGGTCAAAACTAAGTTTTTTTTTATCGAAAGTGCTCGAAAACAAAATTTCGATTGATTTGTAATAAAAATATTGGAAAACTTAAATCTTTACTCGAAATTTGTAAAAATGAAATTTCTGGGAGAAATTTGACATTTTAATTTTATTCAAAACTTCGAAATGTAAAAAAACATTACTGTCAAAATTTTAGAATTGGCGTCGAATTGTTTAGCCTGAGCTAATTTTAGAAAGGGGCAAATTTTGAAGAAAATGTCGATATTTTAACAAAATCCAAATTTATTCTTCATGGTAGACCCTTATTGACCGGAAATATTATGTTTTTTTCAATTTATTTAACATTTCTTCGGTCCAGTTTGGAAATATTTAAATTTTTATGGTTTGTTGACAATTTTCTAAACAATTTTTGAAATGCGACTACGTGATATTTAAATTTAAAAATAGAGTCAAGTTTTCAAAAAAAGACGATATTTTGACAAAAAAGTCGAAATTTTGAAATAAATTCGAAATTTGACAACAATATCGAAACTTAAAAAGTTGAAATTTTAAAGATATAATATTCAACAATTAGTTAAAACTGGTTTAAAAAAGAGCCAAATTTTGAAAAAAATGTCGAAAATATCAAAGAGTTTAGATTTTGAAAAAATATCACAATTTTGAAAAAATCCTAATTTTAAAAAAATCCTAATTTTAAAAAAATCCTAATTTTGAAAAAATCCTAATTTTAAAAACCCAAATTTTTAAAAAAGGTTATTAATTTTTTAAAATGCTGAAACTTGGGAAAATTGAAATTTTAAAAAGATAAATTTCTGAAAAACATCGAAATTTTCTGAAAACGTCTTAGATTTTAAAGAACTTCAAATTTTGAAATAAGAATTTTTAATTTTGAAATGAAATCGAATTTTCAAGTTTCACGTTTCAAAAAACTCGACGTTTTCAAAAAAATGAAAGCTTAAACAATCAAAATTTCGTAAAAGGTTGAAACTTTCGAAGCAAAATTAAAACAGTTGAAGTTTTGAAGCGAAGTCGAAGTTTTGAAAAAAAATTTTGGAAAATCAACCTTACAAAAAATTCAACTCTAAAAGGTAAAAATTTTCCAAAAATTCAAAATTTTGAAGTGAAAAACAAAAAAACATGAGTTGACAATTTTCGAAAAATATAAATCTGAAAAGTTAAAAATTTGGAAGAAGCAGAAATTTTCAGAAAGTAAAAATTTTGAAAAAGTTTTTCTCTGAAGATGATAGCTTGGCTATCGAAATACGTTAGAGAACCTCGGTTGTAATTTTTAATCTTTCTTGGTTTCAAGGGACAAGATTTGTATTTCAATTTTTGAAAAAGTAAAAAATTTTGAAAAACACGAAATTTTGAATAATCAAAATTTAAATCAATAAAAAATTTAAAAACATCGAATTTTTGAGAAAATGTCGAAGATTTTAAAGCACTCCAAATGTTGAAACAGGAATTCGTAATTTTGAAATAAAATCGAAGAACATTTCAATCTTTCAAAGAACTCGACATTTCCAAAAACTAATTGAAAGCTTAAAAAACCAAAATTTGTAAAAGGTTGCAATTTTCGAAAACAAAATAAAAAAGTTAAAGCCTTGAAGGGCAATTAAAATTTTGAAAAAAGTCAGAATTTTGAAAAAAAGTCGAAATGAAGTAACAAATTTTGAAAAAAACCAATCGTACAAAAAATTTAACATTTTACAAAGAGTCAAAATTTTCAAAAAGGTCGAAGTTTTTGTAAAAGGTTCCTAATTTTTGAAAAAGTCGAAAGTTGGGAAAAAACGAAATTTTAAAAAGAAAAATTCCTAAAAACATCGACAATTTCTGAAAACGTCGAAGATTTTAAAGAACTTCAAATTTTGAAACAAGAATTCCTAATTTTGAAATGAAATTGAATTTTCAAGGTTCAACCTGTCAAAAAACTCGACATTTTCAAAAAAATGAAAGCTTTAACAACCAAAATTTGTAAAAGGGTAAAACCTTCGAAGTCAAATTAAAACAGTTGAAGTTTTGGAGCGAAAGTCGAAGCTTTGAAAAAAAATTTGGAAAATCCAACCTTACACAAAATTCAACTTTAAAAGGTGAAAATTTTCAAAAAACTTCGAAATTTTGAATAGTAGATAATACATTATTATATTGGGTCTTTTTATGATGAAGGGAAGTTTTCCAAATAAAGTTTTGAAGTTTAAAAGCAATTTTCTTTAAGTATCTGATTACCTGATCAGTGGGTAGCAGTTGGAAATCATCCGGAGGATTCGTTATGACGTATCTTTTGCTACTCGCGTCGCAAGATGAACTAGTGTCCCGAAATCTATACAGACCGATACAAAGCATACCAAATTGCTTTAGCGCGGCTACAAAGAGGTCCCCATATTTTCCAGTTTCACCGAATTGCGCCAGAGGTCCGTCATACAAAGAAATCTGCCCAACTCGACATCTGTCCCTATTGGACAAACTCTCCGGCGTGCTATAAAATTGATATTACAATCAAAATCGAGTCAATTATTTGGTCAATCAATATTTACCTGTAGCCACCTCTCAGTCCGGCACCTTCAGCTAATATTAATTCTAATTCAGGCGTAGCGCCCCCCGTGATTAACGATCGAATTAACGTTAAGGCATTTTGGTTGAAGTACGTCGTGGACATTAAAGAATCCAAAACACTAACAGCGAAAGCCGTACCGCAAGCAAACGGTTGCGTCAAGTACAATTCAGTATCCGGATCATCGTCATCATCCTGATCCAAGAACTGCACATTACTGTCATTAACTAGCTCCGTAATCATCGGAACGTTAGCGCCGTAAACAGAACCTCTTCTCTGCAAAATAATGGGGCTTCCAACCGGCGTCCCGGCTGCATTATCCCCGTTAGTTTGACTTAGCACCCCTATAGTATCATCGAACGTCATCGCTTTTATATTGAGGGACGCCAATATGGCTTCTTTGTCCGCTAAAGTTGGGTCATCGTTGCTCGGGACTTTAGCGGACAAAATACAACACATATCACATAGGTTAACGTTAACGGCGCGCAAATCCGCCCTACTTAGCGGCGAACCCTGCAAAAGATCGCGTTACTAGAGTAATCAGGGGATTCCCCACGTTGCTTACGTTCAAAACGGAAATCTTGGGCAAATTCTGTAGCATCTTCCATTCTCTTCGGATGTAGTCGACGGAACCAACGATAACTACATGTTTAAGCTCGTGATAGTGAAAGTTACTGGCCCGTAGTGGCATAACCAGATTGCGGAGTCCTATCAGTGGGGAATCCGGGTCGGCGAAAAGGCAAACGACTACGTGGCCGTTTAATACTGTCATAGCGGCTTGGTTTCGATCCTACCACGAAATACAGGAATATTCAGGAGAACGTTACTCGGTGTACTTACCAAGAGGCACTCCTCTAAGCCCTTGGCTGGGCCCCAGTGGAACATACCCGTGCTATCGTATTTCATTTCAGTCTTTTCAAAGTCGAAATCTTTGGCTTGATCGTCGGCTAAACCGACGGGTAGAGCCACCCCGTTGTTATTCTGGTTGGCCCCCCCGCTACTTCTGCTGGTTGGCCTGTAAATCCCCCAAAGTTTTAACAAAATAGAAAGTTCGTAACGCTCTGTGTTCAGCCTACTTTTGGGGTCATTCGGGGTTTCTCACATTTAGTCTAAAACATTGGGGGTGGACACCTTACGACTTAAAAATTCATGCAAGTCCTAAGGGTACTAATCTAGACTTCTGTTAGCGCTACGCCAAAAAAAATCCGGCGTTTGGTTTCATGCGGCGTCGTTGTTTTAGTATGGCACAAAATTGATGGACTATCAGCAGTAGGGAGTAAAATAAAAATACAAAAGCGGGACACTTTATTATAAGCGAGAATACGTTGCCATACTTCACAAAAAAAATGGATCAAAAAGACTAAGCGTTTTTGGCATCTGGAGCTTTGAAGTCAATCAAAATCAAAAGCGGTTATTAACAACTATGTAGGCAAAAAAATTAAAAAGTGCTCCCCCAGGCAGACCCCCTTCGCCCCTCCCTCTTAAACACCCTGCTGTAATGAATAGATTTTTTGATGAAACACATATATCCTATTTTTAACGTCGTCGTCCTATGCGATCTTTTCTTTTTTTCTAAATAAGTGTTGCTACTTTACATATTAAAGTGAAAAAGTAAACTATTGTTTACATAAATAAAATAAAAAATTTTCATAATTTTGGTGGAACCGACTGGTCTTTGGTTATCTTCAAAAATTGAAATACAAATCTAGTATCCTGTATCTCTCTGAAGATGATAGCTTGGCTATCGAAACGCGTTAAAGCAACCTCTGTTCAGCATCTCTCTGAAGATGATAGCTTGGCCATCGAAACGCGTTAAAGCAACCTCTTTTCAACATTTCAAGGTTGAACTTTAAACTTGAGGAAATTATTTCTCTAATCCGACTTTTTTCGAAATTTCGACCTTTTCTATCTCTCTGAAGATGATAGCCTGGCTATCGAAACGCGTTAGAGCAACCTCTGTTGTGTTTTTTAATCTTTCTTGGTTTCAGGGGACAAGATTTGTATTTCAATTTTAAAAAAAATTCCAATTTTGAAAGCTATTTTCTTTTATTAGATCGTGGGTGTTCGCTCGATACCAAACAAAAAAACTTCAATAGTAGCAAGCCAAAACCAGTGATAAACCAGGTCTATATTTTCAAATTAAAATGTCCAAAACCTTAGGCGTAGCTAGAATAGGGCAGGGTGGTGCACTTGCCCCTCTCTGGTTCATGCATCAAACCGAAAATTCATATGTATTTAACTAGAGGACTTTTCCAACAAATTTCTTTTCTTCTTTAAAATTTATTCTTTCCTTGGGGAAATATTTCTTCGAAATTTCGACTTTTTTTTCAAATTTTTTTATATTTGTCTTTTACTTGGAAATTTCGCAGTTATTCATAAAATTCGACTTCTTTTATCAAACATGAGTGTGTCAAAATTTCCAATTTTTATTTAAAAGTTCGTCGTTTCTCGAAATTCGACATTTTCTGAATATTTTGATTTTTTTAGAGCAATGTTTGTTGTGTTTTTTAATCTTTCTTGGTTTCAGGGGACAAGTTCTGTATTTCAATTTTTGAATATTTCGACTTTTTAATTTTGCAAATTTCAGCTTGTTTACTGAAATTTGCCTTTTCCTCAAAATTTGGGCAAACATTGTGAACATTTTTTTTTGTAAACTTCAACTCTTTTTTTTAATTCAAATTTCTGGAAATGTTGTCAAAGTTTTGACGTTTATCACGATATTGGACATTTTTGGCGCCACATCCAGGCAAGGTAAGGCGCCTATCTTTCTTTGACTCGAGCAGTTAAGAGAAAATAAACATTCTTCCAAGAAATTTTGATTTTTTTACTTAAAATTTCGATTTTTTCCTCAAAATTTGCTTTTTTTTTAGGTTTCGATAGAATCTGATTCTTTCCGGGAAATTTTGAATTTTTACGAAGATTAAACGCTTTTTGATATTCTCTGTATCATCTTTGCGAAGTTTCGTTAATTCCATTCCTGCTGATTGGCATTTTCTTCGCCAGTTGCTTCTTAGTAGCAAAGAAAATGCCAATCAGCATCTCAACATCTCAAAATTTGGATCACTTTATTCTACTTTCGTCTTTTTCTCGAAGTTTTGACTATTTTTTTCAAAATTTTCACTTTTTTCTTCTTAAAATTTGACTTTCTCTAGAAATTTTTAAATTTTTTGTCCATTTAGAGGTTTTCTAGAAATTTCGCGTTTTTTCCAAATTCCGATACATTTATTTACGAAGGCTTCCACGGCCAGAGTCAGTACAGGATATACTTCTTTTCGCCTTTGGTATGGTGGACATACTGAGTTACCGTACTCTGATGTTTTGAAATTGGCCTTTTCATTCTTTCATTTTTGCATATTCTCTCATATTCCTCTTTTCATTTATTGTTTCTTTTCTTTGTTCCTGAAGAAGCTCCCTACGATGGTGGGTGAAACGTCGAACACTTTTAGTAGTTCTTTGACACGGTCCAATCCCGGAAGAAGTATATCCTTTTCCGATACATTTAGCTTTTTCAGAAATTTTGACAGGAAGATATAAACAATTTAAAAAATCTTCTTAAATTGACCATTCTTTTTAATATCTCATAATGAGTTTGAAATATCGAGCCAAAATGCACATAAATTTTGTTCATTTGGCGAGGTGATAACTTTCTAAACTATATATAAATTATAGGTTCCCATTTTGGGGCCACTTCGCCATACTTATCCTGCTAGATTTTTTGAAATCTTTTGAAACATTGATCCCATGTTTCAAATATTCATTGTTTTAGAAAATTTCATTTGTTCCAAATTTTGATATTTTTTTAAATGTAAAGTGATTTTTAAAACCTCTTATTTTTGAAAAAATTTCACTTTTCTAAATTTCGACTTTGTCAACTTGTAACATGCAACACGAAACTGATAATATAAAGTGCACGATTCCAAATGAGTATATTCGGTACGAGGCATTCAATGTCAACGATGTCAATTCCCATGATTACATATTTCGGGACAGTAATCGGTGATTAAAGTCCGATTACATTTATACTTACTCGTGCAGGTCTCTAGTATGTACTGTACAATTAATAAACAAAAAAAAAATAAATGAAAAACAAATCAGTGGGTAATAATTAATCAGGAACAGAAATATAAAGAATTATGACATACTTGTCGCGTAATTATGCCAATGTGGTCCATACACATTGTGCAATCTAAAGATGAGGCGAACATTCATAAATTTTTTGGTTGGGGTTCTAAGGCACTGAACATATTGTGCATTTTCATTTTAATTGGTCCAAAAGAAGTTTCTCCTTTTGGACCTGCATTTCTTTTGACCAAAGCAGTAAAATTTTATTTGGACTTTGTATTAAAATGAAAAATCCATAGCATTTAGTTCAGTGCATTAGAAGTGCAACTAGAAAATTTATGAACGTTCTTGGGGTCTTCTCTAGAGGATTTGATCCCGGGATTCTGAATTTCGGGATCCCGGGATCCCGCCCGCTTTTTAATCCCGAAATTTTCGGGATTAAGTTTTTTGATCCCGGCATTTTCGAGATTGACATCATTTTAGAAATGTTGTAAAATAGACTACATCTATCGAAACGCTCAATGTCAATGTTTTCAACAATACTAGTCTATCATTTTAATATAAAATAGAAGTTTTATTCCAAACAAGCAGCACTGCTTTGGGATTGGTATGCTTGCTTCAAATAAAAATCTTGCATCTTAAACTAAAATGATGATGAGACAGCGGATGCTTTGTTATTTCTCAGGTTAAGGGATAGTAAGGGGGTCAATAGAGTGTGACATCGTGTGTCAAGGGCGAGACGAGCATATGCTTCGTGATGTCACAAAGTTCCGACTTTTTTTCGAGGAATTTCACCTTTTTAAAAGTTTCGAATATTTTCTAAAATGTCGACTTTCTTGATAATGTAGACTTTTTGAAAATTTAGATTTCAATTTCGATGTTTTTTGAAAAATTCAGTTTTAAAAAAATTTGACTTTCTAATAATTTCGACATTTTTTGAAATTTTTTTTTAAATCTCTTCATTTTCCTGCTTTAATCTTTTTCTCAAAATTTAAACATTTTGTGTATACAAATTCTTTCGAAAAAATTCACTTTTTTCAAAATTTCGATACCAGATATCAGAGAATCAATATTCACAAAAATTTCAAATTTCAAGAAAAATGTCGGTGCTTTTCTAAAAATTTTGACTTATTTGAAAAAATTTTCGACTAAGTATTTTCAAGATTTTACTCCTTTTGAAAATTCTGTTTTTTCCAAGGGTTGATTTTTTCGAAAATTTAGGCCTTTTTTAAAATATTGAATTTTTTAAGATTTTGTTATATTTTTAAAATTTTTGCTGTTTAAAAATTCTCTTTTATTCGAAAATGTCGAGTTTTTTGTAAACTGGACTTTATCCAAAATTTGCACTTTCTGAAGTTTTTCAACCTTTGCAAAATTTCACTTTGTTTCTAAATTTAAAATTTTTTGAAAATTTCTCTATTTTTTTAAATTATAAAAAATTTTGGTTATTCTAAAAATGTTGACTTTGTTAGTGTTCAAAATTTTGAGTTTTTTAACTCTATATTTTCTTGAAAATTTGAAGTTTCTTCAAAATTTCATTTTTTAATGAAAATTTCAATTGTTTCTATTTTTGAATCGAGATATTTTCGACTATTTGAATTTTTTTAAATTCCATTTTAAAAATTTTTTGAAAATGTCGACCATTTTATTTGAAAATGTTGACTATTTCAAAACTGTTTCAAAATTTCCATTTTTTAACTTTCCAATTAAAATTTTCAATTTTCTAAAAAAATGTTCCACTATTTTCAAAATTGAAGCTATCCAAAATTTTGATTTTTTTCGGAAATTTTAATTTCAAAAATGTGACCCATTTTTTGAACTTTTTTAATAATTTTGGAAATTGAAACACAGAATTTGTCCCCTGAAACCAAGAAAAATTAAAAAACACAACAAAGGTTGCTCTAACGCGTTTCTCTCAGTTTCTCTCTGAAGATGACAGCTTGGCTGTCGAAACGCGTTAGAGCAACCTTTGTTGTGTTTTTTAATTTTTTTTGGTTTCAGGGGACAAGTTCTGTGTTTCAATTTTTGAAGATAACCAAGGACCAGTCTGTTCCATCAAAAATAATTTTGGCATTTCTTCAATATGAAGACTTTTAGAAAAATTCGTTTTACTTCGAAAATTTGACCAAACATTTTTCAATTTTTTAAAATCTCGATTTTTTTTTCAAAATCTTGACGATTTTTAAAATTTTATTTCACCAATTTCCAAGATTTTAACCTTTTTGAAAATTAAAAACTTTTTAAAAAATTTCTTTCAATTTCAAATTTTTTTTTAGAATTTCGATTACTTTTTAAAAATCTTGGAAATTTTTATTTACCACGAAAATTTGTACATTATTCAAAATTACGATATTTTCGAATATTTTAACTTTTTTTTTGAAAATTCTCATTATTTTCAAAATTTTAACCTTTTTTTTTAAATTTAAATCTGACTTTTTGTCTTCTTTAAATTTCAACTTTTATTAAAAATTTCGTCTTATTTTTTAAATTTCGACTTTTTCAAAAATTTCTTTTTGTCCAAAATCACAATATCTTTCGTTTCGAGATGAAATTCGAAGACTGTTTTTTGGAAATGTTATTTCAAAACTTAAATTATCCTAAGAAATTTTCTATTTTCTTGAAAATATGTATTTAAAGAACCCTATTTTTTAAATTCAGTTTTTGAAACTACAAAATTCGAGAATTTTTTCAATAAATTTCAAGTAATTTCTCCTCCTTCTGATACTTTCTAATTCAAGATCAAAAGTTTTATTATTTTTTAAGTCAACGGTAATATCAAAACTGAAAGTTTAAATTCAAAATTTCAACTTTTTTCAAAATTACGAATTATTTCGAAAATTTTGCTACTTCTTCCAATTTTAGAATTTTTGAAATTGTCGATTTCTTCAATGGTTGAATTTTTTTTCAAAATACCCACGTTTTTTAAAATCGCAGCTTTTATCTGGAAATTTTTACTTTCTACGAAAATTTTGACATTTTTTAAAATTCTGACGCTTTATCTTCTATTTTTCAATATTTTTTTTGGTAAATCTCGGTTTTTCCAAAATTTTTACTCCTTTTCACATAGTGTTTGTTTTTTTTGATAATTTTGTATTTCAAATCTCGTATTTTTGAAATTTTTTTTTCGAAAATTTTAATTGTTCAAAATATTAACTTTTCAAAATTTTAAATATTTTTAAAAGCTTTTAAATTTTCTTATAAATTTGGTTTTTTCAGTATTGGGTCTTTAAAAAGTTCTACTTTTTTTAAAAATTTGGAAATCCAAGTTTACTGAAAGCTGAAAATTGAAAAAGGGTTTCTATATTTTTAATAACAATGCCGATTCTGATTCTTGCACTATTTTACAAATTTGGATTTTATTCGAAATTCGGAAATGTGGAAATTTTTGGGTTTTAATTTTAGAGATTGGAGTAAAAGGTCTGAGAAGAAATAGAACAATTTCAAACAAATTTGACAGCTTTTGAAAAAATTTCAGGTTTTTTCACCAATTTTAATCTTTTTTTTATGCAAACCTAAAATAAGAATTTCAATTTTTCTAAAATTTCGACCTTTAAACGAAATATCGAAGATAAAATCAAGATGTTCAAATAAAAGTCAAAAGTTCAAGAAATATATTCAAAATATTTTGGGGTGAAATCCATAAGTTAAAATTTTGAGTTTAAATTTGGAGAGTATTTTTATAAAATTTCGATTTTATAACCAAAATTTTGAGAGGGAAATGAAAATCCTGAATTTATTAAGACAACATTTTTTTTTCAAGTTTAGGTTGGTGAAATATTAAACAAATAAGATAATTTAAATATATAATATACGAAAACCAAACTCACGCAGATAAGGTAATTTCTAAATTAAAAAATTAATTGCAAAATATGTGACGTCGGAGTGAAGACGGTCATATAAATTTTACCACCTGCTGTAAGGACGAGATGGGCCTCAAACAATCAGGAATGAAAGGATGGCCCCTAAGTTTAAAGAGCTCTTATTGATTCTTGAAAAAGAATAACTTCAACATAACGATTCAGTGATTTTAAGCCTGACTAGTCTACTTGTTAAGTATGATTAATTATATCTGCGTTTTTACCGAAAAATACGTTGTTTTTGCCTAAATTTTGATTACGTTGATTGTTTTGATTTGTTAATTGAAAAGCTGATTTTTTTTATTTGTAACCTTCAATACCAAAATAATCCCCGGATTGAGTAAATGTAATTTCGAAATCTCGGGATTAGAAATAAGGATCAGGATCGAGTTCTCTAGGTCTTCTCATTACGAAATATTTACTCGATATTACTATACGTTACAAGATACTTCCCCGTGCTTTAATTTGGCATTTAGGTTACAAGGAATAAAGTGCTCTATAAAATAAAAATTAGTATTAAATTCTTTGACAGATATTGGTTGTTATTGTTAAAACAGTCAAGAATTGGAATTTTCTGCAGCAAAACAGACGATTGTTCAATTCATGTCTACCACAATTGGTTAATTAAACAGTTTTTTTTTTGAAACAGACGTTCATTATTAAAATGTCTATTGTCACAGTAAATATGATGGAACATAATTTAATGTTTATCTCTTTCAAGAGAAAAATGTTTAAAGTTTCCTATCACACCATAGGAAGTCTTAAATATAAAGCAAACACTTATTGTCTGTTTCAAAAAAAATTTATTAAACATTCCTCATTGCACCAAGTGTAAAAAAGAATTTAATCTGACTTGATATCATCTTGATCATCAACTTGACCATCAACTTGATCATCCACTTGACCATCAACTTGATCATCAACTTGATCATCAACTTGACTATCAACTTGACCATCAACTTGACCATCAACTTGACCATCAACTTGACCATCAACTTGACCATCAACTTGACATGTCTGTTTCTAGAAAACGCTGTTCAATTATTCTCTGTCATACCAAGTGTGCTAGGAAGAAATTTCTATTTCAGAAAAAAGTGTCTCATTCTTGACCAAATTCACAATGTTAGGAACCACAACACCATGATTATTAAACCAAACTGAAGCAAAATATTCCTTGTTAATCTTTACTGGTATCATGCAAACAAAGCAAGCAGACACAGTGAAGAAGAAGTGTTAAGTATTTGCTAAAGCGTACATGAGTTTTTTGACTTCATAGGCAAGATGATAGCCGGCATATGTCGTAGTATCCTGTTCCGGCGGTCTGAAAACAGCACACTGCTGATAGCACACCATAACTAGTCATGTAGATATTAAATAATAATAATAATTATACCGATCAGATCGACCAGTGACACTTTTTTTTTGTTGGTGAAATTAGGTGCGTTCTGTGTTTTTGAATTTTTGATACCTCTCATCAGAAAACATGCAGCAGTTGTGTCGACCTGTTTCTATCAAATTGAATCGTTTTTCTGGATAAGAGGAAAATGTGACCTACCTGGGGTAATTTGGTGAAGAAATATTTTCGGTTGTGGTCCTTGTAACGTTTGGCTTTACTTTGTTCACTTGCTTAGTCGAATTGATCATATTGGAGGTTATCATCGTGCTGTTGCGATGATTCCTTTGGGCTACTGCAACGTTATTAAACAATTTAATCAACTTAATCGCCACAAGGACAAAAATCGAGTGGCGCACTTATACAGGTCAGCATATACCTAGTGCTTTATACATTCTGTGCATGGTTCTGGACATGGTATAATTAATTGTGACATCGATTTTTATGTTGATAAAATAAAGAAACTTACAGTGTAAATCATCACTCCTATTCATGTCACCTGCAAAGAGAAATTAAGACGCTTTAGTGGCGAACAAAGTCAAAATTATTATTAGAGGCACAACGTGGAATTTCAAGGAATTGAGGACGCAGCAGAGTTTGTCAAGAAGCCCCTAAAATATACGCTGCTGGCGGCAAAATAATTTTGAAAAAGCTCTAGGATGGGGAGCTCGATGGGAGTACGATGGGTTGTGCTGGGTTTTGGTGAAATAAATTGGTGCATTGAAAGCGACATCTTTGTTAAATAAAATGTACCTCTGGCATGTATTTTCTTTGGCAACTCTGGTGGTGTAAAAGTAGGAGGAGGATGATGGTCATCTGTAAACCATAAATTATGTCTCGCACATTCAACTAGTTCGCTATAATCTACGTCTCTAGTCATCAACTATTCTAATACTAAGTATATTCTAGTTTTGAGCAAGAAGTGGTGATAAAACATCCAAAACAAGACACCTTTTTGAGTATCCCTTCAATTAGGTTAAGACAGCGGTCGGCAAACTTTTAAACCGAAAGAGGCAGCCTCAATAAAAAAATTGATTTCGTGAATTTCAAAGAGCCACAAATTTTTCTGCTTTTACATTTTATTTCAAAATTAAATCAGATAAATCATAAAATAAGGGACAGAGAGAGACTTCTCTGACTCATGTAGTCAAATGAAAATATATTCAGCCCAAAAGACTTTTTGTTTCTCAAAATTTAGACCTTTATTTAAAAATTTACCTTTTTTTCGCAATTTCGACTTCTTAAACTCTTCTCTATATTAATCTTCTTTTTAATATGTATTCCCTTCCTAAGATTAGACTTACTCCAAATCTTCCTTTCTTCTCCTAACTCAAAAATTTCTGAAAATGTTTAATTTTTTCTAATTCGACTTCCTGGAAGATTCGACCTTTTTTGCAAAAATTCATCTTTTTGTTGATTTTTTAATAAAAAAGTAAAAATTTGAAGTAATTGGAAATGTTAAGTGAAATAGTTTTTAATGATCTTTATATTTATTAATTAATTAGACTTACTCCAAATCTTCCTTTCTTCTCCTAACTCAACAATTTCTGAAAATGTTTACTCTTTTCTAATTCGACTTCCTGGAAGATTCGACTTATTTTTCAAAAATTCATCTTTTGTGGATTTCTTAATAAAAAAGTAAAAATTTGAAGTAATTGGAGATGTTAAGTGAAATAGTTTTTAATGATCTTGATCTTTTTTTCAAAGTTTTCTTTTTTCAAAATTTGGATCTATTTTCGAATTTCACTTTTATCCCAAATTACATTTTTTTCGATTTTTGTTCTAAATTGCGACTTTTTTCTAGAACTTTCTAAATTTTTTTTTCCGTCTTTTTATCAAATTTTGGCATTTTCTCCAAAATTGATTTTTACTAAACATTTAAACTTTAAACTTGTTACGCAAAATTCATATTTGTTTTCGAAATTTAGATTTTTAAAATTCTACATTTCTACGAACTGCGATTTTTTCAACGAAATTTATCAACATATTTTGAAAATGTTTGACCTAATCTCAAAATTTGACTTTCTCTGGGAAATTTTGACCTTCAATACCTCAATACCTTTCTCGAAATTTCTATTTTTTTTAATTCGTCCGTTTTCCAAATTTAGCCAATTTGCCCAAATATTAATTTTTACTAAACATTTAATCTTTGATTTATTTTCTACAAATTTAGACTTGTTTTGCTAAATTCGGTTTTTTTCGAAATTTTGACTAAAAATTAGACATTTTATTGTTCCTGCAAGCTGCGATTTCTTCGACGAAATTTGTCAATTTTCAAAATCTTTGACTTAATCTCAAAATTTGACTTTTTTTCCTAAAATTTGACCTTTATTTAAAGTTCAACATTTTTCGAGAAACTGGAAGTTGTATCGACCTTGTTTTTTCTTTCAAAACTTATCAATTTTAACAAAATTCCAATTTTGCCGAACATTGGAGTTTTTTTTCAATTCGTGTTCTCGAAATTTCAATTTTATTCTCAAAATTTAACTTTCTTTGGAAAAATGCAATTTTTTTATTTTCTTCTTCTCTGAAAAACTTTGGCTTCTGAAAAAGTTCCACATTTTTTTTTAAGATTTGGATTTTTTCAATTTTTCACAAAACTTAAATTTTTTTTTCAATTTATTTAACATTTCTTCGGCCCAGTTTGGAAATGTTTAAATTTTTATGGTTTGTTGACAATTTTCTAAACAATTTTTGAAATGCGACTACGTGATATTTAAATTTATTGAAAACGTCACTTCATGACAGTTTACAAATTAAGAGGTTAGTTTATTTCACATACGAACTGGGCCGAAGAAATGTTAAATTGAAAAAAACATAATATTTCCGGTCAATAAGGGTCTACCATGAAGAATAAAATTTAAATTTGTCTAAACAGTTCAGGTTTTTAAATCTGTTTTGGGAATTTCAATCTATTGTCAAAATTTAAAGTCTTTTTTCCAAAATGTTGCTTTTTTTGAAAACTGTTGACGAATTTATTTTTTTCGAAATCTCTTTTTTCACAATTAAGCCTTTTCTGGAAATTTCTGGCTTAACTTCGACGAAACTTATCTATATTTAAATCTCAAAATTTGATTTTTTTTTCTTAAAATTTGGCTTTCCTTGAAAAATGTTGACCATTTTCTAAAATTCAATACTTTTCTCAAAACTGAAAGTTTTATCGACATTCTCTTTTCTTTTGAAATTATTTTAGCAATTTTCTGAAAATTTGAATCTATTAGAAAACTTGGATTTTTTTAATCGTTTTGTTTTCGATAATTTAAATTTCTTCTCAAAATTTAAATTTCTCTGGAATATTGCGAATTTTTTGTCGAAATTTCGTCTTCCCTGAAAGACGTCGACTTTTTTAAAGTTCGATAATTTGTTTTTAAGCTTCCAGTTTATTTTTACAATTTATCACTTGGATCTTTTATAGTTTTTCAAGACATTCAAATTTGTCTAAAAATTTCAGGTTTTTCATTTGTTCTGGGTTTTAATCTACTGTCGAAATTCGATTCTTTTTTTCTAAAATTTTACCTTTTTTTGAGAACTTTTGATAAATTCATTTTTTTCAAAATCTCTTCCTCTTTCTCGATTTATTTAAAATCTCTTTCTTTTTCTCATTTTTTTTGAAGTCTCTTTTTCTTAATTTTTTCGAAATCTCTTCCTTTTTCTGAAAATTCGGCTTTTTCTGGAAATTTCAGCTTTTATTTCGATATTAGCGCCTTCTATAAATTTAGATTTTTTTTTTTTCACAAAAGTAATTCAACTTTTTTTCATGAAATTTCAAGGCTGTAGAAAATTTTCAAATAAAAAGGTAACAAACATGAGAAAACTATTTTTTAGAAATTTCGACGCCCCAAATTAGTTTCTTTCTAGAAATTTCAAATTTTATGTGTTTTTTTAAAATGTTAATACAAATTAAGCAAAAATTTTGGAAAAATACTTCTTGAAATTTTAGCAAAACGTAAACATTTCTAGAAAAGTATTTTTGGAAACTTCGACTTTTGTAGGTCACTTGGTTGATGGGTACTCATTTTCTGAGTGTCTGTCCATTCAAGTCTTTTAGGAGAATTTAAAGAGCCGCAATTGTTTTTTTAAAAGAGCCGCATGCGGCTCGCGGGCCGCGGTTTGCCGACCCTTGGGTTAAGAAATCGAAATTTAAGTCGAATTCGATCGCGAATATCCACTTACACCAACTGGAAGGTTACTCGAATAGTAAAAATTTCTAGAAAAGTATTTTTGGAAGTTTGTACTTCTGTAGGTCACTTAGTTGATGGGTTCTCATTACCTGAGTCATTTTCAAGTCTTTTAGGAGAATTTAAAGAGCCGCAATTGTGTTTTTAAAAGAGCCGCATGAGGCTCGCGGGCCGCGGTTTGCCGACCCTTGGGTTAAGAAATCGAAATTTAAGTCGAATTCGATCGCGAATATCCACTTACACCAACTGGAAGGTTACTCGAATAGTAAAAATTTCTAGAAAAGTATTTTTGGAAATTTCGACTTCTGTAGGTCACTTGGTTGATGGGTTCTCATTTTCTGAGTCATTTTCAAGTCTTTTAGGAGAATTTAAAGAGCCGCAATTGTTTTTTTTAAAGAGCCGCATGCGGCTCGCGAGCCGCGGTTTGCCGACCCTTGGGTTAAGAAATCGAAATTTAAGTCAAATTGGATCGCTAATATCCAGTTACAACAACTGAAAGGTTACGCGAATAGTTTATCAAAACAGAAAATCGTGTAAACTAGTGCCTGCAGCGGCTTTGTAATGAATTGTTTGATGCAGATAATTTATAACCCTCAATATCTGGAGGAGAATTTAGAGTTAAAATTCGTACAAAAATCACCGAGTATTTCTAAATATTTTGACTTTGGAAGTTCAAGGAAATTATTTTTATTTATTTAAATAGTAGTATAGAAATTTCGACTTATTCTCAAAATTTCGAAAAAAAAATTCGATATTAAAGTCGAAATTCCGAGATTAAAGTCGAAATTTCGACATTAATCTCGGAATTTTAAGAAAAAAGTAGAAATGTCAAGAAAAAAGTCAAATTTTCGAGAAAAAAGTCGAAATTTCGAGTGTAAAGTCGAAATTTCGAGTATCAAGTCAAAATTTCGAGTTTAAAGCCGAAATTTAGAAAAAAAAAGTCGAAATTTAAAAAAAAACCGAAATTTTGACAAGAAAAGTCGAAATTCCAAAAAAATTTTTTTTATAATGAGTGTCCCTTTTACGCTTTTGTAAAATGTCGAAATTTCTAATTATAATTTTTTTTAATACCCGCAATATCTGGAGGAGAGTTTAGAGTTGAAATTCGTACAAAAATCACCGAGTATTTCCAAATATTTTGACTCTGGAAGTTCAAGGAAACTCTTTTTATTTATTTGAAGAATAAACTGGGAACGTGGGAACGTCATTGTCCAGTTTCAATGGTTTTATTTTTCCAGACTCGAAAATTTGAGGCTCTTTAGCGATCCTTCTTTTTCAAAATGTCGATCACTATCTCCAAATTTCAATTTTTTTCTTGAGATTTCGAGTGTGTACCAAGTTTTTCAAAATTTTAGTCGACTTTTTTGTGGAACTGTCACATTTTTTAAAATTAAACTACAACTTCGATTCTCTTCAAAATTCTGAGGCGATTTCACTTTTTTTAATTCCATTTTATCCCCCAATTCGATAATTTAAATTTTGTTTGAGTTTTTATAGAAATGTTTAAGCTTCTGGGAAAATGTCGCCAAAAAAATTAACTATTTAAGCTTAATATGTGGCTAAAATGGAAATTTTGAGAATATTTTGACACAAATTTGCGACTTTTATTTTCCCAATTCTAAATACAAACTTCGAATGTGTTTTATTTCAGAATTTATTTCGAGATGAAAAAAAAATTTTAGAAAGAGCCTAAATTTGAAGTCAAAACTTTGGACAAATTATTGATTCATTTAAATAAAATATCAAAACCACTTAAATCTCGAAATGCAAATTTTTTTAAACAGTCTGAAGTGTTGATTAAAAAGTAAATGTTCGATATTTTCCAAATTTCAAAAATCCGAAACTAAACACAGTATCTCTCTGAAGAGAAGGCTGTCGAAACGTGTTAGAGCAACCTTTGTTGTGTTTTTTGATCTTTCTTGTTTTCATGGGGAAAGATTTGTATTTCAATTTTTAAAGATAACCAAGGACCAGTCCGTCCCACCAAAAAAAAACAATGTGTTTTAATTTTATCTAACAAACTAAACACAATGTTGAAGCTCAAACATTTCAGGAATTTTTCCTTCAATTCCAAGTTTTTCTCGAAATTGCGCCATTTTTCTCAAAATTTCGTATAAAATCTAGAATCTGGTTCACGAATATCGAGTTGTTCTCGAATTTCAAGAATTGGAATATTTAAACTCAAAAATTAGAGAATTTTTTTATAAATTTCACGCTCAAAGTCAAAATTTCAATTATAAAAATTCCAAAAAAGCTTCACTTACTAAAAAAAAATCCTCAAACTATCGGGTTTAATTTTGTTGTCTAAAACCTCGAAATTTTGAGCAAAATTTTCACTTCAGCAATCGAAACTTTGACTAAAATTCTTACTTTAGTAATCGAAACTTTGACTTTAAACACGAAGTTTAGAAAAATGCTATACACTTTAATTTACAGATTTCCGTCTTGAATTCCAAATTTAAGCAGACATTTTCAAGGAGATTTTTTTTTAATTTTAAAATTTCTTCTCGAAATTTCAAGATTTTTTTAACGATGAAAGTTGCTTTCATCCAACTATCAAATTTCCAAAAAGTTTCGATGTGAGAGCTGACAGTTACAGTTTTGAAATTAAATTCTAATTTCAAGATGATTCAATTCCAAATTTAAGCAGAAACTTCAAAGGAGATTTTATTTAACATTTTAAAATTTCTTCTCAAAATTTCAAGATTTTTTTAACGATAAAAACTGCTTTCATCCAACTATCAATTTCCAACAAATTTCAATGTGACAGCTGACAATTGCAGTGATAACGAAGGCTTCCACGGCCAGAGTCAGTACAGGATATACTTCTTCCGGGATTGGACCGTGTCAAAGAACTACTAAAAGTGTTCGACGTTTCGCCCACCATCGTAGGGGGCTTCTTCAGGAACAAAGAAAGAAAAATAGATGAAAAGAGGAATATGAGGGAATAAGCAAAAAAGAAAATAAAAAGGCCAATTTCAAGAAGCCCCCTACGATGGTGGCCGAAACGTCGAACACTTTTAGTAGTTCTTTGACACGGTCCAATCCCAGAAGAAATATATCCCGACAATTGCAGTTTTAAAATTAAATTCTAATTTCAAGATAATTCTTGTATGACTTTTAACGGATTCCTAATGCACAAAACCAATAGGATTGTTTGAATATTTATTATATTCGAAGTTTGGAAACCAAAAACCCGTTTCGATCTTGTTGGATATCCTCAGTTTGGTATATCCAACTCGAATGCTAACAAATGTTCCCATAAGTAAGTACTAAAGAATCAACGGACGTCAAGCGTGTAACTCTCAGTACTATCGCCACCTATTGGTCCATGGAGAAACTATGGCCATCGCCAACAACGTCGTATGCAAGTAGAATACAACTAGGGAGTTCTACAAAAAGGAAATGCATCAGTAACGTAATTTGTTGAATGAAAATGGGACTGATTTCCACCCACTGACATCAGCGGCCTCTGTTGTGTATTACCAGTAAGTATTGTGCGAAAACTGTAAAATGAGAGCTTAAGTTGTACCTACTGATGACAGTGGATGATGGTAGTCGTAGGTACAATGTATCCAATCGATCACATCACTGTTATGTTAATCTTTTCTTGGGCTTTTCCTAGGAAAGCGTGTCCAGAACATTGTTTATTCATCTTTTAGTCAGGGAGGAGCGTTCACCGTTGAAGTTGAAACTACTTCAATCCATTAGGTGTACTTTTTAACTACGCCTTTGCAATGTTTGACCTACGATAAAATAGAATTCTGTGGTGCATGGTTTGCGGATTAATAGATGGCGCTGCGAACAGTGGAAAATTTTCAATCCTATTTTAAAAGTACGGCGTAACGCAACCTTACCTTCTAGATAACCATAAATACGACCTAGACTGCAAATGAACGCAGCCCTCTAGGCGTGTATATTGAATCATTGGTAGCTGAACTACCAACAGTTGAGATACTGTTACCTAACGCTCTCTAGGAAAGTCCCCAGAAAACAAGGATTCTAAAGCAGTCTAGGTTACATAAGACATTGTTGGCGATGGCCATAGTTTCTCTATGGACCAATAGGTGGCGGTAGTATTGAGGGTCACACGCTTGACGTCTGATGATTCCTTAGTACTTATTTGTCGAAACGCGTTCAAGCAACTGTTGTATTTTTTCTTAAATCTCTTCCTTTTTCTGAAAATTTGGCTTTTCCTTGGAGATTTTGATCTTTTTTTTTTAAGTTAAACACTTCTCGAAATGCTCATGTAATTTTCTTTCAAAATTATTGCACGAATTTTCTCAAAATTTAAATTAATTTGAAAATTTGGTTTTTTTTAAATTGTCTTCTTTTCTAAACTTCAAATTTATTCCCAAAATGTAACTTTCTCTGGAAAATTGTAAATTTGTTATCAAAGTTTCGAGCTTTTCTTAAAATTTAGACTTTTTCTTGAAATTTTTCTTAAAATTTGAGCTTTTTATTCTTCTCTGTGAGACTTTGACTTTCTTAAATTTCAACTTTTTTTCCTAAGCTTCCAGTTTACTCTTATAATTTCTCTTTTCGAAATTTTGCAATTTTTCAAAAAATTCAAAATTGTCCACAAATTTCAGGTTTTAAATTTGTTTTAGATTTCAATCTATTGTGAAAATTTGACGTTTTTTTCTACAATTTTCCTTTTTGAGAACTTTCGATAAATTCATTTTTTTTTCGAAATTTCTCCCTTTTTTCCAATTAGGCAAATCATTGTTTTAATCTCTTTTTTCCCAATTTTTTTTTCAAATCTCTTCTTTTTTCTCAAAATTCGGTTATTTCTGGGAAATTTTGACCTTTTTTTAAAGTTCAACGCTTCTTGAAATTTTCTTTTGAAAGTATTTAACCAATTTTTTTTAATTCGAATTTATCTGAAAATTGGGAGTTTTTTTTTAATTCGTCTTGTTCTCCAAATTGAAAATTTGTTTAAAAGTTTCAGGTTTTTAATTTGTCCTGGGTTTCAATCTATTGTCGAATTTCTACGTTTCTTTTTCTAAGATTGTACCTTTTATTGAAAGTTTTTGATAAATTCAAATCTTTCGAAATCTCTTTCTTTTTTCAATTTTTGTGAAATCTCTTCTTTTATTTCAATTTTTTTCAAATCTCTTTCTTTTTCTTAATTTTTTCGAAATCTCTGTTTCTCAAAATTTTATCTTTTATTTCGGGCTTTGATATTTGCCGTTTCTGTAAATTTAGATTTTTTTTCTCACAAAAAGTAATTCACGAAATCTCAAGGTTGTAGAAAATTTACAAATAAAAAAATAAAAATCATAAGAAAAATATTTTTTAGAAATTTCGACTCCCCAAGTTGGTCTTTTTCTAGAAATTGTAAATTTCATGTGTTTTTTCAAAATGTTATTGGGGCTACAAATGGAAAACCGTCGTTTTTTCACACGATTGGAGGCTTTATTTTAAAAAACTCGTTACATACTCATTCTCCAAAATAATTTCCATCGTTAGTTACAACTTTTTTCCATCTTTCTGGCAGCTTCTGAATTCTCGGCGAAAAAACTGTACTTCTTTTGACGCGATCCACGAATCGATCCAATTTTTGGCCTCTTCGTAAGAGCGAAAGTGCTGCCCGGCTAGGTCATGTGTCACCAATCGAAACAAGTAGAAATCAGAAGGGGCGATGTCAGGAGAGTACAGTGGGTGGAATAGGACGTCCCATTACAAGCGCCTAGCCGACACTAATCTGATATTTCATATAGCAAAATGATGCGAACGAAATCGAAACAACACGAACAGGGGTTTCTTTCAAAGCTTGGATTGCTTATTGCTTTGCTTATGTTTATACTATTATGACGATGTGTTGCACTTGGGGTTGCCACCTTTTCTTTGAGCAAATACAGTAAGTATACTGGTTGTTAAAGGTTAGAAAAAAAGGACATTGCATTAAAATAAAGTACCGTTTATTTAATTATTTTCTTTTGATGGAACGGACTGGTCCTTGGTTATCTTCAAAAATTGAAACACAGAACTTGTCCCCTGAAACCAAGAAAAATTAAAAAACACAACAAAGGTTGCTCTGACGCGTTTCGTCAGAGAGAAACTCTCTGAAGATGACAGCTTGGCTGTCGAAACGCGTTAGAGCAACCTTTGTTGTGTTTTTTAATTTTTCTTGGTTTCAGGGGACAAGTTCTGTGTTTCAATTTTTAATTATTTTCTAATCATTTTAATGGTCTATTAAACTAATCGACGCTACTATGCAGGCGTAGCTAGAAGAGGGAAGGGCAAGGTGCGTGGCTTCCCTCTGGTTCATGCAGCAAAATTTATATGTATTCAACTGGGAGAACTTTTTCCAAAAATTTTCCTTTTTTCTTCAAAATTCATACTTTTCTTGAAACAGGTTTCGACTTTTTTCTTAAATTTCCTTTCTTACAAAATTTTCTTTTCTTTTTAATTTCGATTTTATTAATAAAATCTATAATGCACAGACCAATAGGTTTGAACACATTTATTAGATTCGAAGTTTGGAAACCAAATACCGGTTTCGATCTTGTTAGATTTCGTCAGTTTGGTATATCCAACTCGAATGCTAATTAATGTTCCGACAAGTAAGTACTAAAACATTCACAGGCGTCAAGCGAGTGACTCTTTAGTGCTACCACCTATTGGTCCATAGAGAAACTATGGCCATCGCCAACAATGTCGTATGTAAGAAGAATGCAACCTAGACTACAAATATTTATTAGCATTCGAGTTAGATATACCAAACTGACGAGATCTAACAAGATCGAAATCGGTATTTGGTTTCCAAACTTCGAATCTAATAAATGTTCAAACCTATTGGTCTGTGCATTATAGAATCCTTGTCTTCTGGGAACTCTCCTAGAGAGCAACCGCTTCGCTAGGTGGCAGTGTTTCAACTGTTGGTAGTTCAGCTACCTATGATTCACTATACACGCCGCCTGGAGGGCTGCATGAATTTGTAGTCTAGGTTGCATTCTTTTTGCATAATAAAATCTAACTTTTCTGATCAACCAAATTTCCATTTTCTTTAAATTCGACTTTTTCTGAAAATTTCAACTTTCTGCAAACAGTCTCTTCATTAAAATTTGTTTTTTCCTCGAAATTTAATCGATCTTTTGAAAAAGAATGAAAATTGTGGAGAAAAATATTTATCTGGAAATTTTAAAAGATATTTTTGGAAATTTAAAATTTTTTTTAAAGGATAAAAAATGATAAAATTTCGCTTTCGAATTTCAATTATTTTTTAATCCAAATTTCTGAAAGTTTCAATTTGTTTGTGAAAATTTCGACGTTTATCTGAATATTGGACATTTCCTGATACAGAGTGGGGCGCCTATTCCCCCCGGACTCGAGCAATCAGGGTAAAATATATATTCACCCAAAAAATTTCGATATTTTTTCTGAAATTTAGATTTTTTACATGTTTCCCTAATTTCGACAAAATTTGATTCTCTCGGCATTTTAAATTTTTTCTAATAGAAGCAACTTCATTCTCGAAATTTATTTCTTTTTCGCGAAATTTTGGTCATCTTTGCCCATCTTGTTCTCAAAATTTCGATTTTTTTTAACATTAATTTTTGTATTTGAAAGTTTACTTTTTTCCCGAAATTCGTCTTCTTTTAGAAATTTTGACCTGCCTTTTTTCGAAACTTCAACTGCATCTCAAAAGCCAATCGTATATGTTCTTGGAAATCTCAATTTTTTTTCTCAAAGTTGGTCATTTTTTCGAAATTTCGATTTTGATTTAAAAATTGTTTTTCTTATAAACGACTAACCTCAAAATTCGACCACTTATTTAAAATTAGTTTTTCCGTGCGAAATTTCTATTTGTTTTTGAAATTTCACCTCTTCTTGGGATTACGACTATTTTTTTCAAAATTTCTCTATTTTCTTTTGACTATTCCAGTTTTCCATGTCTTTAAATTTGACTTTCAATTATTTTTCTGAACGTTGAGCTTTTCTGAAAATTTCGACCTTATAAAACCTGATTTTTCAAAAATTTTGAGCGATTGCTGAAAATTTTTATTTCAAAATTCGATTTCTAATATTTTTTGGAAATTTTGACTTTTTTCTGTAGATTCGACTTTTTTCTAGAAAATTTGACTTTTTCTATTAAAATAGTCTTTTTCTTAAAATTCAAAATTCTTCTCTTTCGAGATTTCAATTTTATTTTTAAAATTCAACTTTTTGGTTTTGTTTCTAAAATCATTTATTTATTTTATAATTCCGTCGTTTTTCTTAATATTTGTCTTCTTCAACAAATTTTAAGCGATTAAATTAATTAATTAATTAATTTCAAAATTCGATTTTTAATATTTCTGGAAATTGCGACTTTTCCCTGTAGATTCGTCTTTTTTTTTCGAAATTTTGACTTTCTCTCTTAAAATAGTCCTTTTCGTAAAATTCAAAATTCGTCTTTTTCGAGATTTCAATTTTATTTTCAAAATTCAACTTTTCGAACTTTTGTTTCTAAAATGATTTTTTTTTAATTCCATCGTTTTTCTTAATATTTGTCTTCTTCAGCAAATTTTGACTTTTAATTAAAAATGTGATAATTTATGGTCCTGAAAATGTCGACTTTTTTATCTAAATTAAATCGAAATGTTGAAATTTTTGAATATCGTGAAAAAATATTTCCTATAAATTCAATGTCTCTAGTGAATTTCAAATTTTGAGAACCATGTTTTCGAAATTTAAGATATTTTTCTTAAAAACCGAATTTTTCTGAAAATTGATTCTTTCCACAAAATTAGATCTTTCAAAATTTTGACATTTTTAAATTTTGGACATTTTTCGAGTTTTTAGCAAATATTAGGTTTTTATTTTTAATATTATTTCCTGAAAATTTCGACTTTTCCAACATTATTTTACTCGTAATTCGTCCTTCAAAAATTACAACTTTACTCTCGAAATTCCAATTTTCCTTTTAAAAATAGACTTTGTTTTAAAAATTTAAAATTAAAAGTTCGATCTCGAATTGCTATCAATTTTTTTCCAAAGGTAATCTTTTTTTAAGTCCATTTTGTTAAAATTCGGTTTTTTTGATAAAATTGAAATTTCTGGAAATATCAGCCTGTTTCTCGAAATTAATCTTATTCCCCAAATTTTAACTTTTACGTCAAAATTGGAGATTTTTTGTTTTTGGAAATTACCATTTAAAATTGTACTTTTTTTAAAATTTCCACTTTTCCACAAAATTCGTTTATTTTTCTAAAATTTCCTAAAGACTTTACATTGGCGTAGTTAATTATTTTCCTTGTTGAATAATTTCTGAGAAAATTATTTGTTATTTGTTAGTTGTTTTTCATAGACGCCACATTGGATTTTCTCTTTTTCAAATTTAACAAAAATTTTCTGAATAACTTAATATGTCACATGTCAAGTTTAATATTAACACTTTGACTAAAATATTTAAATAGAAAGTTAAAAATACAAACTTTTAGAAAAATTTCAATATTTTAAGACGGTAAACACGTAAAATAAACATGTTTATGAATTTTGAACCATTTAAAGTTTTAGGGTGAAAACTGGCAAACTAAATTCACTTCAAAAGTTTAAAAAAGCAAGCAAAGTTCAGACAGTTAACTGTAAATGTAAAAAAAGTCAGTTTTTAACTAGAAATTTGAAAAACCTATGAATTGTAGAATAATATTTTGTGTTGAAAGTTGAATCCTTTTGCATTAAAATAATACTTTCATCCTCAAATCTCGTGATTTTTTTATCGCCCTGGGGTTAGGAGAAACCCCGGAAAAATAATAATAAAATTGGGATATTCCCACTCAAATTGAAATTCCTGACAGAAATTAGTTACATGCAGAGGAGATTAGTTTAATTAGAATTACTCATCTGCATATTCCGCCCATATTTCGCTAAATTATAAAAAACACTAAATTGTTTTTGACACACAGCACTTTATATTTTTTCAGATATTTCTAAGAAGGCAATAATTTCAGAAAGAAAGAAAAGGTCAATTGACAAATACACAAACAAAAAAAAAAGGATTTTGAAATAATGGTAGAACCAGGTAGAACTCCACTGAATCATATGGTTTGTTCGTGTTGTTCCGATTTCGCTCGCGACATTTCGCCATTGAAATATCATATCAGTGTCGGCTAGGCGCTTGTGTCCCATTTCAAAGTTTCCAGGCATATATGTAATACTTCTATATGGCCAGCTCCCTATTCTCTTCACGAGTTTGTTCCAACCAAATTCGATAAAGATGGGACATGAATAAATGGCGAGTATTGCGCATGAATTGAACAAAATGAACCAATCGCTACGCGCGGGTTAAACGGGTGTTTATCTTTGGCCGTGCACAGCTGACTTTGACCATGCACAGATGATTTGTAGCACCTGCGCATTGCGACTCATTAATTCGTGTGAAGGTCAGCGAGAAAGAGAAGTCTTTCCCATAAGAAACGAGGAACTGGCCATATAGAAGTATTACATATATGTTTCCAGGTATGTTTTCACGACCTTGGAAACATGTGGCCCAGCGTTGTCATACAGAAGTATCACCTTGTCGTGCCTTTTCGAGTATTGTGGGCGTTTTTCTTTCAGCGCTCGGCTCAAACGTCCGATAGAGGGCTCCTGTAATGGTTTCGCCCGGTTGCCATAGCTCCTAGTACACTACGCCGAGCTGGTCGCACCAAATACACATCATCAGCTTCGAGCCATGAATGTTTGGTTTCACTGTCGAAGTTGATGCATGGCCGGGAAGTGCCCACGATTTTTTTCGCTTTGGGTGTCATAGTGTATCCACTTTTCATCGCTGGTTACGATGCAAAAAACCCTTTCTTTTTTATCGTTGAAGGAGTTGTTTGCACGTGAAAAGGTACCGTTCGATGTCCCTAGGCTTCAGTTCGTATGGCACCCAATGTCCCTGTTTCTGGATCATTCCCAAGCCTTTTAAGCGATAAGAAACGGCTTGTTGAGTCACGCCTAATAAAGTTGCAAATTTCTGTTGCATTCTACAAGAATCTTCATCCAGCAAAGCTTCCAATTCAGCATCCTTGAACTTTTTCACGGGTCCGGGACGCTCCTTGTCTTCCACGTCATATTCGCCATTTTTAAACTTTTGAAACCATTCCCGACACGCTCTTTCACTGATAGAATTCTCATCCATAAGTTTCTACAATCATTCGAGGCGCCTCAGCTGTATTTTTTCTCGAATGAAATGCAAAAAGCAACACTTTCCGCGAATGTCGCCATTTTCACGTACGAACAAAACAAAGTACAGTAAAAATAGACAAACGAGATGACATGTAGAGTTGTTGACCGATGCCTCAGCTTGCTATATGACGTTTCTGATCGGACTTTTCTAACGATTTTCAAAGCTGGCGCCACTTCTGGGAAAACGGCGGTTTTCTATTTGTATTCCCAATAATATAAATCAATCAAAAATTTCGGAAAAATACTTCTTGAAATCCTAACCTTTTGTTAAAATTTAAGTAAAACGTAAAAATTCCTAGAAAAGTATTTTTGGAAATTTCGACTTCTGTAGGTCACTTGTTTAATGAGTGTCTACATGTCTGTCCATCCCAGCTTTTATTTATTTTTTAGGGGAATTTAAAGAGCCGCCATTTTCTTTTAAATGAGCCGCATGCGGCTCCCGAGCCGCTGTTTGCCGACCCCTGGTTTAGGCTATCGACCCTCCGCATTTTGTGATTACAAGTGATTTTAAAACAGAATAGTGTCCTTTTTCCAATTTATTAATTTGGAATAGTACAGGATATTGGCTTCAACGATCGTATAGTGACATAATAACTTGGGCTCAGTTCAGGATTTTAAAAGTCGCTCAAAATATTACGTAAAATAATGAGTTTTGTTAAGAAAACATTTTCCCATCCAAAAATATTCTTGATTTGAAACGCCATTACTATATTTTTGAAATTTAAGAACACAATCATCTAAGAGAATACTTATTATTAAAATATCTTCATTTAGTTTTACATGGGGATACTTAAAAATTCTTTTTTAATTTGACAACGTGGTCAGACTACATGCGGCCACGACATACTGAAAAAAATTTAAAATTGAAATCACATGCATTAGCAACATTCTGATAGAGATCATGCGACATGCTTCAAAATGTGCCAAACACTTGATAGCGGAAATAGATAGAGAAAAAACTGAATTTAAAATTGTGTAAACTTAAATTTTGTCGATAATCTGTTTTAACCCTGGCACCTCCGGAGCTTTTTATTCGTTTTAACTTACGTGAGTTCGTGTAGTCCACACCTGTACACCAAAATTAAAACAAATGGAAAGTGAAACAGATTTTAAACGTGTCATCATGAAAAAAATGAATATGTTAACACTGAAGTGTAGAAAAACAACACCGATTATTCAAAAATTCTACACCTCACGTTGTTATAGTCTAGAAATTGTGCATTCCCTATTTCACATCAATCTAACACAACATAAACACGCTTCAGGCTTGTCTATCATCCTTACAATTCGTAAGAATTAAAACACATTTCTTCATAAACAGTTATTGAAAAAGAATTTTGATATAAGACAGTGCTTGAGACAATTAGACACCCAAATACATATTTACATTTAGAAAAAAAAAACAGAGTTGGAAGTAGTATAGTGATAGATCGCTGTGATACAGACTTCTGTTTAATGTGTTTATGTGATCTCGAATGTGATAAAATGATACTGATACGTACTTGCTCTGCCGACCAATTGAACGGCCCTCACGCCTTTCCTGAAGGTGGCCACTGAACAGATTACCAGATACAAAAATCATGATTAGTGGAAGCCTCTTTAAAACCGCTTAAATAGCCTAGCATACGATTAGGGTGAGAATGAGAAACAACCGGGTGTCGAGTTTGGTTGTTTGCCATTCGTCTGTATTATTTGGTATTGCGAGTTAAAAAATAATTACAACAACAACAAAAAATGGACCCTGGGCATCCAAAAGTTGATCATTTGGATTCTGGCTTTTAATGGTTGAATATGAATGATAACATGGGCGGTAAATTGTATCAGATATTATCAGAATAGTGAAAATTTCAATGTTTCGTGGTCTGATGAATTGTAAATCAAACTTGCCCAATCTCAAGATTTAACGAGAATGACGTTTGGCGAAAAAATATTTTGAACCGGATCGATTTTAAATGTGTGATCACTTCGTTGCTGAATTAACCAAATTAAGCCCATCCATTACATTGTTGAATGTAAAAGTTAATATTTATCAGAAGGAGTATTGTCTAAAAAGTGTGAAAACAATTAAAACATTCTAAAAATTCACAATAATATTTAGATTTTTGTTATTTGTTTTTTTTTTGTTCCATCCAGTTCTTAGCTTATTTTTTTTAACACAGTGACGCATCTATTGGTTACCTCTGTAACAAATTTTATATACAGTAAAAGCTCCTTATTCGCGCTTCCTTTATTCGCGTTTTCACTATTCGCGGATTAAAAAAATGCGACCCAATTCCTATATTCGCGGCTAAAAATTTCTTTATTCGCGGATCTAATAAGTACATACATAATAATAAAAGGATTCCAATAGGTATCCAACCCAATATCCTTTGTAAATGGCGTCAAATGGACTAATAAAAAAAGTAAAATAGATCTTATTACACTTTTGCCTAAAGTATGTTGTTAAATGATAGCGTTGTCATTATGGATCGAAGACTGCAACCAAAAAAGGGTGCCCCTAAGTGGTCCAATGGTCCGGGAGAAGGCAAAGCGTCTTTACGCTCATTTTAAAGAAAGAACCTGAAGGTAGTTGTAGTGGTGAATGTACAGATGGGGGTTTTCAAGCATTGGAAGGTTGGTTCAATAAATTTAAGGTGAGACAATCATTGCATAACATTAAAATCGTTGGAGAAGCAGGATTTGTAGACACTGCTACAGCAGAACGATATCCAAAAGAATTTGCAAACCTAGCAGCTGATGGAAGATACAAATCTGAGCAAATATTTAATGCAAAAGAAACTGCACTGTTTTGGAAGAGAATGCCAAACAAAACATTCATTTTTAAAAGCGAAAAGTCTGCTCCTAGATTTAAATCTAGGAGCAAACTTCTCCTATCTATCCTTTGCTGCCTTTAGGAAGCAAAGGATAGAGTTACACTGCTGCTATGTTCTAATGCATCTGGAGATTGTGTTATTAAGCCACTGATGCTTTACAGAGCGTTTAATCCTCGGGCTTTAAAAAATCAAAACAAGGACAACCTGCCAGTGTTTTGGTCGCGTGGATTACAAACGTTATTTTTTGTGACTGGTTCCGGAACTGTTTTGTTTCTGAAGTGGAAACTTATTTAAAAAAACAGAAATCAGACTTTAAGGCACTTCTAATTTTAGACAATGCACCAGGTCATCCTCGCGAACTTGAAACTTTGCATCCAAATATAAAAGTGACACGTTTACCTCCCAACACGACGGCTTTGCTTCAACCTATGGACCAAGAAATAATCCAGGCCTTTAAGCTCTATTACATTAAACGAACCTTCAAAATTATACTGAATAATATGGAATGTAATCCTGATATGAATGTTATGGAATGCTGGAAAAAATTTGACATAGCAAAATGCATCGTAAACATAAAAGAATCATTGAAAGAACTGAAGCCACACACATTGAAGTCTTGCTGGAAAAAACTGTGGCCTGCTCTGACTACGAAAAATGACGAAAAATCTGTGCAAGTTCAAACTTGAACTGCAAACATAGCCGAATCGCGAATGGAATAGGACGAGATGAGTTCGAACAGATAGAATCAAGTGACATTCAGGAATTGCTTGAATCGCAAGATGAAGATTTGACTAAAACCGACTTGGAGGAAATGTTAAATTCACAGCCCATTGAAGAAGAGGCTTCAACAAGCGGTGGAAACGTGATATTTAATTTGAAAAATCTTAGTGAAGGTTTAAGAATGGCAAATAAGCTTTGCGGTTTCTTTATGAACATTAATCCGTCTATGGAGCGAAGTCTTATTTTTAAGAGGCAAATTGCTAGTGCGACTGCTGCGTATCAGTCTGAATTGAAGGAGCTTTTAAAAACTGCCAAGCAAGAGAAAATTACAAAATTTTTCAAACCATTGCCTAAGCCTTAGGGTAATTAATCAAAATGTTCAAAAACTTCAATTAAATTGATTTTTTTATATATTTGTTTTTTTTTTATTTTGTCACCCAGGAACGTATCCCCTATAATCCCATATTAATTACCATTCCATATTCACGGTTTCTGTATTCGCGGCATATTTATGGAACATATACCCCGCGAATAAAGAGCTTTTACTGTATTTGGAAGCTATGTCTCATCCCCAATGAAACTGTTTCAAAAGTCGTGTCGTTCCAACTATTTTGGAAGACTGTAACTTCAAAAGAGCAAGCCATCGTTCAAATAGTATAGCAGACAGCAGATATCGAGAGTACGATATGTAATGTGAATGAGTAGAGTTGAGAGTAGTGGTGGCGCTGGCTCCGTAATTAGGAGACTGACCCGCCTAACGTGACGGTCGTGGGTTCGAATCCCAGTCGCTGATCACATATTTTTAACTGTACTACAGTGGATTGCCAAAATTTGAATATGTGCATCAAACTTGACCCATTTAGATGTATTTTGAGACTAATTTATTCGAAAGCTGACTATTACGTGTAGTAGAGTTAAAAATTCACAGATTTCGCAATCTTTGCAACCAACGGAGACATTGAAAATGATAACACCAAATAGAAACATAATTAACACTTTATTTAACATACAAGGTTATACAGGGTATTTACAAATTTCAAAGACAACGCTTGACAGTTGATTCGGAATGATAAATAAATACGAATTGCGAAAAAAAAAAAATGTTTACTTTTCGAATTGCAGACTTTCAAAGCTGTTATAAAAAATAATTTAATTAATAATTTCATAACCTCTTTACCGATCGTGTTGAAATATGAAACCTTTATTTATTTAGATTAAAGACTAGAATCTTAGTGACGTCGACCCTTGTGTTATCCGACACCCCTTGAAATTCGCCACGACAATTATCTATGTATCTTCGAAGTAGTAAATATTAATAATTACATAAAATATGTATTGATTTACAGCAATACGTATTACGTTTAGTTTTTATTTTTTGATTAAAATGTCGTTAAGGCTGACTGTGTTGAAAGTGTTTGCAGATGTGTCTTACACCACATGAATTTTATGGCCCTTCACAGTTTGTTTGAACCCCCTGGTTGGATAAGTAGTACATTTTAGAAATTTGTCATTCCGACAAGTGGTTCTTAGATATTCTGTCATCCCTATTTTTTCCAAGTTTAAGAATCATTTTATTGATACTGAATGTGCATTCTTTCCCTTTTAAAAGGCAATGTTACAATGAATAGACCACAGGGTGCTCGTAAGTAGTAATTGTCTTAAAAGTGTTATTTCTGGCCTTTTCTTCTTGGAGTAAAAGTATTTTGTTTTCAGTTTCCTCTTGATCCTAAAATTTATTGCCCCGGTCATGTAATTGTTCTTCCTGACAAAAATTTATGGTCTTTGAATTGCATGTCATATTTTTGTTTCTTTAAATGGACTTTTAAATTACCAGCTGCATTCAACCCAATTTGGTTTCTTAAAAATGAAGTTAATTTTTTCTGATTTCAATGGAATTTCTAATTACTCCCAAAATAAACTTGTTTCAGTTAATAAATCTATTTAGATTATTTCGCATTGAAATCAGGATCATCTAAAAAAACATTAGAGGGCAGTTGAATGGCAAATTTATCAATCTTAAAAATTGAGGTTGGTTCTGTGATTTTGTTTATCTTATTCCAGATCACACGTGAATTCGTTTAGATGTGATTTGATTCATATGGTACATTACTTCAAACTCTTTTAAAGAAAATTACAATTTTTTAACTAATGCTGAAGTAATGATGTTAGCTTGACACCCTGGATTTAACAACGCTGGACATTGTTTAAAGTTACTGCACCTATTTCTAATTAAAACTAAAGCTGTACTGGTTGTACTGATTGCCATTTTCGCTTTGCATGATCGTTTAATTTTTCCGCTCTTATGGGAATAATAAAAAAAAGTAATTCCCTTTTTTGCCGAAAGCTCTGAAACCTTTATTACAGTTAATTAGTTGTCTTAGACCGGGTTGTGTGGTTCTTGTAAATTAAAAAATGTTTAGGACGGTTGTGACCCGTTCTTTTATTTTAAAGCGGTCTTGCAGCAATTCTATTGCATAATTAATTAATAATAATTAGCTGATAATGACAATGATTTAATAACGTCACTTGAATCTCCTTCCACAGAATCGCAAAGATAATGAAATTTCTTAATATCAAAAATACGCTTGTCGTAATGAACTGACCACTTTAATGAATCTAAAAACAAAAATGGGAAGCGACGAGGGCTTTAAATTCGCAACAGATGTGGTATTTATTATCTGGAGCCGTTTAATAATGGCAAAGTGAATGTGATTGAATTAGTAAATTTCAATTTATGTCAGTTAAAATTTTATCGGGTGTTCAAATGAAAAAGTCATCAAGTGTGCTCTAAGTTTTTTAGAAGAGAACGTAGCGAACTTATTGATTATTTTGGTTGATACGTCAAGAGTCATTTTGAGGTCTTATTTATCCAGAGAGGTTAAAATTTTCTAACCTAAAGAAAATAGTCTAGAAATATATTTTACTCTTCTTTACAAAATTATGCGCTTATGCTTTCAAAATAATTATAAACACAAATTTTGGGCTTTTCCGAAATTTAATAATTTCTTCCACAATTTCCAATTTTTTAAATTTTTACATTAAACTTGCAATTTTTGTGTTTTTTCTTAAAACTTCGGATTTCAAACGGATTCAAAATTTGAACATCAGTCTTGCGAGTCGATATTGCATTAAAAAAATAAATATAGAGTATTTTCTTGAAATTATGACTTTTTCACAAAATTCCTCAACCTTTCAAAATGTCATTTATTTTTCGTAAACTGTCAATAAATATTTACGTTTTGTTTAAAATTTTCATGTTAAATAATAAATTCTAAATATTTCTAAAGATTTTGACTTATTTTCGAAATTGTGACCTCAGCCTAAAAAATTCTTAAAATTATAAATACATAAACTCGAAAACTCAAGATTTTTTATCGAAATTTTGTAATGTCAACTGTTTTTTCGAAATTTAAAATCCCCTTTTTTATTAAATCATGAGTAGTGGGTTTCCTCAAATTTTAAAATCCCAAAATTCAAACTTTACTTTCTACTCTTATTTCCAACACCAATAAAGGTTTCAACCAGTGTTAAAGCTTTAATTTTTTTATTTTTAAGGTTTTAAATTTAATCAAGACTCTTTTTTAAGAACACAAGTCATTTAATTAAAATCTTGACTTTAAATGAAATATTTTAATTTTTTTCAAATGATTTTGATTTAGTTGCAAAATTTTATCTTTAACCTCAAAATGTTGACATGTTTTGAAATTTTAGAACATACATTTTTTGAAATCCTGGAATATTTTTCTAAAATTGTCTATTTTTTTTATTGTTTTTCTCGCAACTTTTCTGAATTCAAAATTTTGGCCTTATTTAGCTTTTTTTTTATTTTTGACCTTAATATCGAAGTATTCGACTTGAGATTTCGAGTGAAAACTTGAATTTCAAATATTTTTCTTTCGCCTTTTTTCGATTTTTAAGGTTATTTCTGCAATGTTTATCTTTTCGAAATTTACAGTTTCCATTAGCCAAGTTTCTTCTGAAAGATTATTTTTTAAATTGAAATATACTCGTATAACCAAATAGACTACGAAATAATTTAAATCAAAATAATATTAAGGCATCTATGCTCATGGCTCTTGAAAGAAATATTTTAGTACAAAGCGAAAACAATGAAATATTAAAATATATTTAATCTACAAGAAAAAATTTGTCAACTTTATTGTAAAAGTAATTTACATTTATTTGAGCCCTAAAAATTATAAGTGCAGATATTTTACCACATTCGTTTACTGAGTACTTCAAGGTTTTCAAGACAGTACGTGAATTGGATTTAGGGTAAGAGTTTACAGCATAATAATGGAATCATAACCCCTCAGTTAAAGGCCGCTGACTTGGGTAGCCCGTGTAAACTTCAGTTAAGTTTGCGCATCTTTACATGCTCACGATACCGCCTATTGTGTTGTTTTTGTTAGCGGTGTTTTCGTACTTAACTCACTAGATTCTCTATTTTTAATCTCTCGTAAACGTTTTTTACGCTCTCGATATGTTTTACACTTTTCGCTATTTTTCATGCTCTTAATATCCATAGCTGATAGCCTTATCCAATGAAACGTCACTGGATTAAACAAATATGGTGCACTGCGGTGATTTTCTGTAAACTTAACATTCTCCCATAGTTTTCACGCCGGCCTCTCGACACCGAGAGCGCTCGACTGGCGAGTATGTCAGAGCGACCGACACCTTGTTCTCTCAAGCTTGAACGAAAACCCGAAACTTCACCCCATATCTCAACATAAACATTTCCAATGTTAAAATATGTGATCAGCGACTGAAGTCGAACACTCAGGACCTTCACTGGCTAGGCTCCTAACCACAGAGCCATCGCCACCACTACTCTCAACTCTACTCATTCATTTTACATGACGTACTCTCGGCATCTTCGACACCTCGGTAAACATACTACATAAATATAAGTGCTATGCTGTCAGGTGGATCCCTAATCCCACTTCTGAAGCTGTAATAGAGTTAAAAATAGGTGATCAGCGACTGGGAGTCGAACCCAGAGTCGTCACGTTACAGGGCAGACTCCTAACTATGGAGCCATCGCCACCACTATTCTCAACTCTACTCATTCACTTCACATAAGGTACTCTCGATATCTGTTGTCTGCTATACAGGGTGTTACAAAAGTCCGGGCCGCTACTTCAGGAGCATATTCTACACATTAAAATATGAAAAATGTTGAAATACATTTTTTTCTTTAAATTGCCTCCTAACGGAGATATGACCATTTAAAGATGGCGCCCCTAAAGTGGTTTTTTTACTACAAAAAGTTAACGGTTAGTAGCAAAGTCATGAAATTGGGCAAGCAGTTAAAGAATTGGATTAGGCATATTCTCATGTAACATATTTTTTAAATAAGCAGTAGCGTGGTGTGTAGGGGGTTGCCCGCGATTATTTTTTGCCGTAACTTTTTTGTATTGCAATATTTCGACACAAAAGTGCCATAATCGTAAAAAGCAACATTTTTTATACAAAAAAGGTACTCTTTCTCAAAGTCGCTAAAAGTAACCGTTTCCGAGAAAAAAGCGTTTAAACAAAATTGTTGCATTTATTAGAATTCGTTTTGCAAATTTCTAATTTATCCACTACTAACTGCATTGATATAAAAATAGTACAAAATTGAAGAAAAAAAAAATCAAAGCAAGTGTTCGAAATTACTGCCCCCTGCAGCAATACATTGCTCGGCTCGTCTTCTAAGGGAACTCCTTACTCTTTCGCAAATGCCTGGTGTATTGTGAATCTGGTTGAACCCATTTTCAATTCGTTCACGAAGATCATTGATATTGTCAACTGGTGTGGAGTAGACGATCTGCTTTAGATGTCCCCATAAGTAGAAATCGAGTGGGTTGAGGTCAGGAGACCTAGCTGGCCATGGTATCGGACCTCCTCGACCTATCCATCGTTGATGATAGTTGTTATTCAAAAATTCCCTAGCAACTGCACTAAAATGGGCAGGTGCCCCATCGTGCATTATCCACATTCGCTGTCTTGTTATGAGTGGAACATTTTCAAGTAACACGGGTAACTCTGTTTGCAAAAAATGTCTATATGATGCTCCTGTTAACCTATGAGGTAAAAAAAAACGGTCCAATTATAGAGTCCCCTATTATTCCTCCCCAAATGTTAAGTGAAAAATGTTGCTGATGTCTCGACTGAATAACTGCATTGGGATTTTCAACTTGCCACTGATGCATGTTGTGAAAGTTAAGTATCCCGTTTCTGGTAAAACCCGCTTCGTCCGTAAATAATATGAGCGATGGAAAGTTCTCATTTTCAGCGATCTTATGCAATAGCCAGTTGCAAAATTCTATTCTTGGAGGATAATCGGCAGCAAGTAACCCTTGCACTCTTTGAAAATGATAGGGGTAAAATTGGTAAAATTTCAAAATTCGCCAGATAGTTACGTGATTTACTCCTTCGGCTAAAGCAAGTTGTCTAGTGCTGACACATGGATCTTCTTCAACTCGCTGAAGCACACGCTCCTCTAAATTAGCAACTTCTGCGTTTGGCCTTCCAACACGTTCGCCTTTGAAAACAAAATTTCCTGTTTCACATAAACGAGCATGAATTTTCTGGAACAATTTTTCTCCTGGTAGGTGTCTATTAGGAAAACGTTCAGCATAAAGCCGTCTTGCTTCAGCACGATTACAATTTGCAAGCCCGTACATTAAATGCATATCGGCCATTTCTTGATTTGAATAGTCCATTTTATCAAAATAATGAAAAGTTAAAAAACTACTACACTTACTATTGACAACAAAAACTGCTAAAGTTTACAGCTTACGACCAAATTTTATCAGTGACACAACGTCAATCTCTGGCAGATATTGTCAAGTACAATTGTTTTCTTTACGATCAGTTTGCATGACCAACTTATTTTTTCTTATACAAATTAGTTAGAATTTCGAAGACGGGATAGGATTATTTAAACGCCTTTTTCTCGGAAACGGTTACTTTTAGCGACTTTGAGAAAGAGTACCTTTTTTGTATAAAAAATGTTGCTTTTTACGATTATGGCACTTTTGTGTCGAAATATTGCAATACAAAAAAGTTACGGCAAAAAATAATCGCGGGCAACCCCCTACACACCACGCTACTGCTTATTTAAAAAATATGTTACATGAGAATATGCCTAATCCAATTCTTTAACTGCTTGCCCAATTTCATGACTTTGCTACTAACCGTTAACTTTTTGTAGTAAAAAAACCACTTTAGGGGCGCCATCTTTAAATGGTCATATCTCCGTTAGGAGGCAATTTAAAGAAAAAAATGTATTTCAACATTTTTCATATTTTAATGTGTAGAATATGCTCCTGAAGTAGCGGCCCGGACTTTTGTAACACCCTGTATATGAAAGAGGGAGAGACTTGGAAATGTGCAAACATTTAAAAAAATTCCAATAGTTAATCGACTCCCTCCTTTCCTAATAAAATAATCCTAAAGGTTAGTGATTTTTAAATACATTTTGAGACTCCTTCCTTTCCTAATGAAATGGGCCTGAAGTTCAGTGATTTTTTTCGATAATGCTACATCCATTGGCTACATTTGTCAGAAAATTCAAGAATTTGGAAGCAGTAGTACGTCTGATAAAATTTTGTAAAAGTCACGTTGGAACTTTCTAACTTTGAAAATCATCAAGAAGATGCTAATCTGCTGATGATGAGCTGTGTCTGGGATTTTTTCTGGTTAAAGAAACAGTGAAAAAATTTATCGAAATCTGAAGGCTTGATTCAGATGACAGTGACATTTACCACCCATGTTTCAAAATATAGTTTTACTTTGCTTCGGATGACTTCTAAATACTAAATATGATGGCTATTAATTGGGACTAACTCCTGAAGTTTCGGTGTAATTTTTAGAAAAATGCTTCTATCTGTTTAAATAGATTTGATTTTTATTGTCCTCCACAGCATATTTATTTGTTAGCAGACCTAAAAATTATTCAAGTTTCTACCAAAACTGGGCTTTTGAAACATTTACGTTATACGCGATATGTACGACACATCATATTATTATTATTATTATTATCATTATTATTATTATTATTATTATTAATATTATTATTATTATTAGTATATGTACATTATGTCCCACTTTTAATATTTTTTTAACAACAACAATACCAGAAAAAGATTCTATTTTATCGACAAAAGTAGAATACCTGAACAATTGGACATTAAGCTTTTTTCGAAACTAACTGTCAAAAAAACTATAGTATAAGAGCTTGCACGATTGGTTTGAATATGATACGACCACCTTAAAGAATTCAAATTTTGTGGGCCTTAATAAGTGCTTCGAGTGATATTTTAATTTTTTTTAAACTAAGAACTTCACGTTGAACGACTTTTGATAGGAGGAGGTCTTAGGGTGTGACCATCACGCTACTTCACGTCATCATCACGCTAATTCTCTTTACCAATATGCTCTAACGTTAACAGTGTTATACAGCTATGAGTAAGACGAGTATTAGAATTAAAAAACGTGTGGTCGTCAGCGGAGGTTGAACTCGCAACCCACTAGTCAAGAAACAATCATTACGCCATACGCTGAAAATGAATTTGTCTAAAGTTCTCAAATAAGGGCAAAATTTCAAAGAGAAATAGAATTTCGACAATAGATTGAAACTCAAAACAAATTTAAAAACTTGAAATTTTTACATAAAAGAGAAATTGTAAAAATAAACTGGAAGATTAAAAAGTGTCGGTCTTTAAGAAAGTCCATAAAAATTTCGACAAAAATTTGCAATTTTCCAGTGAAAATTAAATTTTGAGAATAAATTTGGAATTTCAAAAACAAGACGAATTAAAAAATTGGGAAAAAGGGAGAAATTTCGAAAAAAAAATGAATTTATCGAAAGTTCTCAAAAAGGAAAATTTTAGAAAAAAACGTCGAATTTTCACAATAGATTGAAATCTAAATCAAATTTAAAACTTAGAAATTTGTAGACAATTTTGAATTTTTTGAAAAATTGCAAAATTTCGAAAAGAGAAATTATAAGAGTAAATTGGAAGCTTAGGAAAAAAAGTTGAAATTTAAGAAAGTCAAAGTCTCACAGAGAAGAAGAAAAAACTCAAATTTTAAGAAAAATTTCAAGAAAAAAGTCTAAATTTTAAGAAAAGCTTCAAACTTTGATAACAAATTTACAATTTTCCAGAGAAAGTTAAATTTTGGGAATAAATTTAAAATTTAGAAAGTAAGAATTTAAAAAAACCAAATTTTTAGATTAATTTAAATTTTGAGAAAATTTGTACAATAATTTCGAAAGAAAATTGCAAGAAAATTTCGAGAAGTGTTTACCTTTAAAAAAAGATCAAAATCTCCCAGAAAAAGCCAAATTTTCAAAAAAAGGAAGAGATTTAAAAAAAATGGAGAAAAATTAAGAGATTAAAAAAATGAATTTGTCTAAAGTTCTCAAATAAGGGCAAAATTTCAAAAAGAATTCGAATTTCGAAAATAGATTGAAACTTAAATCAAATTACAAAACTTGAAACTTTTATATAAAAGAAAAATTGTAAAAATTAACTGGAAGATTAAAAAAGTGTCGATCTCTAAAAAAGTCGATAAAAATTTCGATAAAAATTTGCAATTTTCCAGTGAAAATTGAATTTTGAGAATAAATTTGGAATTTCAAAAACAAGACGAATTAGAAAAAACCCCAAATTTTCAGATAAATCGAATTTTGAGAAAATTTGTAAAATAATTTCAAAAGGAAAGAGAATGTCGATAAAACTTTCAATTTCGAGAAGTGTTAAACTTAAAAAAAAAGGTCAAAATTTTCTAGAGAAAGTCAAATTTTAGGAAAAAAAATCAAATTTTGAGATTTGAATTTCGTTCGAAATAAAAGTTGATGTTTCCGGAAAAATTCGAATTTTGAAAAAAAAAGAGATTTCGAAAAATATGAATTTGTCAAAAATTCTCAAAAAAGCAAAATTTTATAAAACAAACATCGAATTTTGATAATAGATTGAAACTCAGAACAAATTTCAAAACCTGAAATTTTTAGACAAATATAAATTTTGTGAAAAATTGTAAAATCTCGAAGAGAGAAATTGTAAAAAACTCAAAGCTTAGAAAAAATTGTAGAATTTTAAGAAGTCGAAGTTTTTCAGAGAAGAAGAAAATATGCAATTTTCCACAGAAAGTTAAATTTTGAGAATAAATTTTAGATTTCGAGAACAGGACGAATAAAAAAGTTCAAATTTTCAGAAAAATTCGAATTGTGAAAAAATTGGTTAAATAATTTCCAGATAAAAAAAATGTCGATAAAACTTCTAGTTTCGAGAAAAGTGTCCAACCTAAAAAAAGGTCAAAGTTTCCCAGAGAGAGTCAAATTTTGAGAACAAAATCAAATTTTTAAAGTCAAACATTCTGAAAATAGGCGAATTTCGTCGATAAAATCGCAGCTCGCAGAAACATAATAAAATATCGAATTTTCAGTTAAAAGTGGGAATTTCGAGAAAGACCTAATTTTGGGAAACAGGTCGAAATTTCCAGAAAATAAATAAAGTTTAAATGTTCAGCAGAGGTCAATATTTGTGGGAAATGGTGAAATTTGGAAAAGGAACGTTATTTAAAAAGAATAGAAACTTTGAGAAAAAGTCGCAAGTTAGAATAAAGTCAAAAAAATGTAATTTGAAAAAAAGTCAAATTTAAGAATGGATCTAAATTTCGAAAAATAAAACTTTGAGGAAAAGGTCTAAATCTTCAAAAACTCTTTTATTTAAAATCTCCAAATTATTACTTCAAAGTTTTACTTTTTTTTATTAAGAAATTGACAAAAGATGAATTTTTGAGAAATAAGTCGTATCTTTCAGTCAGTCGAATTAGAAAAAAGGAAACATTTTTACAGATTGTCAACCTTGAGAAGAAAGGAAGATTTAGGGCAACAAATATAATTTTAGGAGTAAAATACAAAGTTAAGCAAAGACGAATACAGAGAAGAGTTAAAAAAAGTCGAATTTGCAAAAAAAGGGCAAATTTTTAAATAAAGCTCTAAATTTTGAGAAATCTTTTTGAGTGAATATGTTTTCTTTGACTACATGAGTCAAAGGGGTCTCTCTCTGTCCCACATTGTGTCTGATGTATCTGACTTAATTTTGAAATAAAAAAAATCGGAAAAATTTGTGGCTCTTTGAGATTCACGAAACCAATTTTTTTATTGCAGTTGACTCTTTTGACTTAAAAGTTTGTCGACCCCTACGCCATATCCTCTTGTTGAATTAAAAGATTAACTCGCTTGCTAACCTATCCTTAGGCCTACAATATATCGGCTGTTTCAGTAGAACTACCCATTGAAAAAAAATATTAGAATTAAAAGAAAAACAAAAAAATCTAATAAAGATCGATTTTCTTTTCCAGGGGAAGACATGATGGCGAGAGTTTTGTTGTCTTGAAAGTTACCCCTTAAACGTAAAATACCTTTAAATTTGAAGGCACTCTATGTAGATTGGCACCTCATTTAAAACCTTTTTTAGTTCTGCTCACAATGACATACGACTTTTTAAATTTAGGTTTGAATTTGACAATAACATCGTTATTTAAACAATTATCAATGAATGAAAGAATGTTATTTCATTAAAACAGTCTAACTGATTTCCCTGTACTTCCATATAAATTGAACTGACTACGTTCATTTCCATTTAAAATTAAATTTTTTCATTTTTAATTTGCTAAAATTAACCAAAATTTTAATAGAAAGAAAAATTCTGAGAGAAATATTTTCAAAAGTTGAAATTTTTTTATCTAAATTCAGTTTGTTTTGTGAAGTGTCACTTTTATTCACAAAATTCGACTTTCAGAAATTTCGTCCCTATTTGAAATTTCGACCTTTTCAAATTTGGTTTCCAGGTAATTTCAACTTCATGTTAGAAAGAAAAATTCTGAAAGAAATATTTTCAAAGTTGCAATTTTTGTCATTTAAATTCAGCGCCACTATTTTCACAAAAATCTACTTTAAGAAATTTCGTCCATTTTTCGACTTTTTCAAATTTGATTCCAGGTTATTTCAATTTGTTGTCCGTAGTTCATCTTATTCTCCAAATTTTCACTTTTATCTCAAAATTCGGAATTTTCTGTTTTATTTCCATTTAAAATCTGAAATCTGAAGATTACGACTTTTTCTCAAAATTTGTTTTCTTTGCTAAAATTGGATCGAAATTTTAATAAAAAGAAAGAATCTGCGAGAATATATTTTCAAAAGTTGCAATTTTTTTTTATCTAAATTCAGGTTGTTCTGTGAAGTGTCATTTTTTTCACAAAAATCGACTTTCAGACATTTCCTATATTTTTGAAATTTCGATTTTTCGACTTTGATTCCTTGTAATTTTAACTTGTTCGAACTTCATGTTATTTTCCAAATTTTGACTCTTATCTCAAAATTCGATATTTTCTGTTTCTGGACATTTCCATTCAAAATGGAATTTTTTTTAAAGATTTCGACTTTTTCACAAAATTCGTTTATTTTTCTGAAATTGGATCAATATTTTAATGGAAAGAAAAATTCTGAGAGAAATATGTTTACATTTTTTTATCTAAATTCAACTTGTTCCGGAAATTCCCAATTTTTTCACAAAAATCGACTTTTGAAAGTTTGCCCTTTTATGAAATTTCGACTATTTCTTAAAGTTTGGCTCCTTTTCCAAATTTCGACTCTAATCTAGAAATTCGATCTCCCCAGTTCGTGTAGTTTTTAAATAATAAATTACTCAGCCGGAAGGTTTTCTATTTCCATAAATTTTTCAGAATGATTGTTGCCTCCCCTTGAAAGAAATTCTACTTAGGTCCATGAAAAACACAGAAATCTTTTAAATACAAAAAAATAAATTGACAAAAGTGGGACACCTGTACATACACGATTTTTATTTTGGATCTTTGGAATGTGGAGTTATTTTTGATTATTATAACTGGACAGCATTGTTTTCAAATTAAAATTGTATTTCAAATTAAAATGCTATTAAATCATCTTCCAGAAGATGATTTAATTTGGTTTAGCAGTCAATAAAAGACACATTCTTGGGTTTTTTCGTTATCGAAACGTTATGTTAGATGAATTATTATCGAATTTCTCATATAACACCCGCAGTGTTAGCAATTTCATCTTTTATCTACGCTGGTGCATTAGCCCAAGCAACCATCCCTTTGGCAAATAAAATGTGATTTTAGCTGTTAATATTGACGAAACAACATACAATGATAAAGCAAAGCGTTGTTTTGTATAATTTCGGTAGGGCCCTACCATCTAAGTATCTTTGATAGGTGGAATTAAGACCTTGTTTGACCATGCCTGTCTGCATCATGATCATTCCCACATCTGTGAACAAAGCCAAAAACCAAAACATTTTACACTAAGCCTACAAAAAAATTGTACAAAAAAAATTAGTCGTACGAAAGCCCAGGGTGGAAAAAAAGGTCGTCGTTTAATTTCATATTGTTAGACACTTGGTAAGCACATTAGTTATACTTACAAGGACACTTGATATTTTTTTGAAACAGGAAATGAACCTAACCATGCATAGAATGTGCAAGAAAGTATAGATTGTGTATTGTGGGACATTCCTTATTTTCCAGGCAGAAAGATAACAAATTTCATGCCTAATTTGCCCCAAAGCCATCCAACTCTGTAACGCGACACAACAGACGAAACAGTTGGACAGTTTGGGGGCAAATGGGCAACGTATCAATCAGTTATTAAATTTGGCCTTCTACACATTACCAGCTAGGTATAGTGGTGAGAAAAAAATAGATAATAGTAATTCGAATGTGTGACTTGAATGCATTATTAGAGAAACAGCAAACAAACTAGATAATAAAAAAATTAACAAACTGATCCGTCAAGCAGGATCTAGACAGATCTAGAGTCAGTTATAGATCTTGATCAAATTACCTAGATCATGGGACCAGTTACGCTGTTGAACGGCCACTAAAAGCGACGATAAACATTTTAATAGGAATTCAATAGGTTTTGGGAAAGCACTCAACCACTTTGCGTGACCAAGGGGGAAACCTTGGGGCACACAGTTCCGGAAAAGTGGTCGGGTACTGCTCCCTGATTCAATTTGGTCTTATTTACAAGAAAATCGATCACTAGCTCATTTTTTGTCTATTGGTCGAGCAAAGAAGATGCTCATATTTGCTTTTGAGTGTAAAAATGCAGACGTTTTGGTTTCATTTACCTTTAGCCTTTGGGACATTGGCACAAGAAACAAGAACTTGGAAAGTTCGATATGTTTTACTTTACCAAAATCTCAACTTAAACTCAAAATAGAAAATTTCAAATTTGGACCTAAATTTTGACATTTTGAGTTTAGTTTCGTAATTTTAACTCTCTCGGAATTTGAATGTTCAATGTCCTTGATAAAAGTGGAAATCTTAAAATTAAAGAAAATTTCCACTTTTGGATTTTAATTCCAAAATTATAAATGACACATTGCATGTTTAAACTTGAGGAAATAATCGTAAATCAAAGAGGTGAAGATTTAAAAAATTCTGCATTTTTCTCGATTATGTCCGAGGATTTTCGAGGTTAATTTTATATTTTTGTAAAACTTCGACTTTAAAATGGAAGTTATTAACAGTGGGACATTTAAATTTTTAATTTAAATTTCGACTTACTTACCGAAAATTGCGACAAAAAATCTAGTTTTAAAAAATGTCGAAATACTAAAAAAAAGTTAAAATTTTAAGTGAAAACGAAAATTTTTCAAAAAAGTCAAGATTTTGACAAAATGAAAATTTTAGAAAGTTAAAATTTTGAAAATTCTAAACTCTCAAAGAAGTCAAAGGTAAAAAAAAAATACAAAATAAAGTATTTTCGCAATTTTTTGAGAAAAAGTCAACATTTTTGAAAAATTTATTTAACATTTCTTCGGCCCAGTTTGGAAATATTTAAATTTTAACAACAAACCATAAAAATTTAAATATTTCCAAACTGGGCCGAAGAAATGTTAAATAAATTGAAAAAAACATAATATTTCCGGTCAATAAGGATCTACCATGAAGAATTTTTGAAAAAGATTAAATTCGTCAAAAAGGTTAAAACTTTGAACCAATTTTTTTAAAAATTCTAACTTTCAAGTATGCCAAAGTTTTGGAAAAATGTGGAAGTTTTCAAAATAGTCGATATTTTTTAAAAAATCAAAATTTGAAGACAAGTAAATCTTTGATTACTTTTGAAATGTCAAAATATTAAAAGAAAGTCGGTTTATTCAAAGAAAAGCCGAAATTCCCATAAAAAAAATCGAAATTTCGAAAAAGATCGACACTTTTAAAAAAGTCAAAATTTCGACAAGAAAAGTTGAAGGACCGAAAAAACAGTTAATATTTTGAAAGAAAAAATTAAAACATTTGGAAAAGTTCAAAAACTGGTCCAAATTTTCAAAAAAATCGAAATTAAAAAATACAAAATAAAGTATTTTCACAATTTTTTGAAGAAAAAGTCGACATTATTGAAAAAGGTTGAATTCGTCAAGAAAGTCAAAAAAAGTCACAATTTCGAAAATGTCGAAGGTTTGGACAAAAATCGAAGTATTTCAAAATAGTCAATATTTTCAAAAAATTCAAGATTTTAAATAAGCAAATTTTGGAAAAAAAATTTATTACTTTTAAGATGTTGAAATTTTAAAAAAGTCGGATTATTCAAAGAAAAGCCGAAATTTCCATAAAAAAATCGAAATTTCGAAAAAGATCGAAAAAGTAAATTTTGAAAAATAATTGATTGATTTTGAGATGTCAAAATGTTAAAAAAAAGTCGGTTTATTCAAAGAAAAGCCGAAATTTCTACAAAAAATCGAAATTTTGAAAAAGATCGACAATTTCAAGAGTCAAAATGTCGACAAGAAAAGTTGAAGGGTCGAGAAAAAAGTTAAAATTTTGAAAAAACAGAAACTTTTGAAAAAGTTAGAAATATTTTAATGTCTAAATTTTAAAAAAATCGAAATTAAAAAAAATACTAAATAAAGAATTTTTTGAGGAAAAGTCGACATTTTTGAAAAAGGTTAAATTCGTGAAAAAACTTAAAATTTTGAACCAAATTTAAAAAAAAAAATAGCTTTCGAGAAAGCCGAAGTTTTGGAAAAAAAGTCGGAGTTTTCAAAAAAATAGATATTGTTAAAAAAGTCGAAATTTTGAACGAGTAAATTTTGAAAAATAATTGATTGATTTTGAGATGTCAAAATGTTAAAAAAAGTCGGTTTATTCAAAGAAAAGCCGAAAATTCTATAAAAAATCGAAATTTCGAAAAAGATCGACAATTTCAACAGTCAAAATGTCGACAAGAAAAGTTGAAGGGTCAAGAAAAAAGTTAAAATTTTGAAAAAACAGAAACTTTTGGAAAAGTTGAAATATTTTAATGTCTAAATTTTAAAAAAATCGAAATTAAAAAAAATACAAAATAAAGAATTTTTTGAGGAAAAGTCGACACTTTTAAAAAAGGTTAAATTCGTGAAAAAAGTTAAAATTTTGAACCAAATTTTTAAAAAAAGTAGCTTTCGAGAAAGCCGAAGTTTTGGAAAAAAAGTCGGAGTTTTCAAAAAAGTAAATAGTTTTAAAAAAGTCGAAATTTTGAACAGGTAAATTTTGAAAAGTAATTAATTGATTTTGAGATGTCAAAATGTTAAAAAAAGTCGGTTAATAGAAAAGCCGAAATTTTCTAAAAAATTGAAATTTCTAAAAAGATCGACAACTTCAAAAAGGTCAAAATTTCTACGAGGAAAGTTGAAAGATCGAGAAAAAAGCTAGGGTGTTGAAAAAAAAAACAGAAACTTTTGACAAAGTTAAAATATTGGAATGTCCAAAATTACAATAAAATCGAAATTAAAAAAAAATTATAAAATAAAGTATTTTCGCAATTTTTTGAGAAAAAGTCGACATTTTTGAAAAAGGTTAAATTCGTGAAAAAACTTAAAATTTTAAACCAAATTTTTAAAAAAAGTAGCTTTCGAGAAAGCCAAAGTTTTGAAAAAAAGTTGGAGCTTTCAAACACGTAGATATTTTTTAAAAAGTCGAAATTTTGAACAGGTAAATTTTAAAAAATAATTGATTGATTTTGAGATGTCAAAATGTTAAAAAAAGTCGGTTTATTCAAAGAAAGGCCGAAATTTCTATAGAAAATTGAAATTTCGAAAAAAATCGACAATTTCAAGAGTCAAAATGTCGACAAGGAAAGTTGAAGGATCGAGAAACTTTTGACAAAGTTAAAATATTGGAATGTCCAAAATTTCAAAATAATCGAAATTAAAAAAAATTATAAAATAAAGTATTTTCGCGATTTTTGAGAAAAAGTCGACATTTTTGAAAAATGCTAAATTCGTGAAAAAAGTTAAAATTTTGAACCAAATTTTAAAAAAAGTAACTTTCGAGAAAGCCGAAGTTTTTAAAAAAAAGTCGGGGGTTTTCAAAATAGTAGATATTTTCAAAAAAATCGAAATTTTGAACAAGTAAATTTTGAAAAATAATTGATTGATTTTGAGATGTCAAACTGTTAAAAAAAGTGGGTTAACAGAAAAGCCGAAATTTCTATTAATAATCGAAATTTCGAAAAAGATCGACAACTTCAAAAAGGCCACAATTTCGACGAGGAAAATTAAAGGATCGATAAAAAAGCTAAGATTTTGAAAAAAAACAGAAAATTTTGACAAAGTGAAAATATTGCAATGAATAAATTTTCAAAAAAATCGAAATTAAAAAAAATTATAAAATAAAGTATTTGCGCAATTTTTGAGAAAAAGTCGACATTTTTAAAAAAGGTTAAATTCATGAAAAAAATTAAAATTTTAAACCAAATTTTTTTTAAAAAGTAGCTTTAGAGAAAGCCGAAGTTTTGGAAAAAAAGTCGGGGGTTTTCAAAAAAGTAGATATTTTTAAAAAAGTCGAAATTTTGAACAAGTAAAATCTGAAAAATAATTGATTTATTTTGAGATGTCAAAATGTTAAGAAAAGTCGGTTAATAGAAAGGCCGAAATTTCTATAAAAAATCGAAATTTCGAAAAAGATCGACAACTTCAAAAAGGTCAAAATTTTGACGAGGAAAATTAAAGGATCGAGAAAAAAGCTAAGATTTTGAAAAAAAAACAGAAACTTTTGACAAAGTTAAAATATTGGAGTGTACAAATTTTCAAAAAAATCGAAATTAAAAAAAAATATAAAATAAAGTATTTTCGCAATTTTTTGAGAAAAATTGGACATTTTTGAAAAAGGTTAAATTCGTGAAAAAAGTTAAAATTTTAAATCAAATTTTTAAAAATAGTAGCTTTCGAGAAAGCCGAAGTTCTGGAAAAAAAGTCGGAGTTTTCAAAAAAGTAGATATTTTTAAAAAAGTCGAAATTTTGAACAAGTAAAATTTGAAAAATAATTGATTTATTTTGAGATGTCAAAATGTTAAGAAAAGTCGGTTAATAGAAAGGCCGAAATTTCTATATAAAATCGAAATTTCGAAAAAGATCGACAACTTCAAAAAGGTCAAAATTTCGACGAGGAAAGTTGAAGGATCGAGGAAAAAACTAAGATTTTGAAAAAAAAACAAAAACTTTGACAAATTTAAATTATTGGAATGTCCAAAATATCAAAAAAATCGAAATTAAAAAAAAAATTATAAAATAAAGTATTTTTGCAATCTTAGAGAAAAAGTCGACATTTTTGAAAAACGTTAAATTCGTGAAAAAAGTTAAAATTTTGAACAAATTTTAAAAAAAAGGTATCTTTCGAGAAAGTCAAAGTTTTGGAAAAAAAGTTGGAGCTTTCAAACACGTAGATATTTTTAAAAAAGTCGAAATTTTGAACAAATAAATTTTGAAAAATAATTGATTGATTTTGAGACGTCAAAATGTTAAAAAAAGTCGGTTTATTCAAAGAAAAGCCGAAATTTCGATTTTATATAGAAATTTCGGCCTTTCTATTAACCGACTTTTCTTAACATTTTGACATCTCAAAATAAATCAATTATTTTTCAAAATTTACTTGTTTAAAATTTCGACTTTTTTCAAAATATCTACTGTTTTGAAAACCCCCGACTGTTTTTCCAAAACGAAATTTTGAACAAGTAAATTTTGAAAAATAATCTATTGATTTTGAGATGTCAAAATGTTAAAAAAAGTCGGTTTATTCAAAGAAAAACCGAAATTTCCATAAAGGAAATCGAAATTTTGAAAAATATTCATAATTTCAAAAAAAAAACAAAATTTCGACAAGAAATGTTGAAAGATCCAATAAAAAGTTTACTTTTGGAAAAGTTAAAATAGTAGAATGTCCAAATTTTTAAAAAAATCGACACTTTCAAAAATAAGTCGAAATTTATAAAAGTCGAATTCTTCAAAGAAAGTCACAAAAAGAGCGATTACTTCTTTAACTTTTATAAAGAACTTACTACTGCTATGATCCCAATGAAGTTTAGTATTCACAAGTTTTTTATGTTGAATTTTTACTTTGGGAATGAATTTTTACTTTGGGAATAAATTCTCACCGCGGGAATGAATTTTCACCGTGGGAATGAATTTTCATCGTGGGAATGAATTTTTGCTTTGGGATATTTAATTCTGATACACATAGATCTAGATATCTCTCCGATGTATATCTTATTGTATTCGTGGTAAATTTTTTAAACACACTTTTCAAAACTTTGCAATATATTGTTAACTTCTGTATTTACCAGTTTACCAGAATTGACGGGCCTCTAACATATTTACGAATGTTGAGAGAAAAAATTGCAATCTACATTAGAAAATACAAAAAGCAAATATGAAATCTTCTTCGCAATCAAATTACCAATAACACCATAAATCGGCTAGTATAATAAAAAAAGTCGATAGTCCTGCCATATAAAGAATTTTGGTTCCACAAATATTAAATATATGATATGTACAGTGTCACATAAAATAGGATAACAGTATTTAAGAATGAAGAATGTTAAATAAAAAAGATATAAAGATAATCTGTTTGCACGTACACAAAGACAGAGTCGGTGGGAGAGAGTAATTAATAAAAATAACAATAAAAAAACTCACAATTTTTGCATTTGCACTTCTTGATAAGTGTCTCGTCTTTTATTTCGTCGTGACAAGCCTTACAGTAGAACCAAGCCCTGATGGAAACAAAATTAGCAACATTATTCATTATACACCAAAAACACAATTTACCTTTTCACTTCGTCCGCAGATTGCGCTATAAAAAATCCCTGAGTGTTGGCTACGATTTTCGCCCCTCGGGGGTTTATCGAAATTTTCGTATCGGCCCCCTCGATCCCCTTGACTTCGATCGCGAGAAGGAGAAGTTTCAATTTGGTGAAGCACAGTCTAAAGAGAAATCTGAATCAGATTAGAGTCGAGGGTAAAACGTTTTGAGTGATTTATGAGCTGGAAACATTCATGCTTTTTGTATTTAGGCGTCATGCAGCAAACTAGGTGGGTGAAATCTAAGAAGCTTCGGCCCAACCAGCTGTATCTCCATCCCCCCAAAAACATTTAATTTGTTAGTTTTTGCGAGATATATTTCCTCATTTAAATTCTATGTGTGAAGTACTGAAGTTTAGGGATCAAGGAAATACATCTCGCACTATTCTATGGGTTATTGCACACGCAAACACAGAATAATCTAAAAATGTCAAAAACACAAATCGTCTACACTGTGTGATTGATTTTCCAAAAGAATTATGAACATCTACAGTGTTTTAACATAATTTGCAATGGACACAATTTAGCATAGTCTATTATTTAAATAGTGAACGAAGATACGCGCGTGGGGGTCCCCCATGGCTACCTTCTAGGTACTAAGTATCTTCGCTCACTTGTAGTCTAATTAATTTATTCGCTATGTTTAATACCACGTTTTAAATGTTATTAATTTGGTTGTGTGTTGGCGTGAATTTAAAGATCTTACTCGCTGGCCTGGGGGAATGTCATGCCCGTGAATGAGGGGGACAGAGTCTCTGTGTACATCTCGCATCCCGTGCCTTGCAGGTAATCGTTCTGCCAGACTTGAGTATCTGGGGACTGAAATGACAATACACTATTGCTCAACACACTGACAGGCCACAGTAACGACTTGAAAAATATTGGTCCCCATTTGGTCGTCGGCTCGAAACGCATCTCGATGCTGTCCCAAAGGGACATCGAGACGCATTTAGAACTAGGAATAGAGAGATAAAGGAAAAACATCAACAGCAGATGTTACACATAAGCTTGCGAAAACTATAATCATGACATTGTTCGGCACACAGGCTTATTCAAATATTTCAGAATCAGCTAATTTTTTATAGATGGTATGAACGCGCCATCATATTTGACCTAGTCAAAATTTAGGAAACGTTTTGGGTAGGCAACAATTTACTGTATTCAGTCAGGTTTCGTCCCAATTTTTACTTTTCTTCGATAGTTATTTCTAAACCAAGTTTGTTCTACTGCGACTGTAGATTCTTAAGCATTTTTGGTTTCAAAGATTTAAAATCGCACTTTAAGGTAGTCGCATGGTCAAATTTTAGATAAATTGTCTTTTTTTTACAAGTACTGTCATGGAAGATGCTCGCAGGAACTAATAGGGTTGATTCCCCAAGGGCAAGATTCTTGAGGCATACGAAATAGTCGGAGACAGCAAATTCCTGTGTGATCCAGCTTGACACAGTGAGGACTTCTGTCTACGGAGACTCTTTTTTCTATAGAACTTCCAAGCTATGGAACGCGTTACCGAAAGGAATTTTTCCCAAAAATTACAACTTATCCTTTTTAACACATTCCATGGTAAGATCACGCCTAGCGTGTCCATAGGAACAATCGCTTCATGTTCAAACCACGCGCCTCAAAAATTGGGCTTAATATAAATAATGTTACAAAATGGTTCATATTAACATCAGCACTTGTTTTTGTTCACTTTTTTCCATATTAACGTTGCATCGCATTGTAAAGTTAAATTTACACGTACAATAATAACCTATATTTTTTTAAAGTTTTGTTCAATTTGTTATCATACAATTATAGTATGTTCTGTTAAATTTCACAATTTTACAATATTTGCCTAGCCTTATGCCCAGGACAATGCAAAAATACCTATTATTGAGAATTCAAGGGCATGATATCTTTTTTTAGTCGACGATTTTTTTGGGGAATAACTGTTTTTTAATCGTAAAAAAAATATTGGCAAATACTAAAGTTATACCCGTTTTTCATTTTTGGACGTTAAAAATTATTTTGGGGCATTTTTTATTATCGGCACAGCCCCTCATCTCCATCCCTTTGATCAATATCCCATTTTGCTGTTAGAAACCCAGGAACCCTAATTCTTAGGCTATTTATTACTTTTAGAATATTTCTAGTGCAATTTTTTAAAAGGATTAGGCTAAGGGGAGCATTTATTGCCAGATATACTTTGTTTATCTTTGCTTTGTTATTTTTATGTTCGAAAAGATAACAAACTGGATTGTGAATAAAGTGAAATGCATTTTGAAAAATATATTATAGTCACTATAGCGCAGGAAATATAAAATAGCCACAAATTTAAATTTTTTTGGAATCTTGCAATCGTCTAGAATAGAGAGCCTCAAGGGGGAGAGTAGCAAACTGGATTTGCTGTGATTGGCTCGCCTAACTGATATGTATTTCTTTATTTTATAAATGTAATTTTTCTCGAAGTGTCATTTTGTTCCAAAAATCTCAATAGGTCTATTTTTCTTACGCTAAAGATTTCTTATCTTTATCCTGTCCTCAACGAGTAAGATGTCCCTAAAGATGGTGACATCGAAATTTTACTAAAATGGCACTTATCACCCAAAAATCTTCTAGTTATCAAGTTTCATTAAAGTTTGAGTTTGAATTTTTCCTGAAGGAGAAAAACATCCCTAAAAATAGTGATAGAGAAGAAACTGTTTCTCAAGGAGGAAGATACTCCTAATAAGTAAAGATCCGAACTAAAATTGCTTCGATATCTAGATCATTTTTCTGACCTAAAGATGTCCTAGTTACCTAGTTCATCGACATTGATAGAGTCGTTTCTGACATAAAAATTATTCCTGAAGGAGGAAGATGCCCCTAAAAAATGGTCATCCTGAATTTATATAGATCGTTTTCTTGAACCAAAACACCCTTAGTTACAAGAGTTTCATGAAAATCGATAGAAACTTTTTGGAGGTAAAAGTTTGTTTCTCAATCAGGAAGATGTCCCTAATAATGGTGACCCCGAATTTTTACTAAAATTGCTAAATTGCATCTACCTAGATCATCTCCTTGACCCAAATATTTCCTGATCACCAAGTTTCATCGAAACTGATAAGAGTCGTTGCAGAGACAAAAATTGTTCCTGAAGAAAGAAAAGTCCCCTAAAAAAATTGTCATCTTAAATTTTTACAGATAATTTTTCCAATTCAAAAAAATTTTGATTAGCGATTCAAATAGAATGCAACCTAGACTACAGTATGCAGCCCCCTAAGAGTGTATAGTAGATCATAAATAAATGAACTATCAACAGTTGAGCCACAAACACTTAGCAAAGCGGTTGCTCTATAGGGAAGCCCCAGAAGACTATCATATAAATGCACGGACCAATAGGCTTGAACAGATATTGGTCTGTGCATTAGGACTTGGTTACCGACTTTGGTCAAAAGTGATAGAACATACGTAGAATCGTTTCAGATATAAATAATATTTGTTCCTTAAAAAAATAAATTCCTAAAAAATGGCGATAGCTAAATTTTACTAAAATTGAATCCGTCTAGATTAAGGAATGAGCAAGACGTGGCCCGCGGGCCACATGCAGTCCCACTTAACATTTTTCTGCAGCCGCCTAAGCTCTACTGTTTTACGTAAAAATTTTAGAAAAGAAAATGTCAGACAAATAAATTTCCACGATTCATGAAATATCTTGGACATAAGCTTAGGCAAGATTTTTTTAAAGAGGGGGAACAATAACAATCATTCTAAAAAACCCATGGGTAAAAAAAATCTTCTGTGTATCTTTACTTAAAAACTACAGAATTAGGAACATCGCATTTTCAAATTAAAGTCAAAAGTTTGGAAAAAAGTCCAATCTTAAGAAAAAACTTTTTGGAAAACTTTAAGAAATGTCGAAATTTTGAAAAAGTGGAAATGTAAAAGAGACGAAATTGGCAAAAAGAAATTTTTGTAAAAGGAGTTGTAATTTCCAGAACAAGTCGAATTCAGGTAAAAAAAGTGCAACTTTTAATAAACAATGATTACAGAATTTTTATTTTATTACAATTTTGTCATATTTTTGAAATTTTTCAAGGAATCTTTTTTTCAAGATTTCCTAAAAATATTTTTCTCAGATTTTTTAGATTTCTATTAAAATTTCGATCCAATTTAAAAAAAAATAAACGAATTTTGTGAAAAAGTCTAAATCTTTGGAAAAAATTCCATTTTAAATGGAAAATATCCAGAAACAGATAAAATTGAATTTTGAGTTAAAAGTCAAGTTGAAATTATAGGGAATAATATTTTTAAAAAATCAGAAAAAACAAAGACTTCGAAAAAAATTCAGGATTTTTCAAAATTACGTTACAAATAACAAAAACTATTGAATTTTCTAGGAAACACTCCAAATTTTCAGAAGAAGGTCTAATTTAAGGAAGAAAATTTAAAAAGTTGAAATTTTCAATAAATCATATTGAAAATAAAAACCTAACTTTTCTTCAAAAACTCGAGAAATGTGCAGAATTAAAAAAAAAATCAAAATTTTCAAAGATCTGATTTTGCGAAAAGACGCAATTTTCAAAAAAAAGTCCAATCCTGAGAAAGAAAAATCGCAAAATATAAAAACATTGTCCTCAAAATTTAAAATTCAGTAAAGATGTTGAATTTGCAAAAAAATCTTTTCTCGGAATCCCCAAATATATTTTTCGCAACAACAGAAAAGTGAACATTTTCAGACATTTTTTTTGATAAAGTCCAAAAGTTAGTAATTTTGAAAACAAAATTAAAATTTCGAAAACGACAAATTTTGAGGAACAGGCGAATTTTAGGTAAAAGACTATCTTAGAAAAATTCGTAATTTTGAGAAAAAAAGACGAATTTACCAAAAAAAAAAAGAAAAAATTTATTGAAATATTAAATATCGGATATTGATATAAAAATCAAGATTTCCTGAAAAAGACAAATTTCAGGAAACCAGTCAGAATTTCTAAAATAGTCAAAATCTTAAAGATCGAAATTTTTAGTAAATGTTCAGAAAAATATCGGAATTTGAAAAAAAATTCGAGAAAACTTTGAAATGAACAAAAAATTGTCTAAAGAAAGTCAAATTAAAATAAAGTAAAAAAAATGGTCAAAACCCCGAGAAAAAGACGATATTGTAAGAGAAATTTTGCAAAAAAGATCTAAATTTTGAGAAAAAGCATTTAATCTTAGTGACACTTCGAAATTCAGAAAAAGAATAAATTTTAAAAGAAAAATCGAATATTTATTTTCTCTGGACTCTCTGGACGAGTCAGAGAAAGACAGGCTTCCTACCTTGCCTCAACAGGCGTCAGAAAATGACAAATATTGTGATAACACATCGAAATTTTGACAAACAAGTTGAAACTACCAGAAATTTGGATTAAAAAAGGGTTGAAGTTTACAAAGACATTTTTGTTTTTTCACCAAAATTTTAAATTTCTAAAAAATATACCTTTCTGTCTAAAAGATCGACCAGATTTCGAAAAAAAAGGCAAATTTTAATAAACAAGCGGAAATTTTCAGAATCAGAAAAAGGCGAAATTGTCAGGAAAAGTCGAATTTCGAGAAATGATGAAATTTCAGAAAAAAACGAGGAACTTGTAAATTCAAAATTTTGACAGTTATGTTTGATAAAAGAAGGCAAATTTATGAATAAATGCAAAATTTTAAGAGAAAAAGACAAATTTTGTTAAAAAAATATACAAAATTTGAGAAAAAGGTAGAAATTTCGAAAAAATGTTTCAAGGTTAGGATGAATTCTGAAGAATTGGAAAGTCCTCCAATTGAATACATACAAATTTTCAGTTTGCTGCATGAATCCAGGGAGTGCAAGCGCATTAATATTTTTCTCAGTCTGTAAAAAAAGGTTGCTCATTCCTGGTCTAGATCATTTTGTTGACACAAAAATCCTCCATTTACTAAATTTTGTCGGAATCGATGAATCCCTTTCGGAAATAAAAATTGTTCTTGGAGGCCAATGATGTCCCTGACAAAATGCGATCCCAAATTTATATACTTATCGTTTTCTTAATCCAAAAAACCCTTATTTACCGAATTGCATCGAAATCGATACAACCATTTCTGAGATAAAAATTGTTTTCTTAAGGAGCAATAGATCCCTAAAAATGGTGATATCAATTTTTTTTTAATCAAAAAAAACCTTAATTACCAAGTTTCATCGAAATCGATAGAGCTGTTTAGGAGATAAAAAATTTGTTCCTGAAGAATTAAAATCTTCTCAAAAACTGTTGATTCCAAATTTTTACCAAGACACCCATCTGGATCATTTTTTTGGCTCAAAAAATCCCTAGTTAACGATTTTATCAAAACCCTTAGTCGTTTTAGCGAAAAATGTATATAGTATATACATGCAAATAAATTTAACTCATTTAATAGTAGATATATTGAGCACCTGTAGTTTTCATACAATTTTGAATCAGCAGTGAATGGCTTAAGAAACTTATCCTTGTTTAAGAAACTTATCCTTGTTTAAGAAGACGGTTCATCGCCATCTATCCTTCTTTCCGCATCCTACTCGCAGTACTTTGAAGGCATAATGGGGTCACCCTTTGCGAGTGGATTAAATTTAAAAAAAAACGTTTTCAGTAAGTAACAATTTACTGTTTTCAGTTAGGTTCGTTTCAATTTTCACTTTTTTTCAATGCTTATTTCTACAAGTTTAGTTCCACTGCGAATGTAGATTCTTGGACATTTCTAGAAAGCCTTTTTGGTTTAAGAGATTTGAAATTGCAATCTAAGGTAGTCGCATTTAAAACTTCCATGCAATAACTCAACAGATTAAATATAAAATTTAATGATACCAGAAATTTTTATTTCCGGCTGGGTGTTTTTTTAGTTGGGAGGTTACTTTTATATGAGGCTCATAACGGTAAAATAGACAATGGCTTTCTCGCCTACTTATTTGAGACCCAGTTTATTAAAAACGATGGTCCGCACGCGTGGCCGCCGCACCCCCAGGATAAAACACCACTAGAATCATTCTAGAGGAAACTGTTAAGGAGCAGGTTTTGGCAACGAGTACTGCATGACAAGCATATTGCAATATGCCTTTTAAATGTATTGAAACAAAAGACCGTAATTGTCGTTCTTGATGTAAATTTTCTATCAATCATTTTATTTTCCTATTATTTATTATGATTAAGTTTTTAAGCTTTTATTTCCTGCAGCTAATTATCTATTTGAATAAAAAAAGAGATGTTTGATTCTTTTTATTTTGAGATTTATAATATATAATAATATATAATAAAATATCTCTCTAATAGTGCAAAATTTTAAAAACTAAGTAATGTAACTTTTTTTCTTTTTATGTGAAGATTCCAAAAATTCAAAGAAGAAAAAGCACGGAGTTCCCATTTAAAACAAAAGAGTTTTTTTGAATAAAACAAATCCAATAAAGATCATAAAATGTCCGTCACCCTGTATAATAAATGTAAAACCTAATTACGTTTTTATAGTCTCCATAATATTCCATGACTTCAATCCAAATTTCATTTTTTTACTCCGAATAATAAAAAAGATGCTTTAAAACTATCAAAGATAGCATTAAACATGTATACATAAACTGAACTTATTTTTAACGCAAAATCCAAATAAAATATAAAATATGGGAGTTGCTATTTAAAATAAGAAAGTTGATGTCTACTTCCGGTATAACCGGAAGTGGGAGGAAGTTAAAACTATTTTTAAAGACAGTTTATCCTCGATTAGCTTCATCGGCAAAACCAGTTTGCCTTTATAAGTGGTACTCCATATAAAGGTAACCTCCCAACTAAGAAAAAACACCCGGCATATCAATGTCACACTCAAAATTTCGAATTTCGAGTTCTTTTTAAATTTAGTTTTCAAAATTTTCTGTCTAAATTCTAAATATATTACTTTCTTCCTCAAATTTTTAATTTAAAATCTTTTTCTTACTTCGACTTTAATTTGGAAATTTCGATTTTTTGCAAAATTTTTTATTAAATATTTTTTCGACATTCAATGCAAATATGAACTTTTTCCAAATACTTCGACTTTAATCTGAATATTTCGACTTTAATCCTAAATTTTCAACTATCATTTTCAATATTTTGGGTTTTTTTTTTAAATTTCAAGTGTTTTTTGAGAATTCAACCATTTTTAATTTCCATTATCAAAATTAAATTCGATTACACTCGCGAGAATTTTGGAATGACGTATCAGAAATATGTAAAAAATTTGTAATTTAATGTCTGCATAAATTGTTACACAAATCTTGTCTTCTGAATTCAAGAAAAATTAAAAACCCAACACTTACTCTTTTATGTATCGATTTTTGAGGATAACCAAGAATCAGTCCGTTCCCCCCCCCCAAAAAAAAACAAGAAAGAATAAAAAACATAACAGATTTTGCTCTGTTGTGATTTTTAATCTTTCTTGGTTTCAGGGGACAAGATTTGTATTTTAATTTTTGAAGATAACCAAGGACCAGTCCGTTCACCAAAAAAAAAAACTAGAAAGAAATAAAAAACATAACAGAGGTTGCTCTATTGTGTTTTTTAATCTTTCTTGGTTTCAGGGGACAAGATTTGTATTTCAATTTTTGAAGATAACCAAGGATTAGTCCTTGGAGTCAAAATTAAAATCGAAATAAGAGTCGAAATTCTGAAAAAAAAGTTTGTCCAAAAAACACTCAAAACAGCTTTTTTCAAATCTTCAAGTTCGATTGGCTTGAAAATTACAAATTTTTTAAAGTACGTCAACTTTTTTAAACATATCGAGTTTTTTTTGTTTTAAAGGTTTTTCTTTGAAACTTCGTTCAATATGCCCATTGTAATAAATTTTTCTTTTTGACCCAAATACTAAATTATATTTTTTAGAAATTTCGATTTCTCACAATTTTAAGTTATTTTAAATCTTCCTACTTTTTTTTAAAAAAAATTTTGATTTATTCTTTAAAAATGTCAATCCTTTAAAAATGTCGATTCTTTAAAAAATTGAGTTTACTCAAAATTTTCACTTTTTTATCTTTCTTTGAAAAATTCAATATTTTATGATTTCCCAAAAAATTATTTCCACTTTTATACAGTCAATTTCGCTGAAAATTTCGACGTTTCGAAAAGTTTATCTTTTTCAGAATTTTGACATTTCAAAATATCAATTTTTTCTAGATTTCGAATTTTTGAAAATTTTCACCTTTCATAATTTCTAATTTTTAAAATGTCTATATTTTTTCGAAGTTTGAGACTTCTTTCGAAATTTTGACTTTTTCCTCGAGATTTTCACTGTTTTGAAAATTTTGAAAAATTCGATTTTTTGTGAAAAGGTGGATTTTTTACTGAAAAATTGGCTTTTTTCAAAATTCTTTATTATAGGATTTCGACGTTTTTTCGAACGTCGACTATTTTAGAAAATTATTTTGAGAATTTTCTGAAGAATTTGACATTTTTGATAATTTCGACCTGAATTTTGGCGTCTTAAACAATTAGACTTTTTTGAAAATGTTGGCAATTCAACACTTTCCACTTTTTCTAATTTGACTTTTTCTGAAAATTTCGACTTCAGATTTCGAATTTCGACTTCCAAATTTCGTATTTTTTTTCGAAAATTTGAATTTTTTTCCAAAGTTCAACAAAATTTTCGACTTTTTTTTTTAAAGGTTATCCTTTATTGTAAATTTGGAAATTGCATTGTTAATGATCTTCGCATTTTTCAGTAATAAAACTAGTGTGATCAAGTAATTGATAATTGATTATTTATTATGATTTACTTAATATTTCGTAATTATTTAAATCAATGTTGGATAGTCGAACCAAAGAAATATAGACCATTGTTTTGTATGTAACAAAATTCAACTGTAGTTTTCGAAACCACTGATCTAAGTAAATAGATAGGGAACAGAATAGCTCCTTGATGAACTACTCCTCTAATGAACAACCAATAAACGCGCGCGCGCGCGCGCGTTTGTGTGTGT